>CM074722.1:411463392-411826373 GCA_037306005.1 Rhinophrynus dorsalis | reverse complement strand
TCAGTTGCCTGACTTTTGTTATCTTACGCTTAAATGTGAGGTTTGTAGTTGAAAGTCAGAATTCAGATTGTAATTAATAATGGTAAAAGCATCTATACATGCAATTTCACATGTATGTATTCATCAGAAAACGTAATCAATCAGTAGAGTGGCGCCGCGGAAGCGTGCTGGGCCCATAATCCAGAGGTCGATGGATCGAAACCATCCTCTGCTAATGTTTCTTTTGCACTTTTATTATAACCACAGAATCATTTAATTTGAGGTGCCAAAATGGGCCATTTCTTAACGGTAGTGTTAAGACATTGATGCAAAGTTCATTGGCAACATTTTTAAGATGTTCTGCTTTTCTTACCCTGCTTCCATAGGAATTCCATTTTTTTAAGCAAATTGCTTTCTTTATTTTTCAAAACCACCTCTTTCATTTTTTATTCTTCATTATACTAGATGTCTTAGTTGCAGAACTCAGAGCATCACATTCTAAATGACAGCATTGCAGAGGCAAGAACATTAAGCACAAAAGCCTAACGCCGTCCCTGGGTGGGCTTGAACCACCAACCTTTCGGTTAACAGCCGAACGCGCTAACCGATTGCGCCACAAAGACCAACGACAAAAGTGTATTTCTCCTGGTTGAGATGCAGGTGTTACCATCATATTTTCTCTCTCTTTCTCTCTCTCTCTCTCTCTCTCTCTCTCTCTCTCTCTCTCTCTCTCTCTCTCTCTCTCTCTCTCTCTCTCTCTCTCTCTCTCTCTCTCTCTCTCTCTCTCTCTCTCTCTCTCTCTCCCCCCCCCCCCCCCCACACACACACACACTTCCCCTTTTGTTATAAGTAACACACATTCACTATGTCCACATCAGCCTCTTGTAGAAGGTGTGGTGTGTAGATCTCATTTGAATGCTAAGCCTTTGAATTTCAAATTGCCTCATTGGCTTTCATTGAAGAACAAAATCAATTTCTACTGTATTAACAATGGAATCTTGATATTTTGGCCGGCTGCTTGACGTTTGGTGTCTTTGGCGTAAATGGGAAGTTTGAAGCAAAATGTGAGATTTGTCATTTGAAGTAATACTAACATGGATAGCAACTCCTACAGCACCTTTGAAGCTAAATCACTGAGTTTCAACTCCTCCATTTCTATTTCTATGAAGAACCAAAATCTTTTCCACTCTATATAAAATTCAGTCTTGATATTTTCCTCAGTTGCCTGACTTTTGTTATCTTACGCTTAAATGTGAGGTTTGTAGTTGAAAGTCAGAATTCAGATTGTAATTAATAATGGTAGAAGCATCTATACATGCAATTTCACATGTATGTATTCATCAAAAAACGTAATCAATCAGCAGAGTGGCGCAGCGGAAGCGTGCTGGGCCCATATCCCAGAGGTCGATGGATCGAAACCATCCTCTGCTAATGTTTCTTTTGCACTTTTATTATAACCACAGAATCATTTAATTTGAGGTGCCAAAATGGGCCATTTCTTAACGGTAGTGTTAAGACATTGATGCAAAGTTCATTGGCACATTTTTAAGATGTTCTGCTTTTCTAACCCTGCTTCCATAGGAATTCCATTTTTTTAAGCAAATTGCTTTCTTTATATTTCAAAACCACCTGTTTCATTTTTTATTCTTCATTATACTAGATGTCTTAGTTGCAGAACTCAGAGCATCACATTCTAAATGACAGCATTGCAGAGGCAAGAACATTAAGCACAAAAGCCTAACGCCGTCCATGGGTGGGCTTGAACCACCAACCTTTCGGTTAACAGCCGAACGCGCTAACCGATTGCGCCACAGAGACCAACGACGAAAGTGTATTTCTCCTGGTTGAGATGCCTGTGTTACCATCATATTTTTTTTTTTTTCTCTCTCTCTCTCTCTCTCTCTCTCTCTCTCTCTCTCCTCCCCCCCCCCCCCCCACCCACACACACACACACACACACACACACACACACACACACACACACACTTCCCCTTTTGTTATAAGTAACACACATTCACTATGTCCACATCAGCCTCTTGTAGAAGGTGTGGTGTGTAGATCTCATTTGAATGCTAAGCCTTTGAATTTCAAATTGCCTCATTGGCTTTCATTGAAGAACAAAATCAATTTCTACTGTATTAACAATGGAATCTTGATATTTTGGCCGGCTGCTTGACGTTTGGTGTCTTTGGCGTAAATGGGAAGTTTGAAGCAAAATGTGAGATTTGTCATTTGAAGTAATACTAACATGGATAGCAACTCCTACAGCACCTTTGAAGCTAAATCACTGAGTTTCAACTCCTCCATTTCTATTTCTATGAAGAACCAAAATCTTTTCCACTCTATATAGAATTCAGTCTTGATATTTTCCTCAGTTGCCTGACTTTTGTTATCTTACGCTTAAATGTGAGGTTTGTAGTTGAAAGTCAGAATTCAGATTGTAATTAATAATGGTAAAAGCATCTATACATGCAATTTCACATGTATGTATTCATCAGAAAGCGTAATCAATCAGCATAGTGGCGCAGCGGAAGCTTGCTGGGCCCATAACCCAGAGGTCGATGGATCGAAACCATCCTCTGCTAATGTTTCTTTTGCACTTTTATTATAACCACAGAATCATTTAATTTGAGGTGCCAAAATGGGCCATTTCTTAACGGTAGTGTTAAGACATTGATGCAAAGTTCATTGGCAACATTTTTAAGATGTTCTGCTTTTCTTACCCTGCTTCCATAGGAATTCCATTTTTTTAAGCAAATTGCTTTCTTTATTTTTCAAAACCACCTCTTTCATTTTTTATTCTTCATTATACTAGATGTCTTAGTTGCAGAACTCAGAGCATCACATTCTAAATGACAGCATTGCAGAGGCAAGAACATTAAGCACAAAAGCTTAACACCGTCCCTGGGTGGGCTTGAACCACCAACCTTTCGGTTAACAGCTGAACGCGCTAACCGATTGCGCCACAGAGACCAACGACGAAAGTGTATTTCTCCTGGTTGAGATGCCTGTGTTACCATCATATTTTTTCTCTCTCTTTTTCTCTCTCTCTCTCTCTCTCTCTGGGTGGGCTTGAACCACCAACCTTTCGGTTAACAGCCAAATGTGCTAACCAATTGCGCTACAGAGACAAAGAAAGATTTTCTTTTCTTGTTGAGATGTCTGTTTTAACATCATATCTCCCTCAGTCTACTGTAATTACAATTCAATATTTTGGGCGTAGCTTCTCTTTTGGTGTCTCTCTCATTCTCCTCCTGTTCCCCATCCCCCTCAAGTCATTAGTGTTAGAATCTGGCAGTTTGTCTCCACCCATTGCACACTGTGTGGTGCACTGACCAGATATGCCATTGTGGTGAAGGAGAATCGCAAGCATGGCATCAAGAGGCATGTGAGGAGAGTCCATCCCACAGAATATGCTAAGATGCTGGTACAGAGGTTTCATCATTACTGTTAAACGGTCAGCAAGCGGTATAGTGACAGCGGCAGTACTTCGTTTCTGGTGTCATAGTGTTTGGATACAGTTGTGCCCCCAGATCTTATTTACAACACACTGTGCACATTGCACTTGCTGACGAGAGGCACATTTCCTGCTCTCAAGGGAAACATGCATATTCTATGAACAACATACCCATGATTTCGGAGGAGGGGCACGCTGTGAAGAATTATTGGCCAATTTCTTCTTTTCTACACATCGACTGGGGGCTACTTATTGTGCTGCTGGCTCAGGCGCATCAATGGAGCTAGTCATGACAAGTGGAACCTTCATTATTGATCAACCATGATAATGCTGTTGTTGATCCCATTCCCTTTCACCTGCCTAATAATCCTGCTGCTTAAAGAACTCAGCAGCAGCAAGAACAGCAGTTGCAAATTCCGCATCTACATCAGAGCATTTGACAATGGCCAGTGACCAACAGGACATCACTTGCTGGTACAAGGGCATTTTTTTTTCCTCACGGCTTGTACTTTAACCCCTTAGGGACCCTTGACGTACCAGGACCATCACGGTCCTTGAACTACTCAAGGACCGATGACGGTCATGGTACGTCACGTACTTTTTACTTACAGCGCTCTACCGGAAGCGCTGTAAGTAAAAATAGGGCATGAAATAGACTGCTCCAAGATTGGAGCGATCTCTGTCAAGCCCCATAGTGACGCGCCGATACACGTGACAGGTCACGTGTACCGGCGCGTCAAAGTGCCCCTATGCGGTCATTATGGGACGGAAATGTCCCGCGACCGCTGGTCGTTAAGGGGTTAAAAAAAAACAAAACAAACAGTCCAAGAAAAAACAAAAACAAAACAATATTTGGGGGCTTGTTTCTAACAAGCCTACATCCTACAAATCAATATTTCCTCAGGGCTTATACCAAACAAGCTTAAAGGGATAGTAATGTTTCAAAATAAAAGCAGCTCCTTTTAAGCTTCATAGTATTTGGACCATGGAGAGTGTTATTTTAATACTGTCAGATTTGTAGTTCAAGAGTAATTGAATGCTTAAGTATCCCCCTCCCACCCCTTTTACCTAATGTAAGCCACCTCTCCTCAGATGTGAAATCTGGTTTTAAGACCAGGCAGCTCACAACAAGGGACGATCTTCTTACTGTGAGAACAATGAAAACCTTGCCCCCATTGACAGGTTTTTCAGGTTTTTACCTTATACTAATTGAAGAGTGTCCTTCTCTGTAAGCTATCTGGACAACAACCCTCTATTCTGAGGTGAGCAGTGTTACAGCAGTAAAAGGGGTGGGAGGGGGATACTTTAACATTCAATAACTCTTGAACTACAACTCTGATAGTATTAAAATAACACTCTCCATGGCCCAAATACTATGAAGATTAATTGGAGCTGCTTTTATTTTGAAATACTACTATCCCTTACTATCCTACAAGTCAATGTTTCCAATGTTTAAATTTGTTCCTTATGGTACAGTGCATTCATGATACATACTCATAAGTAACTATAAATCTTTTTTTTTTTTTTTTTTCTTAAATTCTTCTCTTAGATGTTTGATTTACCAAATGAAAACAAATTAAGGCACATGAGGCAATGTTAACAGGAAAATAACTCTTTATGGTGCATTTTTACAGAACTGTAATTACTTCATCTTTGTTTTTTTTTGTTTTACAAAAGCAGTCTTAATTTACCAAATCATTCATAATATTAACATGCATTAGCAATGTGTGCATATTTCTTTCATTATCAGTAACACTGAATGATATTTTTTACAAGCTAGTTGGAATCAAACACAAAACATAAGGTTAAAGAGCCCTAGTTACTAATAGATGCTGTATCTTCTATAATGAATTATTTTGTACAAGCTGTATTACTTCAGAATTAGTAATACAGAGATACACAATTCTTCTGGGCAAGCAAGGAGAATGTGGCAGAGCTTTAAGCTAATTTCTTTTGCTGTGCGGTGACTTCCCTTTCCTTTCCCTGACTCTTTTAGGGCTCGATCCAAATTCTGCAGTAAAAAAATGTTGGTAGGGCAAAATGGATACGGACCGACAAAATAAAATTTCTTGGTCGGTATTCAAATGTCCTACCGACATTAAAGAGATAGTAATACTTCAGTTTTACAAATCCCTATATTAAAGCCCTAGTAAAAAAAATGTATTGCCCCCAGTGTCATCTCTCAAACCTTTAAGGTTTGAGAGATGAACGCTTCTAAAGTTACCCTCTCCCTCCCCCTTCCCCGTAGTCAGCATTTTAGCTGACTGCAGGAAACAGTCGTATGACTTTCAGGCGGCTCTCCAGCACAGCCTGATCGCGTTAATTAAAAAAAAAACTTTCACTGAAATGGTCTTCTACGTGTGCTTTTTTTTTTTTTAGTTAACTCGATTGCGGCTCTGTTGCAGAGCCGCCTGATGATCTCTTAGCGGATTTCCCTGAGTCAGCTAAAATGCTGACTACGGGGAAGGGGGAGGGCAACTTTAGAAGCGTTCATCTCTCAAACCATAAAGGTCTGAGAGATGACACTGGGGGCAATACATTTTTTTTTTACTAGGGCTTTAATATAGGGATTTGTAATACTGAAGTATTACTATCCCTTTAAGCACAACGGTCATTAGGACACAAAAATGGTATTGTGTTCAAGCGTCCGTTTTGTGCGTTAAGTTCCCAAAATGTCGCTAAATAACACCACTTTAGTGAACTTAACAGTAAAAAAGTTAACCACCGGTGCCTGACATACTGTGATAAACTTACCTGTCATCCACTGTCGCTATTATTTCTTCAGTCTTCTTTCTTCTTGCTGTAAAACAAAAACAAATGTTAAAGTTAAAAGCATACATACTTTAACCCCTTGAGTGCCAGAGGGGTACGCAATGCATTGCAAAGCATCTGGGGGGGCATTTGTATTTTAAGAACTGGCACACTAGTACATACTATAACCCTTTGGGCCCCAGAGAGGTACGCAAAGCATTGCTTTGCAATGTGTTACGTACCCCTCTGGCACTCAAGGGGTTAAGGTATGTATGCTTTTAACTTTTTATTTTTGTTTTACAGCAAGAACAAAGAAGATACAAGAGAAGAAAGAAGGACAGAAGATAGGACAGAAGATGACCAGGAAGCCGAGAACTCCGCTGGACATCAGGATTAATAGTAATCGTGACTTGAAATGTGATGTTTTTTTAACTTAGTAGGGTTAACCCTATGAATGCCGGCAGGGGTAATTATACCCCAATGGCACTTACAGGGTTAATTCTACTAACATCTGACACATTTTTTTTATACTTTGGATGTACGGATATGGGGCTTAGAGCCTCATATCAATATATACACTGAGGACTTAGGTTTTTTTAACTTCCAGTTTCTGTGTCGGCTGTTTAACCCCTTAGCGACAATGGACGTACATGTACGTCCTCTGTGGCTGTCACTTAGTGATAGAGGACGTACATGTACATCCAGGAAATCCGGATCCCCGCGCGGCTGCACGCCGTTCGAGGACTCCGGATTCTAATGAGAAAAAAAAAAAAAAAGTTAGACGGGCGTTAAGTGACGGCCGCGTCTGCACGCGGCCGTCACTAAGGGGTTAAACAGGAGATAATTGACTCAAGTTAAAAAAAAAAAAAAAAATACATGTTAACTTTCCTGCAATTAACTTGAGTCCCTTATCGCCTGTTCTTGGCTAACTCAGATATCTGAATTGTTATTTACAGTGTTTTTATAATTTTAAATGGATGAAAACACCTCTTAACTTTAAAGGGATAGTAATACTTCGTTTTATCTTTATTTTATTTTGTAGGCATTAAAAAAACATGAAGAACAATATAAGTCTTATCTCTCAAACCTTTATGGTTTAAGAGAGATTCACAAGCAAAGTATCCCCCCCCTCCGTTCAACCAGATCAGAAGGGAGGTGCCCAGGTAGACTGCAGAGAGCGAAAATGTTCAATTAAGATAAGGGAAAAAGCTGAAAAACTTGTCAAGGGGGGCAGGGATTTCATTGTTTTCATACAAAGAAGATTGTCCCCTTCTGTTATCTGTCTGGTCTTACAACCAGATTCACATATGAGAAGAGATGGCTTACACTAGGAAAAAGGGGAGGGAGGGGGAAGCTTTGCTTGCGAATATCTCTTAAACCATAAAGGTTTGAGAGATAAGACTTATAGCGTTCTTCATGTTTTTTTAATGCCTACAAAATAAATAAAGTTAAAACGAAGTATTACTATCCCTTTAACACACGACGGCTCTTTTTTTTGCTGGTATTTCTTCACAGCACAGACATCTGAATAGCTTACTGTGTTGGAAAAAATGCCGTTGGCAGAAAAAACAGCCGTCTCCAACATTTGATCGAGGCCTTAATTCCGAGAATCTGTTACTACAAAGATATGAGTACTTCGATATTTGGCCATACCTTTTTTATTTGGACTATCAGTTTGTAATTTAAAACAAGCTTGATACTTTTTTTTATTTGGACCAAGTTTGTATTTTAAGACAAGCTTTCAAGACGTCTTAAAATAATTGTTTGGTCCAAATAAAAAAGGTATCACAATATACCAAAGTACTCATATCTTTGTAGATTCTAGGAATTAAAAGGCAGTAGAGGGTCAGGGAAAGGAAAGGGATAGGTTAGTTACCGCACATCAACGGCAATTGCGTTCCCATAACATAAAGCTCTGCCACATTCTCTTTGTATGCCCAGAAGAACTGTGTAAACTGCAGGGCAGGGTGATGTCACCACATCACTCTGTGCTTCTAGGTAAGGAAGGAATATTATTATCCTCTCCCCTGAAGCTCCATGTTGCAAATGCTGACAATGGACACAGATCTGTTCCTGAATCTCTAAGTGAAGTGCTCATGTCAGTCACCCCTACAGATCACAGATATCTGCAGGGCAATTAGAGTAAGTATGGCAGAGTTAGATTGTGAAAACTTTATTTCCATAGCTATCAGGTAACTGCCTACTAAAAAGCCCTTCCCCTTGACCCTGCACTGCACTTTTAATGCTAAATTCCATTCCCATGTTATTTTATTGTGCCACTGTTTACATTTCACAATTTATGCTACTACATTACTCCAGAGGTATCTCTGGACCTCCAGCTGTAAGGAACTGCAACTCCCATAATGCCTACCAAGCTGTTGGCTAGTTGGGGATGATGAGTTTTGTAGTCTCCAACAGATGGAGGGCCAGACTACATCTCCATTATGCTGTGTGTTAACCTCTACCTTTTTTCATACCGCATTACTGCAGGTTGCACCCACAGGATCTTTGTATAAGATTTTTCATAGCTAGTACCATTTCGGTGCAACAATGATGCAAGATCTGAAATATATAGCTTAGCATCAATTAGGAAATATGACCCAAAACTATCATGCTCTGTTAAGCTCCATTTGAAACATGGCACTTAAATAAAATTGTTCAAAAACAACAAAACAAAAAAAAAAAAACATTATAAATATTTTTTCACTGTACAATTTTTCACAGTCCCTCCCAAACCACTTGGTTTTCACATTTATTTTTATCAATTTTAATAATTTTTTTATTTAAAAAAAAAAAAAGATCCTGTTATCTTTAAAATCATTAAAATATATAATATATTTTTGTTCTTATTTAAAACTATATACAAGGGGACATGGGTTCACTCTGTTGGGGGTCATGAGGAGTCCGTGCATGGTGATGGTGGAGGTGGGTAAAGATGAAAATAACTCCGTTCTGTGGTAGGGGAAGGAGGGCAACTTTCCTCTGCTGACATATACTGACTCCGCGGTGTAGGAGGAGGTGGATAAGGGTCTGAGTCAGAGTTTAAATCCATGTAATATTTATTAGCTTTCCATCTGCTTGTTGTGTAGTCGCTGTCACAAACATCGGTGCTGCAAGGTGTTGTTGGAGGAGCAATCCCTCTTATAAGGTATGGTCTAGAAACAATTAATGCATGGTTCATTAAACTAATATATTTTGTGGCTTCAAAATATTTTCAACAAGCTCCATTGTTTTATTTACTGTAGGTACTTATGAATACTTAAAGTGTTAGTAATGTAACATTATATATAGCTTTTATTTTGTAGAGCTTCAAAAGTTGAAAATAATGCAAAAAAAAAGTGTCTCTCAAACCGCTATGTTTTGAGAGATATCGGTGTTCAAACTTTGATGTGTCCTGCTGTCAGCTCTAAAGTTGTCAGCAGGAGATCCATGTCGGCCGACACGGAGGCTATGCAGCAGAGCCGCAATAGTGTTATTTAAAATGAATGATTTCATTGGAATGGTCTAAAAAATGTGCTTGCAAACCAGGCACACTTTTTAGACCATTCCAAGGAAGTCATTCAATAACGCGATTGCGGCTCTGCTGCAGAGCCTCCGTGTCGGCCGACACGTTATCTCCTGCTGACAGCTTTACAGATGACAGCAGGACACAAAGTTTGAACACCAATACCTCTCAAACCATAGCAGTTTGAGAGATATGGGTTTTTGCATTATATTCAACTTCTGAAGCTCTACAAAATAAAGGCTAGTTACAACGGGACATTACTAAGAGTTTAACATACATAAGAAAATGGCACTCTTCTCACTTTCAATATAGTTAATGGAAGTATCTCATAAATAAAGACGTTATATAATTTTTCCGACAAATACTCTAATTTCCACATTTGTTTTACCAAATAGCATTGCGTTAAAAAATGTAAAATTGGTTTCCTTGAAGAAAGGATTTAGAGATTTCAGGCTATCGAGAGTCCACTGGAATCTCTTTCCCCCTTCAAACAGTACTTTTTAAAGGGATAGTAATACTTAAAATGTAAAAAAATATATGTTGTAGGGTTTATCCCCCTGAGTAAAACAAGAGTACTCCCACTGCTGAAAGGTGTTTCATTCAAAAGTTATTAATTTTCAAAGTTGAATTTTTTAGGTGCAATATCACAGTGGCCTGAAATTGTACAGTGGCGCTGTTGCTACACCATTCTATGGAGATTTATGGTCAACTGACCAGAGTTGTCCATAGGATCGTGTAGCAACAGCGCCACAGTAAAATTTCAGGCCACTGTGATATTGCACCTAAAAAATTCAACTTTGAAAATTAATAACTTTTGAATGAAACACCTTTCAGCAGTGGGAGTACTCTTGTTTTACTCAGGGGGATAAACCCTACAACATATATTTTTTTACATTTCAAGTATTACTATCCCTTTAACTTGTTCTTCAATGCTGTAAATACTTGCTCATCTGAGGGCACCAAAATAGGGGACTAGCCATTTTATATTTATTAAAACTAATTTCTGAGTTATGAAAAAAGTATAGATTATGCAGGAGGAGCAGTGAGTGAGGGAGGTACATGGCATACCTTAATTAGCATAATCTACACATGTATTTAATTCAAAAACTGGTTTTCTTAACCCCTTAAGGACCGGCTACCAGTTAAGGACCATGGAGCATTTTATTTTTGCTCCGATGGATTCAGGGGTCCTCAAATGGCAGTTACCCTGAACTGCATGACATACATAACCATGATAGGTCCCTAATGTAAGTTTTCCCATGACGGTTATGTACTTCATGGGTCCTCAAGCTGTTTATATAAATAAAAAATGGCTACTACAACATACAGGTTGTTTTGAAAGATCTTTGAAAATCACCAACATTTTTCTATAGGTGATAGGATCCATTTAATGACTATATTTCGGTTATTGATGTACTTAACACTTTAAGTACCAGTGGTTTGTACAATGCATTGTGAAGCAATGAGTTGCACATCCCTATGTGCCTTAAAGCAGTTGAGCTCAAATCTGTTTTCAGTCCCCCCCCCCCCCCCCCCACCAATGGTGCAGGTTTTCAGGATCTCCTCACAAACATAAATTAATCAGTCAGTGGCTCCAGCATTCTAAGATCAGCCTGAATTTACAAAATTTGCTTGTGTTAAAAGGGGATCTCTCACTCCTACAAAAGTTAGGCTTATTAGATAGAGTATATATCAATAATGTTGAAAATGTTATTTAAAAAAAAAACAAAAAAAACGCTATTTGGGTTACCGCACTGCCTCTGCTCCCTTCCCACTACCCAGCCTCCTTCGATGATGGAGGCTTCTGTCTGCAAGCTCGATCTCATTGGCAGAGATCAATATCTAGCCAATGATACCACTCCAGCTTACAGACAAAAAGCCTCCATCATCGGAGGAGGCTGGGTAGTGGGAAGGGAGCAGAGGCAGAACGGCAAGAGCAGCGTATGTGGAAGTAGGGTGCAGGGCAATCTATAAGCAATAATTTTAGCCCAAATAGCATTTTTTTTTAAAATAAATAACATTTTCAACATTATCGATATATACTCTACCTAATAAGCCTAACTTTTATAGGGGTGAGAGATCCCCTTTAATTGAAGAGATCCTCAAAACATGTACTTTTGGGGGGTGAGCTCTGCCTTAAAGCGGAACTACCACTAGAAGTCGCCCTGCAATATATAGGCAGGTGGTGACTATCTTAATAATAGTTATATTACCTCTCACATCGATAAGATTCTACAGAAATCCTTAATCTTCCGAGACTGACGGCCAGGTTACTGCAGTCTACTTTGTCAGTCCCTTCAGGGACAGTGCAATGCTTCTGAAGAGAACCGGGACTGACAGCACAGGCAAGATGTCTGCACTGATACCTGGCTTACGTTCTTGGAAGATTAAGGATTTCTATGGAATCTTGTCATTTTGAGAGGTAATTTAACTATTATTAAGCTAGTCGCCACCTGCCTAATTATTGCAGGGCGACTTTACTTCTGGTGGCAGTTCCGCTTTAATCAGTTAAGGAAATATATCAATTATGGAAGCCAACTGAGATACACTGTAGAAAACAAACTTACCTGTATGACCTTGTGGTGGATGGACTATTTGAGGAGTATAACACTTCTGTGTTGTATAAGGAACGATCTGTTGCTGGGGATGGGGGTGGGTTCAAGATCTTAAGAAAAACAAAGGCAAAAGAGAGTTAATTCCATAAAAACCTGTAACCCTCAGACTACCAGCCATGTGTGGGGCACATTCCTGGCCATTTGTACACACACGACCAAGCCAGTGCCCCACACAAGGCTGCACTCTCTACATCTCCTCCCTCACTTTTGTTTTTATTTATTTTCACACCTTGACGGGGGGGTTCATTAGATAGAAATATAAAATAGTTCTAATGTTTCCTATAGCACCACATTCTGGACACAGTTGTACCCACCAGTCTAGTGGTAAAAATGCATGTAGGGTAGGGGTAAAAAGGCCCTCATGTAATGCGGCTGAATGTCTACTTTTCAAGCTGTAAAACTGATCCTTATTTTTTTACGGTTAGTAGTGCAAGCAGGCAATTTCAAAAAGAAGAATGGCAGGTGTAAGTTAGTGTTCCTGGCACCCACACATTGTTTGTTAAATCGCATAGTGTACCATTTTTGTCATGCTGGTAGCAGGTACTGAATACAAAAGGAAATTCTATGTTTTTCAAATATTTTATTATCTTTGAAATGGTGGAAATGTTTATTTTTTATATATATATATATATATATATATATATATATATATATATATATATATATATATATATATATATATATATATATATAAACTGAAAAGGTTATGGTGGGGAAAAAAGTGAATGAAAACCCCTTCCACCTGAATTTGGTAGGTGGTAGATACAATGCTAAACAAAATTTGACATACCAGTCAAGCCTTAAGACTTGCTTTTCCCAAAGAAATCACACTTTTGCAGTGGTGTTATTACTGCAAGGGATTCTGGGTAGGCATATGCAAATAAGTTTATAATAAAACAAAACACAACAACAACCCCCCAAAAAACATAACAAAAAACCCCTCTGCATATAAATAGAAAGTTACTTCGGGAAACAGACCTAAACAGATGAATAACAAAAATGCTGAAAATGTGGATCTAAGGATCTAAGGCACAAGCCCCTGGAACTCCAAAGGCTTAAGGTACTTGTCTAAAATATAATCGCCGAACATTTTGTGCAACATGAACTCCCCAACCCTGGCCCAGAATTTTGGTGCCCCTTCCTCATGCTACACAAAAAAATGACTGGTCTTGCTCTCTCGCTCTCCCTTGAACAGCAGTGGTCTCTTCTCTGAATGGGTAAAAGCCCTAATTTACTCTGTGAGTAATATAAATTTCTCCATTCTAGGGATCCTTGAGTCTAGGACTTAGGACCATCCAATTACCCCGAAGAGGTGTTTCAGCCATTTTGCTGGGGGAGATTTTCCCATGGTAGGGCACTCTTCAGCTGAGGAAGGGGTTTCTGATTAGGATCATTTGGATTGTCTTTCACCCTTAGGGATTCTTAGATAAGATGCTGGTCCTCCTGATGAGAGTCTTATCTAGGCTGTTCTGGAAACTCTGAAGGTCTTGGAGGCCTCAGACTCCAGGGGGAGATTCACTATGCGGTGATGAAGAGGTGATAGAGGAGATGACTTCTCCAGTTTATTACTTCTCCAGTTCCTATGTTATTCTATGGAGCCAGTTCACTAAGATTTCTTCAACTTTGGAGATCTTAGCGAATAGGCTCCATAGGATAACATAGGAACTGGAGAAGTGATAAACTGGAGGAGTCATCGCCACTTCATCACCTCTTTATCACCGTTTAGTGATCCTTGAGGCTAATGTGCATCTTACAGAAGAAGCATTACACGCCACCAGATTTACTGGTATTGGAAAAAGAGAAGTGGTCATGCCACAGATCTCTAGTTAGACATCACCTAGAGCAGGGCTCAAAATTTCCACTCACCACTAGCCAATGGCGAGTGAAAATTTAGCCCTGGCGATTAGAAATTCAGCCCTGGTTGGTATGTTATGGCTTGCAGTGGCGAGTAACTTTTCAGGTCTGGCTAGTAGCAAAGGACTTCAACTTTTAAGCCCTGACCTACAGTATTGCGTACAGTACGGGAGACCCCATTTCCAGAAGGCTATAGATACTCTAGAGAAAATTCATAGAAGGGCTACTAAAATGGTGACTGGTTTACAGGAAAAGAAATATCAGGATAGACTAAAGGATCTGTACAGGTATAGTGTGGAGAAGAGAGAGAGAGGGGATATGACAGAAACATTCAAATACATGAAAGGATTCAACAAAGTGCAGGAGGGAAGTACATTTCAAAGAAGTAAAAATGTTTGGACAAGAGGCCATAGTCTAAAACTAGAGGGACACAGGTCTAGACGTAACGTAAAAATGTTTTTCTTCACTGAGAGGGTAGTAGATAAGTAGAATAGCCTACCAGCAAAAGTGGTAGAAGTTAATAAAGTGACATTGGCTATTGTACAGAATTATAGTTTTTACTTTATCTTTAGTAAATTAATTTTTACAGTGGAGACTTGGAGCAGCACCATTATTTCTTCTTCCTTATACCCCTGATTTGGAGCTATACGTAAGCAAAGACAGGGTAATCTCTATGCACCCTACTAATTTTTTGGTTGGAATATGCCCCTTACAACTATGCTCATTGTGAGTATATTCATTTTTTTCTTAAAGACACAGATTCGTATAGTCATTTACAGGCACCACTGGATGCCCTTGTTCTTGTGTGCTTTCTTCTATGTGTTTCTCCCTGGTGGATGGATAGAGGAGCAGCCCTGGTGCCTGAATTCTACAGTGCTTTGAAAGTTTTAACTGATGAGGGCAGTATAAACGTACCCTTCAGTGCACTTATCCAGAAAACACAAAAGTGTTATTCTGGACACGACAGCTGTGAGTATATGTTCTATTGAAAGCTGACAGAAAACATAATATATTTACATCTGAAGATAATACACTAGGAGCACCTCCTGTTCTCTCTCTCTTTTTTGCACTTCTCAGGAAAGGTTCAAGGTATACTATTCCAAATTTGTCATACTTCCCAAAAAAACAGTATATGCCATCAAGTTCCGGACTTGAAGTGTCTCAACCATTTTGTTCTTGCACCCAGGTTTAAGATGGATTTTTTGACCTCCCTAGACATAAAGGATGCTTATCTGCATATTCCTATCCATACAGACCATCAGTTTTCCTGACTATCTTTTTCAGTTCACTGCCCTTCCTTTTGTTCTTGCTTCCATTGGAAGGATCTTTACAAAGGTGCGGACAGCTTTGGCGGCTCAGATTCACTCTACAGGGATCTCGTTGACCCCCTACTATCTGGATGACTTTTTGCTAAAGCCTCCTTCAGAGGAGATTCTGCACCTTTATATTCAGTCTGTCCTGGAACAACACCTTTTCAAGATATATTATCTGTTTCTGTCCAAGATCCTTCACTTTCTTGGTATAAGAGTCGACACTTCTGGGGATGGTTTCTCCCCCAAAGGACAAGATTCCATCGTTGACTCGACAGGTGTCTCAGGCCCTACTTTACCCATCTGTGAAGGTGCAGAAGTACATGAAGGTGCTGGGTTACCTTGTCTCTTCCTTAGAGGTAGTTCCTTTTGTCCAATTTCACATGCAGGAACTACAGTTGCAAATTCTCACAAATTGGTCTAGGCAGCAGTTTCATCTCTCCTGTGACATGTCCCTGCCCATCTGGAGAAAGTTAGATCATCATTGGTGGCTTAAGTGCTCATCTGACATTGGGATGGCTGCTGTTCAATCAAAATTCGGTGATAGTCAGGCTGAGGCTGGGCCACCATGGGTCCTCAAACATCCCAGGATCTTTGGACAAGGACAGAGAAACTTCTCTCCATCAATGTGCTGGAGCTCTGGACGATTTGCCTAGCTCTGCTTCATTGGTCTCAGTCCATCTAGTGATCATCAGTGTGGATGCAAGCCAACTGTGCAATGGTGTATGTCAGCTGTCTTGGAGGGACCAGGAATGTGTCCATGTGGTCCAAAGTTCAGTTGATTCTCATATGTACAGAGCCCCAAGTGCTGTTCTCTCCTCTGTTCAAATTCCACAGGTAGAAAACGTTGTAGCATACGTTCTCAGCTGCCACTGCCTGGATCTGGGGAACTGGGATGGTGTTTGACACCATAGTCTATTTATGGTGTCCTCCACTAGTGAACTGACCTCTTGGTTGAACAGCAAGGTACTATACTACAGTTCTGGGCCAGATCCCAGGACCCTCTAGCTCTTGCAATAGCTGTGATGGTCAGCCTATGGTGTTTTCCTCTGGTGTACGTGTTTCCTCCATTTCCTTATAGTTGACAGAACCATTTCAGCTCCCTCTGCCTCCAGATCTCTTGACTCAGGGTTCTCTGTGTAATTCAGAGGTGGAGAAGCTGGCTTTGACTGCATGGCATTTGAAGCAAGCATTCTGAGGAAGAGGGGTCTTTCTGACTGTCACTTCTACGATGACAAATGCTCACAAGTCTGTTTCACCCAAGGTGTACCATAGGGTATGGTCCTTGGTGTGAAAACCTTCAGGAAGGCCTTCAGAAAGAGTCTGATCTTAGTGCTATTAAAGTACATATTTTGGCTCTCTCTGTACTTTTCCAGAGGCATATCACCTTACAGCTGGAAATGCAGACGTTTTCAAGAGGCAGTTCATGCCTACCCAGTTTTTTGGCATCCCACTCCTCTGTGTGTGGCTTTGGGAGTGCTTTAAAAAGGCTCCTTTCAAGTCTTTTACTGTGGCTCTTGACTCTTTAGATAGCTTCCCTGCAGGAGATTGTGTCTGTTCAGTGCGTTGCCTAACTTCAGTCCTTTTCCTGTAAACCCCTTTCTGATTTTCACTCAGATATGGCAGTTTTTAGGAGTCCTATAGCATTTCTTCCTAAGGTTGTCTCTGAGTTTCACATTAACCAGGAAATAGTTCTTCCTTTCCGCTGTCCTACTCCATCTGACAGGGGCAGGAACATAATTTTTTGGATGTGGTTAGGTGCTTGAAGTACTAGGTTCATCGCGTGTAATTTTTTTTGAAAGTCTTCTTGTATTAAGGCAACCATTCGCCAGGCATTTATGTTCTCAGGAAGAAGCTTGCCCCCTTTTGGGTCATAGCTTATTCCACCAGATTGGTGGGTGCCTGTTGGGTCTACAAGATGCAGGCCTCTGTAGAACAGCTGTGTAAAGCAGCAACTGAGTTTTCCCTTCACATATTTGTCAAACACTACCTACTGTGTTAATGTACTAGTTTAGGCTGAAGCCAGTTTTAGTTGGAAAGGTACTGGTGGTGCTGTTAAGAGGGAGGGCAATATCTGGGGTAAGGCTGGTTGAAGAGGGAGGGGAAATTATGAGTTTGGTTTTGCTAAGATTAAGTTTGAGATGACGGGAGGACATCCAGGGAGACACAGCGGAGAGACAATTAGATACCTGGGACAGGAGGGAAGGGGAGAGGTATAGGGAGGAAGGATAGATTTGAGTGTCATCAGCATAGAGATGATGGTGAAACCCAAAGGAGTTTATTAGTTTGCCAACGGATGAGTTGTAGCTTGAAAAGAGCAAGAGGCCCAGCACTGAACCTTGTGTTACTCCAACAGACAGTGGCATGGGTGAAGAAGTGGAGCCAGAGTAGGAGACACTGAAGGAGCAGTTGCAGAAATATGATAAAAACAAATAAAAGGCAGTATCGCAGAGACCTAGGGAGTGGAGAGCTTGGAGGAGGAGTGGGCGATCCATTGTGTCAAAGGCAGCTGACCGGTCTAAGAGAATGAGTAGGGAGTCATGGCCTTTTACTTAGAGGAGAGCAAGTCATTAGCTACTTTAGCGAGGTCAGTCTCAGTGGAGTGATGAGTGCAGAATCCAGATTGCAAGGGATCTAACAGGAAATAGGAGCAGAGAAATTAAGTGATTAAGTTATGTACGAGACGTTCTAGGAGCTTGAAGGAGAATGGGAAAAGAGAAATGGGACAGTAGTTTGAGAGTGAGTTTGGGTCAAGGAAGGGTTTCTTTAAGATGCGTTTCAAAGAGGATGGGAAGGTACCGGTTGTCAGTGAGAGGTTGAATAAGTAAGGGTTGGAGTTAGTAGAGGAGAAAGTTCTTGAGTGAACTGAGATGGGATTGGGACGAGAGGGCATGTGGATGTGGTCATGTGACGAGAAGGGAAACCTCATCCTTGGTCAAGGATTTTAAGGAGGGCATTACCATTGGCTGTAGGCGGAAGGTCCTGCAAGCCCATTGATGGAAGCGGGCGGCAAAGGGAAGCGTGCCGCCTGCAAGGAAGCTGTGCAGAACTATTTATTTTGCCTCATCCACAGAAGAAGCGGACTTCAAGCTAGTAAGGCTGGTTTTGAGAGCGGGTTTGACCCGGGGGAGGGAGGGAAGGGATCGGCCAACCCTATTTTATTTTTTAAACTCTCGTGTATAATACGCACCCCCCACTTCAGATAAGGTGAAGTGGGGTAAAATTGTGCGTATTATACCCGAGATTTTACGGTATTTGTTTTCTTAACAAGAGGCTAGTATAACATATAGGCAGTTTTTAATTCTCTGTAAACCCCAGTTGGAGCCCCTCTGCCACCACTTTCCTCTTTCCTTCCGGGAGCTCAACCACCAAGATAAATACATCATGCACATCCGCAATGGGGTTACTCGCTGGTGCACGGAGCTCCTAGCACCTCCAGTAGGTAGCTGTACCATTACATGTGTGAAATTATGTTAACGCATCTTATCTATGTTTTCATTTCCTCTATATGGCAGTGCTCAGATCTCATACATGGCGATCCATAAGCGGGTAACAACAGAATGTCAACCTTTTGATAGTTGCCAAATACAGGGCGACATTTCAATAGTAAACCAAAAAAGTCCACTTCCACTTAAAATGAACCCATTATTCTAAGTTCATTTTACAGAGAATTAAAACTGCCTATATGTTATACTAGCCACTTGTTAAAAAAAATATATATCGTTTTTGGGAAATTCATCTTTATATGTTGGTGGGGCAATGTGGCACTTTTGTAATTTAGCTTACGCGCTATCACAGTGCCTGTGATTCCTGTCACTCTCAGTTGTGGATGTCACTGATTTGCTGACTGAGTTTGACCCGCCTCCTGATGACCTTTTTATACCTGGCTATCTCTTATGTCAGTTGCCCTTTTGTGGTGTTCCTGAGCCAGTAGTGCTATTGCTGTGTTCCTGTATTCTGAGTTCCTGTGTACCGATTCGGCTTGCCCTGACCATTCTCCAGTGTTCCTGCCTGTGTATGACCCGGCTCGTCTGCGGACCACCCTTGGATCCTGACTCGGCTAGTTTGACGTTCCTGCCTGTGTATGACCCGGTCCGGCTGACTTCCTGCTCCGAAGATCGACTTCCAGCTTGTTCCAGTGACCTGCGTTCCAGTTGTCGCCGCCGCGACATTTTCCAGTCCCTGCTGCCCACGTCTGTGCAACTGCCTTGCCTGGTGATTCCTTCGATAGTGCTGTGCCTCATTCTAGTGCAGAGCTGTGTGTATTCTGTGGGCCTTCCTCTCCTTGCAGAGCCTGATTGTAGCGTTGAAGCCTCGAGTAACGTTACAGAGCCTTGCAGTAGCCCTGAAGCCTCGAGTAAACGTGCATTTTAACTCTTGCAGTGCTGCCTCAAATTCACTCTCTCTATCTCCTGTACGAACCTCATTGCAAATGATACTGCTGCTGAGTTGGCCGCTCTCCGTCGGCAACTCTAGTCTAACGTTGCAGAGTGTTCACATAGTTTGGGCCGTTTGGGCGCTTAAGGCTCTCCGGTGTTGGTTACCGACGAGATCATTGACACAGAGTGTTGGCAGAAGGGCTTCAGTGTTGGCTTATCCGGTACTACGCCCGAGGGGGCTAGTGGCTCTGGCTCTAGTATTACTGCATTCGATTACACCTGAGGAGGTTACAAGCTCTTGCATTGCAGGCCGGTTTCCGTTACGCCCGAAGGGGCTATTCGCACTTGCACATACGAAAGCAGTTCCTGTAGCTACGCCCGTGGGGGCTAAGTTGTTACCCATTCTGCTTATTATCTACCACCTTGGCAAGGCAGCTCGTTCCTCAGCACCTGATGAACATCGTCTGTACAGCACAGCCTATTTAACATCCAGGGCGTGTCAAACCTCCACATCTGAGACTGACTGTTATTTGGACTTTAACCCCTTTGGGGTCAATATCATCCTAGTGCATACTGATTTGCATTTATGTCCATTATACTATTTCCCTTGTATTATCTCAGTTTACTTTATTTGTGTATTACCTGCCGCCTCTAGAGGGCGTAATTGTGCATTATTCTCTTTAATAAAGTGTGTTTTATTTTCACTTATTGGTCTGAGAGTCCTAACAACCGTAACACGCGCTGGGTGAACATTACCACACTATGAGGCTAATGCACTAAGAAAGTGGTGCACTTCTGGGGTAAACCAGCTGCACCATAAGTAAAATTATATATTCTCATGGAATTAATTGGTGCATTCAGTACTCTGAATACTAGAGAGGTCTCCAAAACATTGCTTTGCAATCCATTGAAGACTTCTCTAGAATTCAAGGTGTTAAAAGCCCCATTTAAGGCAACAGAGATTTTACCCTTTGGGAGCCAACCTCTTAATTTTCATATGGTTGGAAAAGGGGGCCTGTATGGCCAACCATGTGAAAATTAAAGAGGTCTCTCTTAGAAAATTCTCCCTGCACCCCTGGTGCAGTTAGAAGCTTCAAAATTTTAGACATACATTGTTTGACCCCCTAGCCTTGTTCCCCTGCCCACATGTAGCCACAGATTCCTCACCTATACTGTCGACCCCCACCCCAGCTTCTCCCCGACCCAATGGTAGCCACAGATTCCCCACAAGCAAATAGGTAACTGAATGAAAATGGATAAGAAACCCCAAACCCACACAGCTACCCCTAAACCTTGGTGTGCTACCAGTAGACCTCCAATTGTCCCATATCAGAAAAGAAATAATGAAAAGAAAGTCCCAAGACCAGTCCTTAGTTTCCTTAGGGAGTCTTTAATTTCTGTTTCGCCTACAGCTGTATCCTTGGTTTCTTGGCCACGTTTGCAAACCAATCGAACGTACAGGAAAAAAAAAAAAAAAAGAAGAAGAAAGAAAAAGAACAAATCGTGCATCAGAGGCTCTAAGAGCAAGTTTTCATAACCGGATCTCCACTATGCAATGTAGAGCATACCCCAGAAGAAGTCACTGAGGTGAAGAAACGTGTAGGGTTATATCCTCGGTCAGGTTTGACAATATTGTTTTAAATTATAAAATTATTGCACTTTACTACTACTCCAATAAGCCCAGGTAGTTTTTTTTTTGTTTTTTTTTACTTTCTCCCATTATCAACATTGAAGGATGGTGATCATAAGAATAAGGATGGATGCTGCTGTGTCATTGGGATTATTTGAAGTACCTTTAAACTCAGAGGCTGGTTAAACCTCAGATTCTCATGAGTACCCACCCTGAAGGGGTTTTCAACAGTATATATCGTAAATTAGAGATATGGTTATGAAAGACTGCTCTTAGAGGCACTGTTTTTTTCTCTTTTTTTTTTTTTTTCCCTTCCATACAGATTCCCCACATACACGGTCTGATTCCCGCCCGCTAGTAGCCAAATAATCCATACACATACTGTCTTGATCCCTTCATCTGATTCCACTGCCCAATGTTGGCCACAGATCCCTCACATAGATTCTGACCCCTCCAAGCCTGGTTCCACTAGTAATCACAAAGCCTCATATATACTGCCAACTCATAGACTAGTTCCACTTCCCCCTGGTAGCCACAGATATACCACATGCACCATTTCACCCCCAGCCTGGTTTCACTGTTAGCTGCAGAGCCTCGTATACACTATGATCCCCCAAGATTGGCCCTGGTAGCTGCAGACAGGGCCGGTGCCACCTATAGGCGAGGTAGGTGCCAGCCTATAGGTGGCAAATAAGCCAGCGTATGGGTATTGGAAGCGCTTGCGTGACCTATTCCCTGGAAGTGCTTATTTTACTTGTTGATCAACGTTTCGGTAACTATGGTAACTTATGGATATTTCTTGCTCTTGTGTGATCGACGATATTTTGTAATCTTTATTAACAGCTTTTTTGATCTGCACCTTAGTATGTATATATACATGTTGTTATGTATTGCTGCTGTATATAGATGTGGATGGATGCGTTGATTATCACTTTCGTTCTGCTTCCGTATTTTGGGATGTAGTGCGGGCGTGATTTGATGAAACATTTATCATTTATCACCTCTCATTGGCTAATGTGGGTATTTAAACACAGTGGTCTTCATTTTCTCCATATCCCCTGACGAAGCAGTTTGGCGATACGCATTGGGAGTGTGGCCTGAGGTGGGGGTGAACTTTTGATACTTTATATCTGACTTATTGGCGTTCTGTGTACTTTTGCAACTATATTATTTTGCTAGAGGATACTATATAATATTTGTGTATTTATATTGACTTATGGGTGATGTGTTTTAAGTCTCTATTTGCATTTGCACTTTAGGTGGTATGGTTTTGCACTTTATGTAAGTAGGTTGTATATGTCATTTAGTCAAGAATTAATTATATGTTATACTGTATTACATTTGCTGGTCCCCCACCTTTTGTCTTTGTTTTTAAGTATGTTTTATTATCATTCCTGTGTACGTTTTTTTGTGACAATAAAGTGATATTTTTTATTTTTATCCTGGGTAGTGTGCCTCATTAAAGGAATTCTTTGTTCTGGGATTTTCTTATCCTAGTTATGTATTCATGATTGTTTTCTTCCAGAGAGCACCTAACTATTAAGTTATCATTACCCAGGTAGTTTATTTCAGCTGGTGGCTCGTCTGTTGTTTTTGTATGTAGAAATCGGATGTTCTGCCGACACTGATACACATAGAGATAAGCACACACACTGATACATATACATACAAATTGACACACTGATACACAGATAGAGAACTCACACTGTCATACTGATATACATATAGTGAAGCACACACACACACACACACACCTACCAACATTTCAAATGACCAAAGAGGGTCACTTTTGTTTTAGGTGGTGTTGCTAGGGGCATAGCTGGTAGTTACGCTGAACCAAGAAATTTTAGGTTATTTCGTGACCTACTGACACTTCTTTGTGTACATGATTTAAAGCAAGGCCAAAGTATTTTACTTACACAGACTAATTTATAAACATATATACTGAAGTTTACACAAACATTAATGTGGGTTTTATTGCTGTGGAGCAATGTGATACACTTATATACACCCTACACAGTCTGATCTACTAAACACAGGGACATCAGGGTGATACACTTCTATACACACCACACAGTCTGATCTCCTAAACACAGGGACACCGGGGTGATACACTTCTATACACACCAACACAGTCTGATCTCCTAAACACAGGGACACCAGGGTGGGAAAGAGGGACAGAGGCATTGGGGTTTCAAAGAGGGACTGTCCCTCCTAAAGAGGGACACTTGAGAGGTATGTGCACACACTGATACCCCTACAGAGAGTCATACACATTGACACTCTTATACACATATAAGGAATGCATGCAATGACACACTGATACACATACAGAGAAACACACATATACTTATACACATATAGGGAAAACACAAACACATTGACACTTTACATACAGGGGTGGAGCCAAGGGGCAGCAAAATTAGGTTTTGCCTAGGCTGGCAAAAATCCTTGCACCAGCCCTGGCTGCAGATAACCCACATGCATTGTCTGACACCTGAGCCTTGTTTCACTGGCAGTCATAGAGTCCCATATACATTGTCTAACCCACAAGCCTGTTTTACTTGTTAGTCACAAAGCCCCACTAGCCTGGTTCATCTGGTAGCTACAGAGCCTCACATTACTTGGGCTGACATCTCAGCCTTGTTCCATTCGTAGCCAAATAATCTAACACACACACACACACACACACACACACACACACACACACACACACTGCTTCCCCAGCCTTGTTCACTAGTAGCCATGCTCCTGGAACCTACTATGGTATGTCACCCCATACAAATGGGTTACCATTTTTCCTAGGCTGGCACTAGGTACTGTATACACTAGGACATTCATTGTGTTCAAAGATTTACTATCTTTGAAGTGATTTAAGTTTAAAAATGCTTTTCTCCTAAAGCACCACTTTCTGGAAATAATAGTACACACTAGCCTAGGGTTAAAAAGTCACTTGATCCCCAATTTGATGCAGGCGAAAATCTACTTTTACAAAACTGCATGCCTTGCTTAACTTTTCACCATATACAGAATGGTTATGTCCATTTAAGTGCAGGCAGGATATTTCATAAAGAAAAGTGGTAGGTATAGCTTAGTGCTCCTCTCACCACATACAGTATATGTAAACCCATACAAATAGATGGCATTTTTCTCAGGCTAGTAGCAGTTACTGAACACAGTATTGAATTCTATGGTTTTCAAGTATTTTAGTACCCTTGGAGTGGTGGAAATGTTTATATAAGAAAAAAAAATCCTATAGCACCAACTTATGGAAACATTTGTGTACAGCAGTCTAGAGGCAGAAAGGCAAACAACCTCTCATTTTATGCTGGATGTATACTTTCCAAATGGTATAACTTGCATACCTTTCCTTCATACCTCTAGTAGTTAGGACTATTTTAGTGCAGGGAACTATCACCTTTATAGAAGTTTGCTTCTGTGTAATACTCCTATAGCTATAACGCGGTTGTGAGAGGTTTTTTTTTTTAATATAATGCAGGCTATGGCGAAATTTACCGGGTACAGCTCTGTCCTGCAGCCTGTCACTCTTTGTCTGTTCCCTCCCCAAGTATTGTCTCATTCCAAATTCCTCTGATGACAGAGGATTTCTCCATGTAAGCCGGAGTGCTCTAATTGGCAAGAATGCACTCCAGGTTACATGGAGAAATCCTACATCATCGAAGTAGGTTGGAACAATAAGAGTGCT
The DNA here is from genome assembly GCA_037306005.1 of Rhinophrynus dorsalis. Lineage (NCBI taxonomy): Eukaryota > Metazoa > Chordata > Amphibia > Anura > Rhinophrynidae > Rhinophrynus > Rhinophrynus dorsalis. The sequence continues at coordinate 411,801,187 of CM074722.1, read as the reverse complement.
TCAGCAACAGGCTGCAGTACAGATCTGTACCCACAAACTGTCCTGAAGTGACATCACCAGCTCATTTTTAAAAAGGTAAATTTTGCCATAGCCTTCATTATAGAAATTCACCCACAAAGATTACATGATATCGGTACAGGAACATTACACAGAGACAAACCTGTAGAGAGGTGATGGTTCCCTTTTAAAAAAGAAAACAGGTAGGTGTCTTTTTGTGCTTCTGGCACCGCCCTACAATATGTCAAGCCATACCAATGGGATACCATTTTTTTTGAGGAGTAGCTAATGAATGCAGTAAGAAATTCCACAGTTTTCAAAGAATTCAGCACATTTGAAGGGGTAGAATTGTATATATATATATATATATATATATATATATATATATATATATATATAAAAACAAAAAACGCAAATTATTTTAGTGCCATCTTCTTAAAGGGATAGTACTGTCATATTTTTTTTACTAACATGAATCTTGTAGGCATTAAGAACTTAAACTAAATGCCCCCAGTCCTATCTCTCAAACCTTTATGGTTTGAGAGATATTCAGCACCAAATTTCCCCACTCCCTCCCCTTTCCCTGACATCAGCGCTCTAGCTGACTACAGGGGAATCTGGTTCCGGGACCGTCGGAGGCTCTTCAGCAGAGCCGAGATCGCGATCTGGAAAAAGAGCCACTTAATTGAAAAAGTCTATAAAGTGTGTTTGGTTTGCAAGCATTTGTGTACCCTTCATTTACTGCAGCGTTTTTTCTTTCTAAAATGTAGCAGTTACAACCATTTTAGTACAGGCAAGTCACATTAAAAAATGAGACTGCACATGGTTTAGTTTTGTACATCTGGCACCCCCTATAGTAGTTCTGATCAAATCAATGGAATGCAGAAAAGCAGCAGCTAATTAATATAGTAGTAAATTCCATAGTTTGATGATTTTTGTACCTTTGAAGGGGTAGAAATAATAAATATTCCCTATTTTAACCTTAGCACCACCTTCTGAAAACATTTGTGTACATCAAGCTAGGTGTAGAAAGGCAAATAGCCCCTCATTTGACGCAGGAAATGTATGCTTATGTATGTTATTTTAATGTTCTGAATTAATTATGCCTTTAGATTATATATATATATTGCATTCTGGTTAGCTGCATGAAAATGTCAGCACAAATTCTGTTATGTGTTGTTAGCAATTTGGGGTCCAGGGGAAGACATACAGTTGTACACCTACACATATTTGGGTATCAATGTACTTAGGTGATTTGTGGCATTTATGTTTGCTACAGTTTTGGTTTGTTTGTTTGTTTAACCCCTTAAAGGGATAGTAATGTTTCACAAAAACAGCAGCTCCAATTAATCTTCATAGTATTTGAGCCACAGAGAGTGTTATTTCGATACTGTCAGAGTTGTAGTTCAAGAGTAATTGAATGATAAATTATCCTCCTCCCGCCCCTTTTACCTAGTGTAACACTGCTCTCCTCAGATGTGGAATCTGGTTGTAAGACCAGACAGATAACAGCAGGGGGAAATCTTCTACTGTGAGAACAATGAAAACCCTGCCCCCTTTGACAGGTTTTTCAGCTTTTTCCCTTATCTTAATTGAAGAGTGTCCCTCTCTGAAATCTACCTGGGCACCTCCCTGCTGCTCTGAGCTGAGCAGTGTTATATCAGTAAAAGGGGCGGGAGGGGGATAATTTATCATTCAATTACTCTTGAACTACAACTCTGACAGAATTGAAATAACACTATCCAAGGCCCAAATACTATGATGATTAATTAGAGCTGCTTTTATTATGAAACATTACTATCCCTTTAAGGACCAGGAAAATCTGAGAGCAATTTTGACTTTTTTGACTGTGTCATTGTTCAACCATATTTTTTCTTTTATTACTTTCGTACACCCACACAAATTATATACTGTTTTTTAAGCACAATTAGGGTTTTATTTTGGTACCACAATTATATGTATACCTCATCGTTTAATTTGATTAAAATAGAAAAAAAGAGCAAAAACAATAAAAAAACAACATTTTGCTTACATTATCCTGTCAGGATTTGCATACCATTAGTTAGTTGCCCCTAAATATATTCATTTGCTTCTTCTGAATATAAGAATACCCCATATGTCTAGTATTTCAATCCCTTTCTCACATTTAAAGGTGAATATTACAAGATGAACATCATACAGAGTTATACCGTAGGCTGATCAGGAAGGTCTAATAAAAACTAATTTAATTGGTAGCAGGAAAGCTATAAAATTCTCAGTTACTGAGGTATGAGGCGAAGGTTGAACTTGATGGACTTGTGTCCTTTTTCAACCTAATTTACTATGTTACTATGTATTATTTCCAACCTGCAATTTTTAAACAATTGGCATGTGAGCATCATAGCTTGGTTGACGATGCCAGAACCAGAAATGTCCCACAAAGGTATATGTTTCTGAAAACTAGACAACATAAAGTAATTAATCAGGAGAATTGTGGAGTTTATGCAGCTATTTCTCCTGAAATATTTTTCAAAATTGTGCTAATATTTTGTTTTTTTGCAGTTTTCACACTTACATTTCAACATTACTGTTGATATCAAGCACTGGATAGTAGTAAATTTTTAAAAATACATTGATTAGCGTTCAGCTCCTTCTTCTGAGTACGGCAATAGCCCATATGCATAGGTTTCTCAAGGTTTGGGGGAGCTACGGGGCCCAAATTGGAACATGCGCGTTTCCAGTTTCACACTTTCCCCCCAAAAAGTGTATATTTTTGGAACGTAGACACCTCAGACTTTCATTTTATGTATGTTTTCAATTTTTTTACGAATTCATTTTACCACCAATCCCTCGTAAAACTGGACATAAGTAAAAAAATCTGCGTTTTTCACACTTTAAGTTCAATGTTGATGTGAATGATAGGTGAAGATTTTTAAAAATGCATTGTTTCGTGTTCAGCTCCTTCTTCTAAGTACGGCAATACCCCATATGCATAGGTTTCTCAATGTTTGGGGGAGCTACTGGACCCACTTTTGAACAAATATTGAATTTTCACATCTTGCTTAACTGGTGCCATGTCTCAACTGGGGCTGTGTAACAGTGCTCCACTTTAAGATTTTCCCCCAAAAGTGTATATTTTTGGAATGTAGACACCCCAGGCTTTCATTTTAGGTGTGTTTTCAAATTTTGTACACAATCATTTTACCATCAATCCCTTGTAAAACTTGACGTAAGAAAAAAGAAAAAAAAAAAAAAAAAAAAGAGCATTTTAGTCTTACCTGTTAAATCCTTTTCTCTTAGTCCATACAGGTTACTGGTAACTCTGGGGAGCCGATCCACCCCTTTAAGTAGGTAGGAACATTTCTCTAAATGTATGCAGGGGGTGGAGCCTCCCTTCCCTCCTAGGCTGCAACTTAGCCAACCAGCTCCAGAATGATTTGAGACACTAAATGTTGACTAGATAGTAGAAGAGAAGAAGATTCCTGTGAGCATGCCCCCGAAGGACTCCCACATATTGCCACAGGGAGAGCCAAGCATGGTCCCTTGACAGGGTGGGAGACCAGTAACCTATATGGACTAAGAGAAAAAGATTTAACAGGTAAGACTAAAATCCTCTTTTCTCTGTCATCCAATACAGGTTACTGGTAACTCTGGGATGTCCAACCATTGAGTTCCCCAGAGGCGGGAAGAAGGCAAGGACCAGACGCAAGGCCCCCAAAGTCAACAGAACCTCTATGATCCAACTGGTCAAAGAAGCCCAACAAAACTATAATGTCAACGGACACTGAACAGGGGAAAAACACCCCAGGAACTGTTACACAGCACACTGAACTAGAGTCAACAGGGCTCAACAGCAAAGGAAGCACTAAGAACCTAAGAAGAAGATCCTAGACAGGCAAGACTGCCTCCAGGACCTTCCTTCCAAAGCTGGCATCAGCCGAAGCCAGCACATCCACACCGTAGTGCTTCGAAAAGGTGTACACAGAGACCAAGTGGCCGCCCTGAACAGCTGATCAGCAGAAGCCTGATTCTTATAGGCCCAAGAGGCCCCAACAGACCTGGTGGAATGAGCCGTGACCCGAAAGGGAACATGCTTATTCCTCAACTCATAGGCCCTACGAATAGTGGGCTTGATCCATGATACAATAGTCACTTTGGACGCCGGTCTTCCTGCCCTAGGACCCTCGGGAATAACGAACAGAGCGTCTGCTTTCCTAACAGATTCAGTGCGATGGACATAAAGCTTGAGACAACGCACCACATCCAACAAGTGGAGATCTCTCTCCTTGTCAAAAGAAGGATTAGGGCAGAAAGAGGGTACCACTATCTCCTGATTGTTGTGAAACTCAGAGACCACCTTAGGTAAAAACTCCTTGGAGGTGCAAAGCACTGCCTTATCCTTGTGAAACACCAGATATAGTGGTTTACAGGAAAGAGCTTGCAACTCCGCAACCCAGCGAACAGACACGATCGCCAGGAGAAAGACCATTTTCCACATCAAGAGACGCAGAGGAACAGTAGCCAAAGACTCAAAGGGAGGACGTTGAAGAATGCCCAAAACCAAATTAAGATCCCACTGAAGAGCGGGACTCCAGAAGATAGGACGAACATGAGCAACGCCCTGAAAGAAAACCTTGACATCAGGAAGGATAGCAATGCGCTTTTGAAAGAAGACCGAAAGTGAAGAAGTCCAAACCTTAAGAGAACTCAAACTGAGTCCCTTATCCACACCATCCTGCGGAAAGGCCAGGCCAGTAGGTAGATCAAAATCAAGGGACAGATCCCTGTCAGCACATCAAGACACAAAGGTCGACCAGACACGGTGATAGATCTTGGAAGAAACAGGCTTACAGGCACTAAGCATAGTAGTCACCACAGCAGAAGAAAAACCTTTCTTCCTTAAAATTGAGGATTCATCCTCCAGGCCATCAAATTGAGCCGATGAACATCTTCCTTCCACAGGTAACCCTGCAGAAGAAGACGGGATGGGAGCGGAAAGGGCTCCGTGACAGACAGAGCCAGAAGCTCCAGATACCAAGACTGACGAGGCCAATCTGGAGCAATCAGGATGACGGGCAACGGTCCATCTTTAGTTACCGTAGCATCCTTATCAACATTGGAAGGGGAGGAAAGATGTAGGCCAGAGGGAATGCCCAAGGAATGGACATGGCATCAACAACTAGAGCTAGAGAGTCTCTCCACCGAGAGTCGCCATCAGATCCACATGGGGCATCTCTGAACAAGGAGTTGAAACACCTTTGGGTGTAACTCCTACTCTCTGCTGTCCACTGTATGATGACTGAGGAAGTCTGCCATGATGTTGTCTATGCCTGGAATGTGCACTGCGGAAATGACAGGAACATGAACCTCTGCCCAGGACAGAATGGCCTTGACCTCTAACCAAGCGGCGAGACTTCTTGTTCCGTCTTGTCTGTTGATGTAGGCCACTGCCGTGGCTTTGTTGGACTCCACTCGGACTGGACAGTCCTCCAGTTGAGACACCCAATGATGGAGAGCATGAAATGTCGCTCAAAGTTCCAGGATGTTGATTGGGAGAAGGGACTCCTCCATGGACCACTTCCCCTGAGTGCTAAAGCGACCCAGAACAGCTCCCCAGCCCGAGAGGGTGGCATCCGTCGTGACCGTGGTCCAGTAGGGAATCAGAAAGGATCTCCCTTTCAGCAGATTGGAAAGGTCCACCACTCCAAGCTCAATTCCACATGAGGGGGAAGGGAAACCGATAACTTCTGATGATCTGGTCGATCCTTGCACACCTGTATCACAAACCTCTGAAGTTCCCTGGTGTGCGCCATGGCGAATGGAACCGCTTCTATCGTGGAGATGAACTTCCCCACCAGAGAAGACAACCTCTGAACTGGAACCAGGTCCTGAGACAGAATTGCTGATACCCTGTGGGTAAATTGATGGGCTACTGCGTCCGGTAGAAATACCATGCTCCTCTGAGTATCAAATAGAAGACCCAGAAAAATCAGTTGCTGGGATGGCACAAGATCCGACTTGTCCAAGTTGACAATCCATCTGTGATGGGTGAGGACTTGGATGCAGGTCTGAACTTGCTGATGAAGAAGGTCTGCCGATGTGGCTTTCAATAGCAAGTCATCCATGGAAGGAGTCACTCTGATGCCGTCTCGATGGAGAACGGTTATCAAGGCCCCCAGAACTCGCTGGAAGACCTGAGAAGCTGTTGTCAGACCAAATGGAAGAGCTGAGAACTGAAAATGTCCTCTGTTGCAAGCAAAGCGCAGGCACCGCATCCTGTTAATACGCATCCTGAAGGTCCAGAGAAGCAAGGAATTCCCCCGGAGACATGGCAGCGATAACTGTGCGCAGAGACTCCTGAAGATAGTGAGTCCTGTTCACGAAGGCGTTTAGAGCATTCAAATCCAAAATAGGGTGACATCCGCTGTCCTTTTTGGCTACCACAAAGAAGTTAGAGTAAAACCTCGAACTCCTGTCTGAAAGAGGCACTGGCTCCAGGACATCCTTGTCCAGAAGAGCCTGAACAGCACTGTCGAACAGATGGCATTTGTCTGCGTCTTGCGGACTACGAGAGAAGAAAGCGAAAGGGAGGAAGAGAGTAAAAAGGGATCTTGTATCCCTCTGTCACCACTTGTAAAACCCATGGGTCCGAGAAAGAATCTTCCCAAATCCCGCAAAAAAGTCGCAGACGACCACCCACAGCAGGATGTGGACCCGGGTTCAGTGAGTCATGCCGAAGCAGTCTTGGCAGCCTTGGGCTTCCATTGCTGTTTGGGCTTGGAGGAGGAATGCGGAGCTAACAGAACCGCCTGGTTCGTCGGACGTGTCTCCGTTTGAAAGGAATGAAAGGACCAGTTGCTTTTAAACGGCAACTTCTTCTTAAAGACCAAGGGCAGGAGAGTACTCTTAACCCCCGTGGCCTAGCTAATCAGTTCCTTAAGATCAGGCCCAAACAAAGAAGTACCCTGAAAAGGCAAAGAAAGTAAGACTTTCTTGGAAGCAGTGTCTGCAGACCAGATCTTGAGCCAACGAGCATGCCTGGCTACCACAGAAGTAGTAGAGGCCCTCACCATCATGTGGACAGCATCAGATACATAGTGTTGCGCTTCAGAGATATTGGCAAGACAACGCAATTTCTCTGAAGTAGGCGGATCCTGACGGACAGCCGTAGTGAGTTGTTCAGTCAAGACTGCAATAGCCCGGTTAACCCACGCAACAGCAAACGCTGGACACATAGTGGTACCAATAGAAGCAAAAATGGACTTGAGGGAAACCTCAAGTTTCTTGTCAGTCCAGTCATGCAGCGCAGAAGCGTCAGAGGCAGGTAAAGCAGTCGATTTAGATAGTCTAGATATGGGAGCATCCACTTTAGGGGGATGAACCCACTTAGCCAGCTCAGATTCAGAAAAGCTTAGCAAATTTTCTGGACACAGAAGCAGACTTGTCCGGAGATTTCCACGCCTCAGAAACCAAACGGTCAAGAGTGGGGTTAGGAGGAAAATAAGTAAGGAGCTTAGCGGGCTCCTGAAAAACATCAGAAGGAACCTCCTGGACCAAGAGAATATGGAGTGTGGTTAATACAGCCCTGATCAGGTCCTCAGCGGAGGGTTCAGGATCAGCTTCAAAGGGATCCCCAAGGGACCTAGAAGACTCAAAAACAGTACCATCCTCAACATCTGAATCTAGCAACAATTCTTCCTCAGAAGAATCTGACACATCAGGTGCCCCTTGTGGTTTAGGCAGGGAATACCTTATAGTAGAGGGGGTCTGCCACATTTGAAGTGCCCCCTGTATCTCGGATGGAAAGAGTTGTAATGTGGACCTAAGGTCCCTAGTTACAGCCTTAAACTCTTGCACCCAAGCTGGCTCAATAGCATGGCTGGAAGTCCCTGAGTTGCTGTCAGGAACCTCAGAACATGCTGGGCATAAATGACCAGAGAACTCTCTAGGTAGCCCTGTGTGACAGGAAGAGCAATACGCAATGGGGGATACTGAGACCCCAGCCTCCTTAGTCTTAGGTCTAGCTCCAAGCTCCAGCGGTACAGGCATTCTCACAGTGTCAAAATAACCAACTGTAAGTAAATCACCCAATTACAGTGTGAAAGATTAATATTTCACCCCAGAAACGCTAAATATAGACTTATCTGGCAGGTGAAGGGTTAATCTGCAGAGGAGAGAAGGAGAGTCCAAGCCCTGCTTAGGATACTCACTGAGAAATGCTCACAAAATGGCTGCCGCAACGGAAGCCAATCAGAAAATAGGTGCGAACCAAAAGCTCATGGGAAATGTAGTTTTTCCCAAAAAGTACCCCAAAACAGTGTTCGCAGCCCCCCAACACACTTGAACTATAAACCGGGTGATAGAGCAAGAGTAGACAATTAGAATGAGCCCACTCTGAAGTTGCTTTGTGAAGCGGTTGCAGAGATACATCCCAAACAGTGCTGTCCCATAGAAAGTAAATGAAGCAATGGCGTCTATGTGCTAAAGCGCGCCTTAAAGGCAAAGTACTCAATTTTAAGAAAAGTTAAATTAAAAGTTAAAAACATGTAAAACATACATGAAACGTGTGCATACTTAGAAAACACTAACCCAGTGCCAGAACCCCCCAAAAACATAACCCTTTGTCTGCTGGTTTGGCATGTTACCACATAAACCTGCTCCAAATATCCAACAGACATACAAAAATATACCCAATGAGTGCAGGAGTGCGCAATGAGAACTCCCAAACACAAGCCCAGCAAAGGGGCACTGTGGGACAAGTGGACCTGCAGCACTCAAAGGGTAGCTCACCTTTCCTGCAGATCTTCTGCAGATTACCTGCAGATTACCATGCAGCAAGAATTACCTCAGTGGGTAATCCCTGGGGAAGCACTTGTAACCAAGATTTTCCCCCTCAGGGCTTAAGGTCCACCAAAAAGCACCTGGATACTGAGCAAGCCACATTGGAGGGCATTTGTCAGTAATGGTAATCCGCCTAATGGTGGTATTCCATATCTGACAGAAAATAAAAAAGAAACTAAAACTTTAGAAGAATGTACTCCACCTGGTGTTGTCACACCCATTAACAAATCATTCTGAAGCTGGTTGGCTAAGCTGCAGCCTAGGAGGGAAGGGAGGCTCCACCCCCTGCATACATTTAGAGAAATGTTCCTGCCTACTTAAAGGGGCGGATCGCCTCCCCAGAGTTACCAGTAACCTTTATTGGACGACAGAGAAATCATCATTTTTCACATTTTGACTTCAATGTTGATGTGGAAGCACAGAATAGGTGAAGATTTTTAAAAATGCATTGTTTAGTGTTCAGCTCCTTCTTTTGAGTACGGCAATACCCCATATGCACAAGTTTGTCAGGGTTTGGGGGAGCTACTGGGCCCAGTTGTAACATGTTAGTTTCCTTTTACAGACATGCCATTTTTACAGCTGGTGCCTTGTCTCATTTCGGACTGTTTGGCAATGCTGCAATTAATTTTACCCCCAAAAATATATGTTGTAGAACAGTAGACAACCCTGGCTTTCATTCTATTTGCATTTTATCCATATTTTCGCTGTCACTCAATCACTGATCCCTCACAAAACCTGCAGTAAGGCAGAGAAACACCATTTTTTCCACATTTATATTTTTAGTGTTTCTCTGGATTTCAATCAGATGATATTTGCAGATTTTTTAAGTGCTTTACATTAGTGGTGTGTTACATCATCTGAGTACGGCAATGCCCCATATGCATAGGTTTGTCAGGGTTCGGGGGGGCTACTGGGCCCAGTAGGGAACATGTGTGTTTCTATTATCAGAGATGGAAAAAACTTAGGGTGCTTTGCTTCCCATTATATTTTGATAGTGTTAGATATAAGGAGGGATGTGTTTTGAAAAATAAAAACAGGATATTTCAGGGGGGAAAAAGTGGCCAAATAATAAAATAAACTTTACAGCACTACTGTACTGTGCCTGCATGGTATTGCTTGAAGCAGTCACCCATGCAGAGGCCAGGTTTGGATGGGTAATCAGGACAGTAAGTTGGGGTTTCTCTCCGTATTCCCTTGCTGTAGCAAACCCTGCAGCGCTTTTGTGGATTTTTCTGTTGGGGGGTTGGGGGGATTTTACAAATAAAGTGTACTACCCCAGGTTTTTAAGGAGTTTATTCTGTTGCCCCTTGAAACAAAAATTGTGAAATAAGATGGAACTGATACTGCAGAAAACTAAATTTTAGAGTGGGTTTGTCAATTTGAAAATCAAAAAAGAATTGTATACTGCAGTCTGCATCATGTAAATGGCAACCTTTCTGTACCATGCCCTACACTTTCGCATGGTGAGCTACGGCTGCATAAGTTGATCACAGAGATCAACTTCCCCCATGTGCTTATTGCAGTCTTTGATGCAGACTGGCTTTTTTAGTACCCCCTTCTGCCACGAACAGAGACTGCCACAGTTTTGTCCTCATGTCCTCTTTAAACTTAACTGCCAAAAGCTCTTCTTGGCACAAAGCTGAAGACGTCCCGGTTTTTAATTTTTTTTTGCTACCAGTTCTTTGGGCATCTCCCTGCAATTGTGCCTGACAGTGCCACAGTGTCAAAATAAAAAAGCAACTTAAATAAAAGGGGGCTGGTGTAGTAGTTGTCAACATATAAATAATATCCTTTATTTAATAAGGGGTAAATTAGATCTACTCTACCTAAACTTAAATCTAAAACATAAACCTTTCCCTAACACACATAGACTAAACCTACCCAACTACCTACCTAAACTACCTAAAATAAGCTAAATAATCAAATTTTATTAAAAAAAAAAATACAAGGGGGTGGAGGATGTACCACAAGATCAGCAAACGCTGATCTGAAGCAAACTGATCACTACAACAGTGATCAGATGAGGGGGAACTGTATTGATCACTGCAGCAACAGTGATCAAAGGGTTAATTCTGTTTTTAAACAGTTTTTTTTTTTTTTTTTTTTTGCAGGAACAGGCTCTGGAAAACAGCAGCAAGATATCTCTCTGTTTCTCTCCAACTCAGAAGTGTCTAAGATGGAGGGAGGCAGAGAGATGTGACAGGGACAGTAATCAAGCAAATCACATGTTGCAACAATGTTGCTTCTGGCTGTAACTAAGTGCCCCGGTACTGGAGCACTTAGTTACACAGCCAGCATGCACTCTCCCATTCCTCCGTGTGGTGGCAATGGGAGAGTTTAGCCCATGACTGTCCAGGACCGTCATGGGTCCTTAAGTCGAATCTACCCATGACGGTCCTGGACTGTCATAGGTCCTTAATGGGTTAAAGGGGATGTTTACTCCCTTTACAACTTTGGCTAAATCGTTTCAGTATCAATACTAAATAATGGAAATTGTATTCTTTTTTTTTTTTTTTTTTAAATCCGCCCATTTGCAGAAATTCTATGATTAAATGTACCTCTGTACCTACTTCCGGCACACAGCGTTGACTGGAGCTGTACCGTATTCTCAGCTTCTATCCAGCCTCCTCCGATGATGAAGGCTGTCTGTCTCTAAGCTGAGGCACTCTCACTGGCAATGTGTTGCATTCCCCTCTGGCACTCAAAGTGTTAAGAGCCAAACTATAGAATCACTCCGATTTAGTTGGAATATAGACAGCTGAATAGTAGTCTAGAAACAGTTCTCATATTTGAGTAACTAACTGTAACATAACTCTGAAGCAAGAGGTTACAACATGGTTGGTTCCATATGTTTATAGTACTAACCATAATGCAACAATAAATTAACCAGAGTAGTAAGAGGTTGTGACTGAATTCCGTCCGTTTATTAATTGCCTTTATAGAGCAGCAAGATACTGATATATTTCTATCAACCACATTATACATCCAAAACTGATGTTTTTATAATTGCAATAGGTGATTTTATACATTGCATGAATACAACCAACTACTATAGCCCATTTGTGCCAAAATAATGGCTATAAGGGAACTATAGAATTATAAGAGCCAGTACACAAGTGGATTAAAAAAAAAAATAGGAATCTGACATCAAAAATCTTTTAGTAGCTGTCTAACAGTTTATACAAACATGCAACTGAGTAGTCAGGTTTGATCCTGAGAGACGGCTTAAGAACCGCTTGAATATATGGTCTTCAGTTCTGACATCATACTTCCCCAAGTCCCTCTTTTATACCAAAATACCCCTGTCCTACTTTCCCACCCTGATGTCCCTCTTTTTAAGAGATAAGATTGTGTGGTGCACATGTAAGTGTATCACTTTGCTCAACAGCATTAAAACTCACATTAATGTTTGTTTAAATGTAGGTATATGAGTTTATAAATTAGTCTCTGTAAATAAAATACATTGGTCTTGTTATAAGTCATTTATTAGGTTACATAAGGAAGCATAATAGTCATGAAATAACCTAAAAATTCTGTGTGATGCCCGCCCACCAGCCAAACCCCCAGCATCACCCCCCATAAAACACAAGTGTCCCATTTTGGCAATTTGAAATGTTGAGAGGTATGTGACATACATTTCACAAACTGAAGCTTTATCAAAGGGTGTGTGTGTGTGTGTGTGTTTGTTCATGGTCAACCAGTGGGGTGTGATAGTGATAAGATTAGAAGGGGGGCCCTGTTAATTTCACTTGGTTTGGGCACCAAAATTTCTGATGGTGGCCCTGAGGGGGATCAGAAGAAAAAGTACTCCAATTATTTTGAACAGTTTCTATTTCCCTTGACTACCGCATTGGATGCTTGAGAAGTTTCCATTGCATTGCTTAGCATTCAATCCATTTATTATAGTAGAAAGCATTCAGCATCAATTACATGCTGCCTTGGAATTCTCCAGTTGTCATTTTGGCTGCTCCTGTGTTTAGCTGTTGCTGGACATGGGGTGGCTTCCTTTTGCCAATGTTATAAAAATGCACAACCACCAACAAAACAATACACGGAGAGCCACTTTAGCAGCCATAAATCAGACAGAAAACATGTTGTCATGTGAAGGGCACTTTAAAGTCTGGGGCAGTAAACAGGAAGTTAAAGAAGGGTAATTGTGGTGCAACTAACACCCACAGAGGACAAAATTCTCAAAATGACAACTGATTTACCAATTTGTGACTGGAGGGGGGCGTGTGTGAGCAACATTGCTCTGCAATGAATTTCGTACCCCTCTGGCACTCAAAAGGGTTAAATATGGCTTTAAACCCTTTGAGTGCCAGAAAGGTATCCAATATATATATGTGATGAGATGTTTTGGATAGCTTTCTGGCACTTAAAGGGTTAATCCCTTGAATGCTGTGTTAGTCCTCAATGCGATGTGAAGTACTGCTGTGGAGAACCTATAAGAATGCAAGTTGTTAAAAGTCTGATTTAAATCAATGCAATGTTTTATTATCCTCCCAATGTGCAGTTGGTTTACATCTCAAGTACTCCAAATGGTTTTACTAAAACCAGCACAATCTTACACGTACACATTTACTACGCTTTGTCTCTTGCACAGTAAATAAGGCATCCACGAAAGGCATGCAAAGGAAAATCGCTTTCCCCCTGTATGGGACCTATTGTATACAAATATGTGAATGATACTAATATTGAACAAATATGTTCAATATAAAAGCAAGTTGTATGTTATCAATTCTATGCTCAGCGCAACATACAATGTTTTTTACCTGTGGGTAGAGGGTGGCTTTGGTGCTGGAGGAACTGCTAGAAGAGGCTCCTGTCACATGATTCCTATCATACAGTGGAGCGCCACTGCTCCCTCCCATGATGCTCATAGAGCTAATTATCGGCTTCCCACAGGAAATACCTGAAAAGAGAGATAGAGGAGATATGCCATAAGACTATACCCTGTTTGGAATTGCAAAACTAAGGATACTGGCACTGTAGATTTTCTTACTGTGCTAAATGATCATTAAAGGGTTAGGAATGTCTTTTTTGAACCAAAATATTGTAGATATTGCAAAAATGAATTAACTGATGCAAGTCCCATCTCTCAAACATTTATAGTTTGAGAGATATACAATAATAAAGTTCCCCCCTCCCTCCTCTTTCACAGACGTAAGCCTCTAGCTGACAGAACGAGACCCTGGTCCTGGGACTGGCCGGCGGCTCTTCAGCTGAGCCGAAATACCGCTTTCTAAAAAGAAATACTTCATTGGAACGGTCTACAAAGTGTGCTTGCAAACCAGACACACTTTGTAGACACGGGACTTGTATCAGTTTATTTTTGTAATATCTACAATATTACATTATGTTCAAAAAAGACATTACCATCCCTTTAAATAATAAAAACTATTAGCAAGTTCTTATCAACAGATCCCAATACCTACATCACCACATCTGCTCAGCATGCAGTGCTTTCCTGTAATACAATCCCCTTTAATATAGATTAAATGAACAAGGAGGAGATACTACTGTGTGTCAAGTTATGAGCTTCAATGCTGCCAAGCAACATTACAAAAACAATCCTCCATTTTGAAATGGGTCAGGAGGGTAAGTGTTAAAGACCTCTCTAGCATAAAAGAGGTGAAACCTTTGCGTGTCAGAGGGGTACCCAATGCATTGCTTTGCAATGCTTTGGCTACTCTTCTGGCACACAAAAGTTTAAAAGCCCCATTTATATCGGTGGACATATTTTATTTATTCCCTATGGTGCAGTTGGTTTGATCCAAAATTGCTTTTTTTACTTTGTGCACAGAGCACTTCGAATTCTAATGTTTAGTGATCTATTGATCCCAATTTTTCAAGGACATCCGACTAATCAGGAATTTGGTAGCCAAGATGCTAAATTTACATTTTTGATAACGAAATCTGGGGTACAGATTGCATATTAAAGGGATAGTAATACTTCGTTTTAACTTTATTTTATTTTGTAGGCATTAAAAAAACACGAAGAATGATATAAGTCTTATCTCTCAAACCTTTATGGTTTAAGAGCTATTCACAAGCAAAGTTTCCCCTCCCGCCCCTTTTTCCTAGTGTAAGCCATCTCTTCTCAGATGTGAATCTGGTTGTAAGACCAGACAAATAACAGCAGGGGACATTCTTCTTTGTATGAAAACAATGAAAGCCCTTCCCCCCCCTTGACAAGTTTTTCAGCTCTTTCCCTTATCTTAATTGAAGATTGTCTCTCTCTGCAGTCTACCTGGGCACCTCCCTTCTGATCTGGCTGAACAGACGGGGGATACTTTGCTTGTGAATATTTCTTAAACCATAAAGGTTTGAGAGATGAGACTTATATCGTTGTTCATGTTTTTTTTTTAATGCCTACAAAATAAAATAAAGATAAAACGAAGTATTACTATCCCTTTAAGGACTGTCACATGTGTGGAAAGTCAAGGAAGCATGACCTTAATAGGTTCTTTATAATTTTAACAGAGCAAGATTGGATATCACCTTGTGTCCTGAGGGTACTTTACATTAGACGGATTATTACCACAATAATCCACCTGCACACTGTACTGAGATTTATCAAAACAGAAATTCACATTCTGTTTGATCTATAGGTTTCTCAGATAAAAGCAAAAAAGAGCGAAATTAGGTACATCTCAAAATTGCATGCTCATGTATAAATTGGTGTACAGAACCTAGAAGAATAATGAAGTTTATGATCTATAGTCATTACATGGGAACATTGGTGGATCAGTGTCTCAGAGGACTGCCTCACTTTTTGGGGTGGGCATGGTTTAAAGTGACATCATATAGGATCAGGGTTAACCTGGGATTTAGGCAAGGCAGAGATCTGCTTTAATCTGAGGGGTGTGTAGCATTTAAGAAAGATTTATCTGGTAGACATGGGGGCATTGTGTCAACAAAAGTGATTCTCTCTTTCTAATGGCAATAAAGTTAAGATGTATGTATATGTATTTAACATTAGAAAAGTGTGAAACACACTGCTGTACACTTCCTTTAACACAAAACTTGGGAGGGGTGGTGGCATCTTGTCAAAAAAGGACTGACCACACTAACCTTGTAACTGCTTTCTAGCAATGAAGGTTAACATTTTTGGTGCAACAAGCAATAATACTGAAAGAAGCAAAACTTTGATGGCTAAATGTTCACTGAGGATTTATGTCAAACAGTTTATGCGAAACATAGACCCAGGAAGTCTCTAAAAGCTTAGCAAAATTATCCATAGTACTAAATGTTTCAAATTTTATAGGACTGCATTTCATCTGATCCTATATTTCTGCTTTCCAGCTGCTGTGGCAGCTCAACAAGCAAAGACACTCCAAGAACTTGCCTATCAAACTGTGGATCTGTTTGTTTACCAGACAAAAAATGTAATGGACATTTAACAAATATTATCCTGTACCAGACATAAATAGAATTAGTATGCTAAAACCAGAAACGGAAAGTTACTGTTTTTAGGAGGCTTTTAAAAACTTTTTTTTTTTTTTTTTACAGATCTTGAAACCCAGGGCAAATGCCACAGTATGTGTCTTTCCCAGACAGCCATGACACCAACAGTGGAATCATACGACTCTAAAAGAAGTGTATGTTTCAATCCTTCCTCCTTCACTCATGCCTCTGTGCACAAGACCTGTTCACCCTGGTCGACTTTCTGCTCTGGCTGCTTGAGCCAGAAACACAATTTGTTTATTCAGCCCACCCACACCAATCTTGCTTTTCTCAACCATGATGCAAGGGGAAAAGAATCATTGACCCTTCCTCATACCTTGCTCCTTGTGCATTGTGACAAATGGACATTATTTGGCTTATTGCTTTAATGTTTCAGGACCGCTAAAGTGTTTCCTGGTGAGCGCTAATACCTAATAATAATAGCCCCCCATTTTACCTTACTATGGACAGAAAATCCTAATGGCATCTGTAAATTTTTAATTTCTGCCTTCGTTCAAGAGCAAACATCTTTAACCAGACCTGGATATGGTGTTCATGGAGGAGGACATGACAGCTGAAAGTAGATCCAAAAGACCTCAAACTGTCAGCAATTGTCATGTCTGCCACAATGAACATAGCATCTGCAATGAGTCCTTAATATCATCTCTTGAACACATGCAGACGGGTAAAATTCACAGAGGCCATTCAAATTTTCTGAAATATATGGGAAAATAACAATTCAGCAGCTCCATTGATGTAAGACTGGGAAATAACATGAAAAGGTGAGTGCAGAAACCCACTGATTTCAGTGCAAGCCAATGTGCAAGACAAGGGGACCCTTATGCCCTTAATTTAACAAAAAATAAAAGCCACAACATTGGTCAAACGACAATTCATTGGCATGAAAATCATTATCATTTATTATTTAATGTATGGTAAAATATTGATATAACATATCTGGGACTTTAGATGTAATGACTCATGGAACCAATTCCACCAATATCAGTTTCTCTACTCTACATCAAAGTATGTCTTATTCACAAACCTTAATTGTGACAGTAGAGTCGGCATGCTCGCTAACTCAATCTTGCATAAAAACTCAAAGAGCCAATCCAAACAGTGAGGTATGATAATGATGTAACCATACAGGACAAGAGTTGGCTCAAAACACCACTACTTCTATTCATCACGTATCAAACAAAATATATGATATGATATATACAAATGCTAGGTATGTATTGGCAGCAAAGTCCATATCGCTACACTTTTGGAGAATTTAAAAAAAGCAAACAATTTCAACAACATAAATTATTACTCTAACATTACACTATATAAAGTTTTCACAGTGTGACAATTACAAGTAAATAAAGTGATGCTCAGATAAGAGTTTGCAATGAAAACTTCCAAGTCATTCCCTGCAAATCCACCGACAGGTGAAGTGGATGTCAGATGAAAAGCAACAGGGGGATAGTTTCTGAAGATTATTCTTAGGAAGGCTTAAACTGTGGGTAATAGTGTATCACTCAATATCTTTGGGAGAGACAAGGAAGACGTGTGTCACTTGGTTATTTACAGTGGGTATATATAACTACATTTTAGTGAATTATTCTATTTTCTTCCATTTCTTTTATTATAATGTTTCATCTTATGTAGTGCACCACTAAAATATTGGGCGTATGGATACAGGAGATTTGGGTTATAAGGCCTCTTTGCAATTATTCTGTACTTGGATGGGTTCAGTCACCATGAGAAATTGTGGCTGCCAATGTAAAAACAAGTTACACGGTTCTGTACAGAGTGGGCACGTAAAGTGGTAGGGAAGTATTAATTTCATAAAATGTCTTCCTTTAAACTGTGTTTGTGTGATTGATGGGCAGCGCTATGTTTACCCATGGAGATACCATCCACTTCACCTGTGGATGGATGTTCAGGGGCAAATGACTTGCAAGCATTCATTACAAGCTCTCATCGGACATTCACTTCATTTATTAATGTGCCACACTGCAACAATTTTTTATAGTGTAATGTTATTGTGATTATTTATGCAGGTGAAGGTGTGTACTTTTTTAAAACTTTCCAGTAGTGCAGCGATACGGACTTAGCAGTCAATAGAAATCTAGCATCTGTATATCTTCTTAAAGATCGTATTGTGTTTGCTACATGATGAATGGAAGTTGTGATGATTAGAGTCCTTTATTGTCAAGTGTGGATACATCATTATCACACACTACCATGTGATGACTGGCCTTTCAATTTTTAAATCAGATAGAGACAATGGTGACAACTTCATAGCCATGATTAAGCGTTGTGAAAGGGAAATGTGTTGATATGGAGTACAGAACAGATATCGGTGGTCGTGGGCTCCATGAAGCATTACAGTTAATGTCCCAGAGATTTTCATTCAATGTTTTACCGCACAATAATAATAATGATGATTATGATAATGTTTTATTCATGCAACTGAACTGTGTAATTTGATTGATGGTGCAGCATTTTTTGTTTGTCATTAGGATTTTCTCACCATACTAAGGTATGAGGGAGGTTATAATTATTTGGTAGTTCTCTATTACAGATGCTGGTCTTGAAGTACTACATACACGTGTACAGACATGCTGTTAACAAAACACATTACTACCCTGTGAAATGTGCTTAACTCCATGGATACTAGAGACATCACTGAAGCATTGGAGTTAAAGAATAAATCCATATTTTCTAAGGTATGTTCTTACCAGTGTAAGTGCCAGGTTGTGAACTTCTACTTGTTATGAAGTTGAGAGGCACATGTGGTGTCCCACTGATGTATTCATGTGGAAAAGGTCCATTGGGTCCCGTATATCTGTGACATACAACTCGCTGGCACACAAAATATAGTCCGCCCATAACAAAGACGGACAGGATTATGCCAATCACTGGTCCTATGGCGCTGCTGTGAGATGGCGTTTCCTCTGATTGAACCTTACTAATTTCTGTAAAAATAAATAAACAAATGGTCAATTAAAAAAGAAAAATGAGACTAAGACAGAGTACCTGAATAGGCAATAAAATTGCCCAGGTGCATAAATATAATCTACTAGACCCTGTGGCCAAAATGTGAGCCTTCCCTCCCTCCCACTCCCACTTATGAAGGAAAGCATGAATCACACACCAACACAGACCCATGGTGTAGTTCACCACAAGAGAATGTTTTAGTTATGAAGGTGAAAGTCAAAAAGGACCAGGCATCTTTTGTACCACAAATCGTGACCCATAAAGTTGACAGTTATCCCTTTTAGTGCCAAAGGAGTGTCCAATATATTGATTTGCAATGCACTGGAAACCTCTGGTGCACAAAGGTTTAATGAACAAAAGAGAAGGAACTCAGCAATGCTAATCTTATCTTGCTGACTGGCAAGGGCTGTGTGCGATGATGTCAGTGTCACCAGCCAAGATAGGAAACTGGTCTGACTGTAAGGGGATGCAGGATGGTGACTGCAGGATAGATGCCGGAGGTTCACTTTGAAAATGTTACTCACAAAAGAGAGGGTAACATATAGATGCAATAACCATGTCGCCTTGATGAAAAAGGATGTATATTAAGTCAGAGATGCTCAACTAGGAACAAACCTGCAATACAAATTTGCAGGTTCTAAAGGAATAGTGTCCTACCCAGGGTGCAATCTCTTTTAGTCCACCAGTGCCGTTCACAGAGAGGAAATATCCGAAAGCATATCATATTGGTTGTGCCATAACAGCAGTTCAACCACGAAATGCCAGGCAATTCCTCTCTGAACAAGAGAAGCAGCCTGCAAATTTGTATTGCAGGTTCGTTTCTAGTTGAGCATTTCTGACTTTTAAATATACATATTGATGAAAAGGGAGACATGATAATCTTGCCCTGTATCAAAAGCGTGAGACTCTCAACTCACTGGCCTAAACATTCAGCCTGTTTTTCCTGAACTCAGATTAGTCTGCTGTGCTACATAATATTAACCCCTTAAGGACCGGGAAAATCTGAGGTGGATTTTACTTAAGGACTGGAGCAATTCTGACCTTTTTGACTATGTCTTTGTTCAACAGTGTTTTCCCTCAAAGTACTTTATTTTACCCACGAAAATTATATACCGTTTTTTTTATGCACAAATAGGGCTTTCTTTTGATACCACACTTGTATGGATAGCCCAGCATTTATTTTAGTAAAATGAAAGAAAATGGTAAAAAAAAAAAATAAAAAAAAAAAAAAATGCCATTTTTTTCTCTTGGGATCATTTGGGCGAAATGGGTTACATTTTTATGGACACTGCATGAAAGGTATGAATGGTCAGTCATACCTACAAAATGGGCAGTTTTAAGTGGGCACGGCCCTCCTGGGTGAAAATCCCCATGTCCCCTTTTCCCACCTTATTTTCCCACTTTTATTATTGATTAAATTTGGCGGTGTATATAAATGTATTACATGGCTCCACAACAATCACATTTTCACTTTTGGTAACGGACACATTGGTTTTTTTTGGGTTTTTTTTTTTTTTTTGGAAAAAAAAAAAAAAAAAAAATTGTGTTGTGTCTTTTTAAAAAAAAACAAAACAAAAAAAAAACAAAAAAAACAACAAAAGTTGATTTTAGCAGTTCAAAAATTCACCTGCTAACAGCCAGCCTCCAGCACAGCAGTGAGGGGGTTAATATCCCCAGCTGCTGATTTTTTTTTTAGACCAGTAGGCGTCTCCTCTCTGCTTCTCTGTCCCTTACTTTGCACCCAGCACAGCTGAGAAGGGCTGAGACTGAACAGACTGAACTCTCCGGTACCGGAGGGTTCAGTCTCAGATTGGAATAAATTATAGCATTGTGCACGGAGACACGCTGCTATCATTTATCCCATGACGGCCCAGGACCATCATGGGTCCTTAAGTGGAATCTACCCATGACGGTCCTGGACCGTCATGGGTCCTTAACGGGTTAAGTGATATTATATATTGTACTTTTGGACCATCATACATGCAATTTGTAACTGATGTATATATCAGCCACTACAATCTCAGCAAGCAAAGTTTAGGCCAGCGACATGAGAATCTTTTGTGTGCAACATTTTCAAAGGATACCGATGCAGAGTCCAGTCACAACTGAATCCACTGTAATTACCCCCCTGAATAGAGGGATGGTACAAAAAAGATTTTTGTGTACTTACAAATAAATAATTTTCTCTTAGCCCATGTGTAACACAGGAACCATGGGGTAAAGTCCCTTCTTTCAGGAGTGCAGGGGGATTGAACAAAGATGTCTCTGAGACAGAAACTGCCATTTCACCACTGCCTGGACATGCTCAGTTTTAGAAAATAGCAAATAGAAATGATATGGAACAAAAAAAAAAGAAGTCAGCTGATCCAGAGAACCCAAGAGGGCCCCCCTGCCTGTGACTCAAACTTTGTTTTTCTCGGGGGGAATTCTTGTGTTCCACATGGACTAAAAGAAAATGATTTCTTCGCAAGTACATAAAACCACTGTTTTATCTTACGTCCTATGTGGAACACAGGAACCATGGCGATATACCAAAGCATCCACCAAGAATCTGGTAAGGAAAGGAGAAGAACCCCTCCAGACATAAATCAGGTCTAACAGAAATGAACTGCTACAACATGGACCTCATGTGTAAACAGACACCAAAACTACCAACCAAAGAAGAGAAACAAACATGTTAAAGGCAGTGTTCAGCGTTAAGAAATGCAGGGAAACTGAAAACAAGAACACAAAAGGGGCCTTCTGGAGCACTCCCAGAACTTTGTTCAAATCCCACGGAGTTGTGGGACCCGGAAACACAGGGAAGGCATGAGCCACTCCTTTGACAAAAGCTTGCTCATCGGGTAACAAGACAATAGGCCTCTGGAAAAGGACAGAAAGAGCTGAAATCTGAACCTTAACAGAGCTAAGACCACTTATTTTCTGAAGACCATCTTGAAGAAAAGCAAAGACAACGAAAGACGAAAAGTTCACAGATGAGACACCTAACTCTTAGGTGTAAAGCAGCCCCAGATGCCACAAAGTCCTCCTTCAAAAAGGAATTCAGGCACTTGGTTGCCTGATCTTTAAGAGCCTAGCATCTGCCAGCAAGAAATCGGGGGATATCACCTGTCTCCCTCCTTTCTATCAAACTGCACGTTTTGAGTCCATTCTGCTATCCTGCGTCATTAAGAGCTTTTGTAATATAGGCATTAGCTTCTATAATTTTAGCTAACATAATTAAAAGGTCCTCTCTAGGGGCCTCAGAATGCAGTGCATCAAAAAGCTGTTCTTCACAAATGTCTAGAGTCCTGATGACCCGCAGAATCAAAACAGACCTCAGATCTGTCCAGTTGCCACAAAGTGGGCTTTAAGAAGAGAATCAGCCTGATCCTTCAAGCCAGAAGGATCTGCTAACTGAAGGGATGTGTTTTTAGCCAAGCAAGAAAAGGGGGGGGGGTCAACTGTTGGGGGAGAAACTCACTGGGGTAAAGTCTCAGTCAGGAAAGGGTACAACTTTGAGACATCATTATTAAGGAAAAGTCTCTTTTTGGAGTTTTCCAGGGTGTTGTTGGAAGGAAACGCAGGGAAGACTTTCTTGTACCTCTGGAAAATATCCGGAGAAGTAGACCCCCCACCCCCCCGTCAGAGACCTGAAGGGACTTCAACATTGCTCTCATGAGCCCCTCAAAAGCGGGGACAGGATCAGCCTCATAGGATCCCCAAAGGGGAAGGAAAGTCCATATCTTCATCTTCTGAATCTAATTCCTCATCAGAAGATGCCTCAGTCACCTATGTCCCCCAAAGAAAAGATCAACCTGCATAATGATGGGTTAGGGTTTCCAAGAACGGAGAACCTTCTGAAAAGAATAAGGAATGGATGCCACAAAGGTCATCAGGGTTTTAACCCAAGAAGGCTCTTGGTCAGTGCAGGATGGCCCTGGGGCAAAAGCAGGGGCCACAGAACAGGAGGTGTACAGGGACCAAGAATATTCCCTTGGAAGTCCAGCATAGTATATGGAACAGTGAGTGAGAAGGGTAAGAGAAGCCCCTGAATCTTTAGTTTTGGTTTCCCCATATGTCCCTTAGGGCCAGGCATGTCCTGAGAAAGTATATAAAACTAGTGAGAACTAATTAAATGTAGCTCCAGTTTAATGCAAACCCCTTAGAAAGACCCAGAAAGTATTTATCTAGTATGCAAAGGATTAAATTAGAGAGAGTCAGCCTCTGCATAGGATAAGTAAGGGAGAAGTAAGATGGCAGCCAGAAATGGATCCCTCCAATCATAAACAAGCCTGAGAAAAGGAGCATTCTGGGCATTGAATCTTTGCCCCTTACTGTTGCTAAACAACTTTTGGCTTTCCAGCTGCAGAGTGCATGATTCTTATGTACACACATGAGGCACAGCATGATTAGAGAAGAAGAAAGAGTCTTCTTTGACTCTTCTAGCATGAACGGGTGCAGAGAAGTTTCTCCTATAGTAGACTATACAGCAAAGATGGTCGAGATGATGCTCTCAGTCTTAAAGCGGCCATGATCCTAAAATCGAACATTACTGAAATAAATGAAAAGATAACAAAAACCCTTGAGAACACCAGGAGGGGAGAGAGGGAGAGGGAGAGAGATACACACTACCAACAAAGATATTGAAGAGAACAGGCAATAGCACTGACCTCTGTAACATTTCACTAGTAATCCATACTTCCTTTGAATAAATACAATTATGAAATGCTGCTTCCTGACCTTCAGTTAATTATTTATCAAATCAACTACCATTGAGGTCAGTCTCAAAATATGCATCTTATGAATTATTTTCCTACGTGGTACAGTATCAAACTTTTATCATAATCATAATTTTACAATCATTATAACCCACTCCTGTTAACAGAGATTGGTTAAAAAGCTTGACAAGCACAGACCTAAGTTTGTTTAATGAATATGAGAAACCTGTGTTTCTGTGTTTTTCTCCCCATTGATGGGAGGTTGATTTTTTTTTTAAAGTTCTTACAGCTGAAACTTGTTTTTTAAATATAAAACCAGAATTTTCTCTTTTGGCAACCAGGTGGTGCTGTAGTCTATGGCAGCAGATGACACGGTTCTAACACTCACCACAAATTAGCTCGTCTGAGCTGTCACTGCAGTCTGGAATGGTGTCACACTGCTGCTTCAGCATTATACACTGACCACTGGCACAACGGAACTGGTCAGGTTGACAGATAGCTACAATTCAAAGACAATATGTTAATAACTCACATCTATACATCTATAAGTACATTTATTGGGGGAAGCAAAGTTGCAAGGAAGCCAACAACGTTTGGTTTTGGGAACAGAATGACTTGTCTTGCTCACAACTCTTCTGAAATCTTGTACAATTCCAGTTTTCTTATTGCATTGTATTAAAAAGTCTATTGCAAGGTTTATCCTGTTGAGAGATGTTATATTCAAAGATCATTGCATCTCAAACTTACATTTTTCGGTACAGTACTTCAATGGCCTAACATTTTATGGTCATGATGCTGCTAAAGAAGTTTTTGGACAGCTATCATCAGTGACAATAATCCCCAATATGCTGCCATAACAAAAGTTCCAGTATAAAATTTCAGCTTGAGTAGATACTGCATTGAAGAAAAAAAAAATGTATGTTTGAGCTGCATTAACTTGTGAATTAATTTTATCTCTGCAGTGGGAGAAATGCTGTATTACTTAACAGGATAAACCCTGCAATATGTATTTTTCACTGTCGTCCAATACAGGTCACTGGTACTCTGGGAGGCGTAAGTCCCCTTTAATAGGCAGGAACAACTATGCAAATAATTTGCAAGGGGCGGAGCCTCCCCTCTTACTTAAGCCACCTTCTGGCCAGAGCCACTTTAGATTGATTTGTTCCTGGTGTGCTTGCACACCAGGTAGAGAACATCTATGCATCTTAGTATTTTATTATTTTTTTATACAAATATGGAATACCACCATTAGGAGGGTGACCATGGCTGTGAATTGCCCTCTTTAAAGTGGCTGGTGCAGCTTCCAGGGATTTTCTGTGGACCTATGCCCTGAAGAGGGGACAGCTTGTGTTAAGCAGCTCCCCTATTGGGGAATTTACCTCTGGTTCTTTCCCTCCTTATCATGGTCACCTGAAGACAGAAGTCCAGCAAGAAGGTGAGTCACCCATTGAGTGCTGAAGGTCCACTTGTCCCCACAGTGTCCCTTTGATGGGCTTGTATTTGGGAGTTTTAATACACTCCAGCACTCATAGGGTGTTTTTATTGCATTATTACTGTTTATGCAATTTCTGTGTTATTCTCTGAGTTTTGGAGCATTGGGTATTCATTTATTTATGTTTCTCATGTGTTTCATGCTTGTTTGGGCACTTTTTAATGTTTTACTAAACTTTATTAAAAATGGTGTTCCGCGCCTTTAAGCGCGGCTTTTTCCCGCTCAGACGCAAGGGCTCCTTTACTCTCTATGGGAATTCACAGTATGGGACATATCTCTGGAACCGCTTGTCACAGCAACTTCAGAGAGGGCTCATTTTAATTCTAGGCTCCTGATCTATCATCCGGAATGTGTTTTATTCATGTGGGGTGTTCAGGGGGGCTTCGGGCAATGTTTGGGGTACTTGGACAGGAAAACTACATTTCCCATGAGCGCTTGGTTCGCGCTCGTTTCTGATTGGCTGTCATGACGGCCGCCATTTTGTGGTACTTATCCTAGGCGAGTACACTACGCAGGGACCGAGCCTTCTCTCTCCTCAACAGATTAACCCTTCGCTGGCCAGATAAGTCCGTTTTTAGAACATTTCTGGGGTGAAACTTTAATCTTTAACACTTTTTCTGGGTGATAGTGTTATTAGTGGGGTATATTGACGCTGTGAGCATGTCTACTTCACTGGAGCTAGGGGCTAGACCCAAGTCTAAGGAGGATGGGGGGTCTGCTACCCCCATGGCGTTTTGCTCCTCTTGCCACATTGGGCTGGATGGCGATAATGTGGGGGATCTATGCCCTAATTGTACTGGTCAAGATAGCAACCCTGAGCTTCCCAGCCATGCTATTGAGCCATCTTGGGTGAGGGAGTTTAAAGCTGCCACTAGGGATCTCAGATCCACGCTTCAACTCTTTCCCTCTCAGATACAGGGGGCTCTCCAGGTCTGGCAGACCCCCTCTACTATCAGGACCTCCCTGCCTAAGCCACAGGGAGCTCCTGATATCACTGATTCTTCTGAAGAAGAACTTTTACAGGATTCTGATGCTGAGGAACGTACTGTTATTGAATCTAACAGGTCCATTGGGGACCCCTATGAGTGTGACCCTGAAGTTTCGGCTGAGGGTCTGATCAGAGCGGTTCTGAATACGCTCAACCTTCCTCTGACTCAGGAATCCACTTATGATCCTACTGATGTTTTTCAGAAAAAGCCATCTAAACCAGTTGTTTGTTTTCAAACTAACCCTACTCTTGCCCGTCTGGTCTCTGAGGCATGGAAGAATCCTGATAGATCTTCCTCTGTCTCCAAAAAGTTTGCTAAACTTTACCCTTTTCCTGAGGCGGAGCTGGCAAAATGGGTTCATCCTCCCAAAGTGGATGCTCCTGTGTCTAGACTATCCAAATCTACTGCTTTGGCTGTCTCAGATGCCTCTGCCTTGCAGGACTGGACGGATAAGAAACTAGAGCTCTCTCTTAAGTCTATTTTTGCCTCCATTGGCACAGCCATGCGCCCCACTTTTGCTGTGGCATGGGTTAATAGAGCTACTGCGGCCTGGACTGAACGACTGACTGAAGCGGTTCGCCAGGATGCGCCGGTATCTGAACAGTTGCAGCTTCTTGCTAATATCACTGAAGCTCAGAACTATGTTGCTGACGCTGCTTTTGATGCTGTGCGCATGATGGCGAGGGCCTCCACTTCTTCTGTGGTGGCTAGACGCGCTCTTTGGCTGAAAATTTGGTCTGCTGATACAGCCTCTAAGAAAGCCTTGCTTTCCTTGCCCTTTCAGGGGAATTTGCTCTTTGGGTCTGAACTCAAAGAAATGATCAGTGAAGCTACTGGCGGTAAAAGTACTCTTCTACCCTCAGTCTTTAAGAAAAAGTTTCCAGCCAAACGCAATCGGTCCTTTCGTTCCTTTCAGACTGAGACACGCTCCTCGGCCCAAACGGGTCCTCCCACTACGCGCTCCTCCTCCAAGCCCAAACAGTCCTGGAGGCCCAAAGTTGCCTCCAAGGCCAAGACCTCCAAGACTGCTTCGGCATGACTCGCCGAACCCGGGTCCGCATCCGGCTGTAGGCGGTCGTCTCCGCATTTTTCGCCGGACTTGGGAGGAGTCAGTGGCGGACCCATGGGTTCTTCAGGTGGTGTCAGAGGGATACAGGATCCCTTTCTCTTCCCTTCCTCCTTTTCGGTTCCATTTTACTCGTCCTTCTCAGGAACCCACAAAAAGGCGTCTGTTCGACGACGCTATTCAGGATCTCTTGGACAAAGAGGTCCTGGAGGCGGTTCCTCAAGGGGACACAGGTTCAGGATTTTATTCCAACCTGTTTGTGGTAGCCAAAAAGGACGGAGGAGCCCGTCCCATTTTGGATCTCAAAGATCTCAATGCCTATGTGGTGACTTCCCACTTCCGCCAGGAGTCCCTGCGCTCTGTGATTGCAGCAATGTCTCCAGGGGAGTTTCTTGCCTCCCTGGACCTTCAGGATGCTTATCTTCACATCCCTATTCATCCAGAGAGCAGGCGGTATCTCAGGATTGCCTGCCACAGGGGACACTTTCAGTTTGCAGCGCTCCCCTTTGGGCTGACTTCAGCCCCTCAGGTCTTCCAGAGGGTGTTGGGCTCCTTGATAGCGGTGCTCCATCAGGATGGGATCAGAGTGACCCCCTACATGGACGATCTCCTACTGAAGGCCTCCTCAGCGGAGCTTCTCCTTCAGCAATTACAGATGTGCATGCACACCCTGAACCGTCATGGCTGGATCCTGAATCTGGACAAGTCAGACTTGATTCCATCTCAGAGGCTTCTGTTCCTGGGTCTCCTGTTCGACACTCGCCAATGCATGGTGTTTCTTCCAGAGGACGTGGCTCACCAGATAGCTGTCAGAGTGGCTGGAATTCTGGACATGGACGAGATTCCAGTACCGAAGTTGTCGTCCTTAGTGGGGAAGTTCATTTCCACAATCGAAGCAGTACCATTTGCCATGGCCCACTCCAGGGATCTTCAGAGATTTGTGATCCAGACGTGCAAGAATCATCCAGATCATCAACATCTGTCTGTTTCTCTTCCTCCTCATGTCGAGTCGAGTCTGCACTGGTGGTTAGATCTCTCTCATCTCCTGAAAGGGAAATCCTTTCTAGTTCCTCCTTGGACCACAGTCACTACGGATGCCAGCCTTCGGGGCTGGGGTGCAGTCTGGGGTCGCTTCAGTGCTCAGGGGAAATGGGGTCCGGAGGAATCCATGCTCTCCATCAATGTTCTGGAACTTCGAGCTGTCCGGCTGGCCCTGAGGCACTGGGAGTCTCAATTGACCGGTCTTCCAATCAGAGTGGAGTCCGACAACGCCACGGCGGTGGCTTACATCAACAGGCAAGGCGGCACAAGAAGCGGTTCCGCCTGGTGGGAGGTCAAGGATATTTTGTCTTGGGCAGAAGATCACGTGCCTGTCATCTCTGCAGTTCATATTCCAGGCGTGGACAACGTCATGGCAGACTTCCTCAGTCGTCACACCGTCGACAGCGGAGAATGGGCTCTTCCCCAGAGGTGTTTCTCATGCTCACTCAACGGTGGGGGATGCCTGTGGTGGATCTGATGGCTACCAGACACAACAGGAAGGTTCCGGTGTTTTGCTCCCGGTTGAGGGACTCCCTTGCTCTAGCAGTGGATGCCCTGTCGATTCCTTGGGACTTCCTCCTGGCTTACATCTTCCCTCCTCTTCCTCTATTGGTCAGAGTTATCCAGAAGTTGAAGAGGGAACGTTGTCCTGTCATCCTGATTGCTCCAAACTGGCCTCGCCAGTCCTGGTTTCCGGAGTTGATGGCCATGTCAGTGAAGGATCCGATCCCACTTCCAGCCCGTCCGGACCTGCTTCTTCAGGGGTATCTGTGGAAAGAGGATGTTCACTCTCTCCATTTGATGGCATGGCGGTTGAATCCTCGATTCTAGCAAAGAAAGGCTTTTCTCCTTCTGTAGTATCGACGATGCTCAGTGCTCGTAAGCCTGTGTCTTCCAAGATCTATCATCGCATATGGTCAACTTTCGTGACATGGTGTTCTGACAAGAAGTTGTCACTTGACTTCCATCTTCCCACTGTCCTGGCCTTCTTGCAGGACGGTGTGGATAAGGGGCTCAGTCTGAGTTCCCTCAAGTTCAGACTTCTGCCTTGTCTGTGTTTTTCCAGGAACGGATTGCTGTCCTTCCTGATGTGAAAGTCTTCTTCCAAGGTGTGACTCATGTTCGACCTGCCTTTAAGAGTCCTGCTCCCCAGTGGGATCTCAATTTGGTGCTGGGAGTCCTACAGCGACCACCGTTTGAATCCTTGGCTTCCATTCCATTACGTCTTGTGACTTGGAAGATGGCCTTCCTCTTGGCTGTTGTGTCAGTGCGCCGGGTAGCAGAGTTACAGGCCTTGTCTTGTAAACCTCCTTACCTGGTGTTCCACAAGGATAAGGCTGTGCTTCGCACTACCAAGGAATTCTTACCCAAGGTTGTGTCCGAGTTTCACATCAATCAGGAGATTGTGGTTCCCTCTTTCTGCCCTAATCCTTCATCTGACAAGGAAAGAGATCTCCATTTGTTGGATGTGGTGCGTTGCCTCAAGTTTTATGTTCATCGCACCGAGTCTATCAGGAAGTCTGACGCTCTATTCGTCATTCCTGAGGGGCCTAGGGCAGGGAGACCGGCTTCCAAAGTTACCATTGCCTCTTGGATTAAGGCTACTATCCGTGAAGCCTATAAGTTGCGGAATAAGCATGTTCCCTTCCGGGTGACTGCCCATTCCACCAGATCTATTGGGGCCTCTTGGGCCTACAAGAATCAAGCTTCTGCTGATCAACTGTGCAGAGCGGCCACTTGGTCCTCTGTGCACACTTTTTCAAAGCACTATCGAGTTGATGTACTGGCGTCGGCTGATGCCAGTTTTGGAAGGAAGGTCCTGGAGGCAGTCTTGCCTGTGTAGGTCTTCCGCTCTGTCATCCTTAGTGCTTCTTTACTGTTGAGCCCGGTTGGCTCTAGTTCCGTGTGCTGTGTTAGTTCAGGGATTGTTCCCTTGGTTGGTGTCCGTTGACACTTACAGTTTGGGCTATGTTATCAACTGGTCATAGCAGTTCTAGTGACTTGGGCCTTGCGCCTGGTCCTTGCCTTACTTCCCGCCTCTGGATCAGCTCAATGTTTGTACATCCCAGAGTACCAGTGACCTGTATTGGACGACAGTGAAAATAGGATTTTAGTCTTACCTGTTAAATCCTTTTCACTTAGTCCATACAGGTCACTGGTCTCCCACCCTGTCAAGGGACCAGTCTTGGCTCTCCTGTGGCATTCAGTGGGAGACCGTTCGGGCATGCTCACAGGAGTCTTTCTTTTTGCTTACCTGAGGTCAGTTTTAGGGTCTCAAATCAATCTAAAGTGGCTCTGGCCAGAAGGTGGCTTAAGTAAGAGGGGAGGCTCCGCCCCTTGCAAATTATTTGCATAGTTGTTCCTGCCTATTAAAGGGGACTTACGCCTCCCAGAGTACCAGTGACCTGTATGGACTAAGTGAAAAGGATTTAACAGGTAAGACTAAAATCCTATTTTTTCATATTACACAATGCGATCACTTTATATGCTACACTTATCGTACATTTTGGAATAAATTAATTACCTAACAATATTTATTTTTTTCCACCATACACTGCCACTCTTGTTTAGCAGTTAATGAAGTTATGGAAGCTGCAAGGCTGGGAAGTTTATATTTTCCCTGAAAGGTTTGACTGTTCTTAGCCAGATTATTCTGCAAAGCACATAAGCTCAGGCCAAGGCCATAATTAACAACAGGGAATAACAAACCTCTATTAAGAGAGAACTAATACCGCTTAATAATTACTCCCCACACACAATTTATTAGAGCCAAAAATTCCTAATGGCACCAATGAATTTTGGCCTTGTGCGTTTGTTCAAGATATTTTCAAATCGGATCTGGATGTCACGTCCATGGAGGCACACATGACAATGTAGCAGGACCACAGGATACACCACATGGTCCTAAAAAGGATGTTCATGCAATGTCTGCTTCAGTTTGAAAAATTGCCTGAACCCTTCATCTCTGCCACCATAGATATGACATAATTAACTGAATGAAGAGGTTAATTCTTGAAAAAAGGCACCACAGCAAATTTCATAAGGTCAATTAAGATTTTCTGATTAGTGGGGGGGCATAGCAAGCCTCACTCACAGCTGCATCAACTGAGGTAGCTGTAAAGACAAAATGGATGCCCTTAACACTTTAAGGACCACAAAGTGTACAAAATATTGCACAATGTCTGGCACTTAAAGGGTTAACAGTGCAGCTTTTACAACAAAAAGAAAACTCAGTCTCTGGAGAAGTACATCCTTCAGAAGCTAAGTAATGCTGACAGCTAAATAAACATCTCATGACTTAAGCAGTATACATCCTTGATTTGCTATATACACACACCACATGCAATACAAACACACATCACACGCAATACACACACAAACAACACAAGCAATACATACAATCCACACAACTCTACATGAAAAATATGCACATGCACTTGCACGCTTTTGCTTACACACACACACACACACACACACACACACACACACACACACACACACACACACACACACACAATTAATTTCACATCTTTTTGGAGTTGAATTGGTTAAGCACTGAAAAGTCAACAAGCCAGTCATCAAAAACATTGCCTCCTTCCTGTATTTGCTTAGATCTCAGGGGAAAATAGTCCTACATGTAAATCCACTATTAATTCTGTAACCCTTTTAGTGCCAGACATGTATTCCAATGCATTGGGTTGCAGTGTTGTGGATAATGCATATAATGGCTACTCCCGTTTAGGATGTCTTCACAGCACACTTCCTTTACAAAACATTCTCTACTGCGCGTGACTGCCCCGCGACCGGCTGGCTGTGGCACTGTGGCCAGTGTAACGGGCTCTTCAACTAGTGTATGTATATGTGTGTGTGTGTATATATATATATATATATATATATATATATATATATATATATATATATATATATATATATATAGAATATAGGTTATTGGGTTTAATAACCAAAAGAAGAGCACTCAAAAGGACTTGCAATAGAAAAAATTATTTTATTGTTGATGTTTCGGCCCCCAACGGGCCTTCCTCAAGACCACATGACAAATGTTACTTTTTTTTGCCCTACTTAACCCTCTCTCCTCTGGATGTATTTCTTCCTAAGTCCTTACTCTGTTGGTGGTCTGGTGTGACTGCATGTCCCGTGGGTAGAAGCATTACTTTGCTAGTGTCACCCCTTGATGTCTGCTCCTCATTACCTTTTACTTTGATACAAGTTTGTTACTTCACTTTTTTTTCATCCTGATTTGATGGAGCTTCAATATCCTATTGGCAGAGAACACATTTCGCCATTTGATTGTTTAAAGTATCATACATTTTAGTGCAGAAATGGTACAAGGCACAAAGGTCTTGGCTTCATTTGAAGGATATCCGTTATTATCAATAATGGATGTATAAAGCTTAAACCATTGGACCATTCTTCCACCTATAGGTCTCCGTGGTTGTCTAGCGACATAACCCATGTACAGCCATGGATTGTCAGTCGCTTACTTACTATTATGCAAAGGAATCACTCTCTTTGGATTGGACACCACGTCTGCCACTTGGCGGATCATACCTGCACTACTCCCCATCTATAGGCCTCTGTGAATGTCTGTAATTACAACCCACATAGAGCCAGGGGTTGTAAGTCATGTATTTCTTGGATCTTATTACTTTTATTATTTTCAGTTGTCGGACATTAACCTGTGAACCTCCGACCTGGGCTCTGTAATGTCTGGTAAGGCAGCACACATAGAGCCTGGGGCCCCGTTACTGAGATGTTCTTTGCTTTCATCAGCCTGTACCCTGCCCAGTACCAGGTAATCTACAGACCTGCCACTATATTGTGAGTAATTGCTACATTGTATTTATTCTGCATTCTTGTGGCTTTTAGGATTATGCTGCATTTAACTTGTTTCACTTTTGTACATCTTATGTTGCATTTTTCAGTGTTTCTCCTTGGCCTGGCTGTGTGCCATGCGGGAGCATCGCTGCCACATCATGGGTGTGCTGTGCCCTCTTGACACACAGGGGAGTTAGGCGATTTTAGGTGGTGTTCTGGAGGGACAATGGGGGATATACACTGAGATATTGATTTTTGGATCTCTCTGCCACTGAGGGCATGCGGCACTGATGTTGACACCTGGAGTGCCGGTGGGGCCCGGTGCACATTACTTAGTGCACCAGCAGTTGCCCCAGCACCCAGATAGTTAATTTCCAACATGTATTTTGTACTTTTTTCTACCGGTCACTTAATGTTACTCCAATTTAGGTACCCAGTTTGCACATTCATTTTGATCACATTCAGATTTATTTCTCTCGTGTGTATGCCCTTTACCCTCACATTGAGGTCAGAGGTCAATTTCCTTGTGCACTCTGGGTGTCCTGCTGTTGGAGTAAGGTATTTAAGTCTCCATTCACATTTGTCATGTTGTCTTGAGGAAGGCCCGTTGGGGGCCGAAACGTCGACAATAAAATTATTTTTTCTATTGCAAGTCCTTTTGAGTGCTCTTCCTTTGGTTATTAAACCCAATAGCCTATATGCTGTATTATTAATTTAAGAAGCACCAAGGCATTTTTTTTATTCCAATATATATTATATATATAAATATATATAGAGAGAAATTGGAAAAAGATATACCATATACAAGAGCACTCTCAGGTGTTTTTTAAAAATCAAAACATGAAATTTATTAGGTTATAAGATCAACGTTTCGGCTCCTTGATAAAGGCTCTACGATAAAGGCTCTATGATGGAGTTGAAACGTTGATCTTATAACCTAATACAGTTCATGTTTTGATTTTTAAAAAAAGACCTGAGAGTGCTCTTGTATATGCTATATCTTTTTCCATTTACTTTTTTCTATAAATGTCAATTTCAAGAAGCACCCAGGCAAGTTATATTACACTGTTCATCATCTTTGTTTTTACACACAAACAAACACACACCCCTCCACATACGTCCATCCTCCCCCCCACAAAAAAATAATAGAGAAAAAAAAAATTAAAGTGGATTTGTATGTAGAACTATTTTCCCCTAATGTCCAGGTAGGACACAATGTTCTTAACCCTTTGAGTGCCAGATGGGTATACAACGCATTGCTCTGTAGGCAAAAATGTAGTACATGATTTGGTGAATAGAGTTTTGAAGAGCTGTACGTGTATGTAAGTAAACTGTAGGAATGGTAGAATGTAGTAGGCAGAATATGAGTCAAACTGATGTTGAGCAGCAGCATTATGATGCAGATGTTGTTGATATGTAACAAATACCATAATGTGGAGGAGGCAGCGAGAATAACAAAGAATATGCAATGTGAAGTTGTAGTGTGTATATTTGGAGACTGTACGTTAAAGTATGGTATTTTTGTTGAAGTGCAAGGTCATGCAGAGATTTTTCAGGAGTGGCCGGTCGCCTACACTCCTGTGAAAATCACACAAAGTTGAAGGCCCTGCAACTTCTTGCAGAGCTTTTCATAGGAATGGCCAGGAGGACAAAGCCCCCTGTGAAAATCACACCCGCAATGCCTTCACCTATGAGAGAAGCAGCTTGGAGGGTGTCAGCGTAACTCTTCCTTACTGCCTCCCGAGTGTGTGGGGCATGGATGCAGAATGATTGCTTTCTTTTGTGCAGTGGTGCATATAATTGAGAACCACTGGTTTATATATTTTATCAAATATGATTTTTCATGGTAACAGGAATAAAAGAAATTTGGTAGAATGGTAGTAGAATTAAAAAGGTAGAGACAAAAAATTAACAACAAACAGCAATGGTACACCAAGTAAAACAACCTGTCCAATGGATGCAACTAATGCACCAATGTGCTACTTACAGTCACAGTCCATTTCATCAGACTTGTCCTGGCAATCAACCTCTCCGTTGCACTTCTGACGGATGTCAATACACTGCCCCTTCTCACATTGGAACTGATTACTAGAGCACACCGGGCAGTTCTCCTCATCGCTTTGGTCATCACACTCTGAAAAGCCATCACAACGCCAAGCCATGGGAATGCAGTCAATATCCCCAGTAGCACAGGTGAAATGGTCAGGAGAGCAGGTGGGTGGCTCTAGGCAAAGACAAATGAAAATTAAATAAGGTTAAATTGATTAATGGATACTAATGCTTAATATGGGAAAACATTTTATCATATATGTCTATATCACACACACACACACACACTGCACGGTTTGTCATGCTGCATAAAATATGTGTACCCCCACTGCTGAGAGATAACATGCTGCATTCATTTTGCCATCAATTTTCACAAGATTCCCCATGTCTTTAGAGCACACCCCCAAAACATCAGTGAGCCACCACCATGCTTCACAGTGGGGATGGTATTCTTTTCGCTATAGGCCTTTTTGACCCTCTCGAAAACATAGCACTTCTGGTTGTGACCATAATGCTCTATTTTGGTCTCGTCACTCCAAATCACAGTGTGCCAGAATCTTGAGGTGTGTCAAGGTGTTGTGAGCATATTGTAACCGGGCTTTTTTGTGGCACTGGCGCAGTAAAGACTTCTTTCTGGCAACTTGACCATGCAACTCATTTTTGTTCAAGTATCATTGTATTGTACTTGACCATGCAACTCATTTTTGTTCAAGTATCATTGTATTGTGCTCCTTAAAACAACCACACCGTCTTTTTCCAGAGCAGCCTGTATTTCTCCTGAGGTTAGCTGTGGGTTTTTCTTTGTATCCCGAACATTTCTTCGGGCAGTTGTGGCTGAAATCTTTTAGTCTACCTGACCCTGGCTTGGTATCAAGAGATCCCCGAATTTTCCACTTCTTAATAAGCGACTGAACAGTACTGACTGCCATTTTCAAGACTCTGGGTATCTTTTTATATCCTTTTCCATCATTACAAAGTTCCATTACCTTGTTACGCAGGTCTTTTGACAGTTTTTTTCTGCTCCCCATGGCTCAGTATCTAGCCTGCGCAGTGTATCCATGCGAGAGATAACAAACTCATTAACTATTTATACACAGACACTAAGTGAATTTTAAAAAGCCATAGGTGTGGGAAATTAACCTTTAATGGCCATTTTAACCTGTGTGTGTGTCACCTTGTGTGTCTGTAACAAGGCCAAACATTCAAGGGTATGTAAACTTTAAAAAGGAGCCAAACAACTATGTGATAATAAATGGCTTCATTTGACCACCATCCTTAAATAAAAGAATGTTTTTTTGCTTCATCGGTCATATTTTCAAAATCAATGCCAAAATTTCACGATTTCTGCTAGGGTATGCAAACTTTTGAACACAACTGTATATCTGCACCACCAAGGTGACTGCAACTTGAAAAGGAGGCTCTAGAGAAAAAAAACAGGAACTGGATACAGATTTCTTATTGAAGAGTATAATGCACTTTGGTGCAGTGGTAAAAAAAACATTGGCTTTCCAACTGCTGGAAATGACAACTTCCCTCATTCCCAATCAGTCAATGGCTAGTTGGGTGTGATGAGAATTGTAGTCTCCAACAGGCGAAGAGCCAAAATTTGCCTAACCCTGCTTATTGCATAGAACCTGATGCATAGGTTTTGTATGTATTCAAAGCAGTAATTAATACACATTATTAGAAATAAAGAGCATTTTGTAACATTTCCATCTAGCACTAGCTAAATCATTATTAAGTAACCTAAGGCCCCCAGCTGTGGAGGACTACAATCCCCATTATTCCCAGCAAGATGTATGGCTGGATGGATGTCTTAGACCCTCACAACTGGATGGACTCATGTTACCCAGCAACGAACTAAAGAATGGAGGTGAAGAGATCTTTCAAGTGCATAGACAGGGCTGGAAAAATATCAAGAGGATCAACAGTCAGACAAGTTAAGATACATAATTTAATAATTGGTACTGAATGGAAATGTAGCCAAATATTAGCTGTGCATTTCTACAAACATTTATGAATTTATTCTTTGAGTGTTTTTGCCACTTATGACAGCTGACATAATGTAAGTAGTGATGCACTATGACGGAATTGTTTACTGCAAAGACATTGTGTGCTCTCTGTCTTTTCTATATATGTTTTTTTTTTTTTTTTTTTTAAACATTTTTTTTGTTTCAATTCAGTTTGGATTATAGTGTCCTCCTGCAGGAGGGCAAGGCCTTAAAAGGCTCCTCCCCACCAATCCAGCTCTGTTTTAAAAGGAGGTGTGTAAGGGCAAAGATTTTCTCTTAGCCTTTTTTTTTTGTTTTTTTCCTGTATGATAAGCCTGTGTAAGACCCCATTAGGTGGATTCCGATCTCTGGCCTCCATTTTCAGTTTGAACCAAAGTGCAAACTGTATAGAACCTGTATCTTCTAGAGGATGGTTTGCATGATCAGACTTTTTCCTCTCCTTTCTGCTTAACTTCCCTGAGTAGGACATGAATATATACATAGGAGCCTGAAGATGACAATATCTCCAGTATTCAGAGGGAAAAGGCCCTGTGACTGTGTCACTGTCTGTCTACCAGCTACATTTACACTGGTCGTCTGTGGTAAAAATTGCTACATTTGCACTCTGCTCTTCCTTTCTGTCTATCCCTTTACTATTACTCTCTTCTCAGATAAGGATTTTACAAAAATGTTCCTCAGTTTAGTTAATGGTCTTTTTTTGGTCCATTGCACCTTTAAGAACAGATACTTGGTGGCCTTAACTACACAGTTAAGGGATGCCCTTGGGAGTCCCCTCCCCCCGCGATGCTTTTGTTGATTGGATACAATGGCTGTAGAGCCACCACACCATTTTCATTTTGGAAGGAAAACAGAACTACACTTCCCACCAGGCCTCAGAAAGCAGGATGGGGAGCAGCAATGTGAGTCAGACAAGTCTGGTTTCCCCCTCCTGATGTTCTGCTATAACCCCCCAGATAACTAGTTTATATTACATTTCTGTCTTGTATACGTTCTTTGAGGGGTGTCCGGGTATATCTGAGCTCAAGGTGGATAGCGTCAAATCTCAGACGAATAGGGCATTAGGGGGATTTCCCTATTAACCCTTTATTCTTCATATCATATTGGTCTCATATGGGACTTTGCTGCTACCTTTTGTCCCTTAGACCACCTGAGCATTAGGCTTCCCTATTAACCCTTTGCTCCTCACATCAGATGGATCTTCTAAGGAACTTTGCTGTTTCATTCTGTCATTCCTGGACTGTAGTCCCTACACTGCAGCTCCTGGGCCCCTCTTTTCCTGAACAGGAGCCTGCATGAACTGCAGTTATTATTTCTACTATGGACACTATCCCTTCCACTATTAAGGTGTTCCTTGAGTTCTGTCACCTGAACCATCCTGTCACCCATACTCTGGATGTGGGGGATCTTTCTGATGAGGGGTAGGACAAACAAATGAGATTAATTTTTGATTCCTTATTTACTTTTGGGGATAACCCTGCATATCTTGTTGATGGTCTAAGCACATCAGTATTTGGAGACCCTTTTTCCAAGATACATTCTGGAATTTCGCTTGAGGGATGCTTTGCTCCCTCCTCCTTCAGTCCTAGAACCAGTTGGCTCTGAAGGAAGGGGAATCATCTGATGCCTTACTACAGTGGGCTACCCCCAACCAACAATGGTCTCTCTGGTTTCTCACCCTTTTAAAGATTACAGAACTGCCACTTGTGGATGCTGTGGCACTTCTGGATCAGGCAGATCAGTCAGTGGAATCTACTCTTATGGTGCTTTTTTTTTTTTTTTGCAGTCACCGGTGCTGCTGTACATCCCACCCTTGCAGTTGCTTGGGTGTCTAGGACAATGGTTGCCTAGGGGACAAAACTCTTAGAGGCCATCTATGTCAACTCACAAGGAAAGGATATTGATCTGGCTGTTTCAGAGTTACTTGAGGCTACTGTGCATCTTACGCAAGTGGCTTCTGCTTTTGCTAGGCTTACTGGGAAGGCCTTAGCACTCCCTGCTGCTGTGGGTTATGGCCTTTGGATAATCCTATGGATGGCAGAGCAGGCTCCCAAGAAATCCTTGGTCTCTCTCTCCATTTGTGGGCAGGCAGCTGTTTAGTCCAAAATCAGAGGTTATTAGTCATGCAACTGTGGGTGTACTTTTACCTCAGGTTACTCAAACGTTAATTTTTCCCACTGGCGACACATAGTTTTTCATTATCCCACCAGAAAGTGTATGCATCCACCGTGCATATTACTACAGAGGCAAAGGTGTGCCATGCCCCAAAACACAGACAGGAGAGATGTCTAACTGAAATCCTCCAGCTCTCAAGCCTACCTCTGCACGACTCGTAGGAGGTCAGGTCCTCCTCAGGCAATCCAAGTTCGTCTGTGTCTCTCTCCCAGTGTAATAATTTCCTCCATGGGGGACCAGTGGATTTTGAGGGTGATCCTAGAAGGGTATTGTACATGTTTCTAATCCCTTCTTCCATGCCAGTCCTTAATGTCCAGATTTCCTTTCTCTCTGGTGAGGGACAGTCTACTTATAGATATTATTTCTTTTCAGGTGGACATGCAGGTCTTTGTATGTGCTTCTCCTCTGGAGAGATTCATGGAATCCTATTCAAACCTCTTCATAGTTCTCAAGATAGACAGCAGATGCAGTGCTATTCTGTACTTGAACTGTCTCAACTATTTGTTCCCAGTTCAAGAGGAAGTCTTTGTGCTCAGTTATCACTGCTCTAGGGGAATTTTTAGCTTTCCTAGACAAAAAGAAAGTATATGTGCATATTCCTATCCATGCAAATCATTAGCTATTTCTTTGGTTTGTCTTCCAGACCGTCTTTTTCAATTTACCACCCTTCTTTTGGGGCTGGCATCTGTTGAAAGTTGAAGTCTTGGTAGTGTTGGCTGCTTGCATACATTCTCTATGGATTTCTCTTACTCCGTAAGGATGATATTTTGTTAAAGGCTCTTTCAGCTGTAGCTTAGTGCTGATTTAAACTTTTGCGTTCCTTCTGGAACAAGACTGTTGGGTATTCAGTTTCCAGATATCCTCCCTGGTTTTGTCACAGGTCATTCTCTTTCTCTGTATGAGTTTCACAGATTTTCAGGGACTGGTCTTTCTGTTGGAGGATGTGATTTTACCTTTGTCCTGGAAGGTGTCTCAGTCTTTTATTATCATGTCCACAACAGTGTGGGTGTAAATGAAGTAGTTTGGATTTCTGGTTTCTGCCTTGGAGGCAGTCCACTTTGCCCAATTCCATACTCAGGAACTGCAGCTTGAGATTCTCAGGAATTGGTCCAGACAGCAGTGTTATCTTTCCTGTTTCATGTCTCTACAACTGGGTGAGGTCAGATCTTCGCTGGTGGCTTTACATGTCACATCTGTTGACTGAGATAGCAACTGGTCATTCTGAATTGGGAGAACGTTACAACAGATGCCAGCATTTGATAGATCTGGGCTTTTGGCCCAAGAGGAGTTTTTTTCTTCTGTCTTGAAAGCTTGCATCATAGAGCCATTCAGACAGTCAATAAAGGTATCATGTTTTCTATACCAGTCTCCTATAAACTGTAAAAGCAGTGATGTGGATTTTACATATTACTGACATACCGAATACATAATTTCGAAAAGGCTGACTGTCACTGTAACTTTTATTATTTATAAGTATAAAAATGTTATCTACTTTTTTTTAGCATTTGTTGTTACCTTGTATAACATTTTTTTTCAGTTCTCTCACTTTGACTTTCAGGTGGTGAGCTACTTCTACTTTAAGTCCACAAAGGGAGTCTGTAACTCAACTTTATCTACAAATCGGTCATAAGAAATCTGTTTCTCATTCTATTTTCCATTCAGCTATAAAGCTTGCACAAGCAAAGACAACGAGAATGAGATACAGACTGAGTTATAATGACCTTTTCCATTACAGGCTCAGCTGAGTTGCAGACAGCCAGTAGAAGGTCTGCATATTATTGAAAATGAAAGTAAGAGACTAATGAAAATAGCTGATACAAGGTATGTACACAGCAAAGACTTGTAAAATGAATTAATATATACTTCAAACTAATAAAAGTTAAAACTACACCATTACCATTCCTTTAACCCTTTAATCAAAAGAGGGGTGTGCAACACATTGAAAAGCAACACACTTTATACCTCTCTAGTCCTGAATGGGTTAAAGGGATAGTAATACTTCATTTTGGTAGTAAATAATATTATATGTATTAAATAAACAAAAGAATCTATGTATTTTTTTCTGTAACTTGCAGCGTTTAGGAGCAATTGCTTTCTAAAGTTTACACCCTCCCGCCCCTTTTATACACGTCACCACTCAAGCTGTCAGTTTTGGATTCTGGCCTGCGGACCGGACGGAGTATCTGGAGGGCCGAAATAGGAATAGGAGTGGATACCAAGAAAATCTTCA
This sequence comes from Rhinophrynus dorsalis, assembly GCA_037306005.1. NCBI lineage: Eukaryota > Metazoa > Chordata > Amphibia > Anura > Rhinophrynidae > Rhinophrynus > Rhinophrynus dorsalis. Next base: position 411,759,349 of record CM074722.1, on the reverse strand, counting down.
TGGCGACGGTCTACAAAGTGGGCATGGTTTGAGGCAGTAGACCGCCAAGAAGGTTTCTTTGGTATCCACTCCTATTTTGGCTCTCTGGTCCGCAGGCCAGAATCCAAGTCTGAAAGTTTGAGCGGTGTTGTGCATAAAAGGGATGGGAGGGGGAAACTTTAGAAAGCAATTGCTCCTAAACACTGCAAGTTAAAGAAATAAACAAAAGCATCTGTATTTTTTCTGTAATACATACAATCTTATTTACTGCCAAAATGAATTATTACTATCCCTTTAAAAGAATCGAAATGTTTCAAAATAAAAGCAGCTTCAATTAATCTTCATAGTATTTGGGCCATGGACAGTGTTATTTCAATACTGACAGAGTTGTAGTTCAAGGGTATTCGAAAGATAAAGTATCCCCCTCCCGTCCCTTTTACTGATGCAACACTACTCACCTCAGAACAGAAAGGTGGTGTCAAGATGGCTTGCTGAAAGAGACAATCTTCAATTAGCATAAGGGAAAAACCTGTCAAGGGGGGCAGGGATGTTATTGTTCTCACAGTAAGAATTTTGACCCTTGATGAGAGCTGTCTGGTCTATAGACTGGATTCAACATCTGAGGGGAGGTGGCTTATACTAGGTAAAAGGGGTGGGAGGGGGATACATTATCATTCAGTTAGTCTTGAACTACAACTCTGACAATATTGAAATAACACTCTCCATGGCACAAATACTATTAAGATTAATTGGAGATGCTTTTATTTTGCAACATTACTATCCCTTTAAGTAACTAAAAAAATCAACCTGCTAACATCAACACTATCTCTGTCATGAATATTTATTTTCATTCTAGAAAAGTCACAGAATTTGCCTCTTCTCAATGCGTTGCCCATCACTCTGGACCTTAAAGGGTTATGAAAAGACATTTGTATAAAACTTACCTCCACAAGTTAAGAGGTTCTGTAATAAGACCAGGTGGACTGGACAGGAACACCTAGGGGTACCATCTCCTTTAGTAATGCAAATATGAGAACAGCCACCATTATCACGAGAACATGGGTGAGCAGCTGGAAAACATTCCATACAAATCCAATTAAGGTAACATGCATGAATAGTTTCTTTTAACTATTACTACAAATATTTTCAGTAAACATTTGCAAAGAGAAAGATAGTTTTTCAATCTTGGTTATACATTACTTTTATAAGAAAATACATCACAATCAAATGATTTAGTTAAACTTCGCTTATTATACGCTTTTAAACAAGTGGATCCAACCACGGAAGCCCCACAAGTTTCAAGGGCAAAAGTACAGAACAGAAGTGGGCAACCTGTGGTGTTTAAGGTGTTGCTGTATTACAATTTCCATTATCCTCCATCGACCCATCTGTACAACAATCAGAACCAGTTTTGTGAGAATGCCATTGACGCAATGCACGCAGCCGCACAAATATACTGGCCCCACACTGACAGCCTCCCCATCCAAAAACATAAACCTCCCCCAAACCCAGCTGTGTATCAATAAGTGCAGTGACACCCGGAACCTGTGTTCCAGTGGACCACTTATACTGTAAAATTCATGTGTGTGCTGAGTGGGTCTAATGTAAGCATTGAAAGCGGAAATACCACTGCTAAACAAGCTGATGTCTAATAATTCCCCATCTGGCAACTAGTTGCTCAGTAGCGCTAGCAGCCAGAATTATTAACTTATTCAATAGAATTCCTCATTCTTCCCGGGCTGACAGGCAGGACGGAGGACAGACATCTTTCAATATTGACGTCTGCACGCCTGCGCTGTCAGTCCCTTCCAGACCCGAACTGCTCCTAGCAACACCCCCTAGACCTGGCTGGGACTGACAGCGCAGACGTCCAGACGTCACTATTGAAAGATGTCTGTGCTCCGTCCTGCCTGTCAGCCCGGGAAGAAAGGAGAATTCCATTGAATAAGGTAATAATTCTGGCTACGAGCTCTACTGAGCAGCTAGTCGCAGATGGGGAATTATTAGACATCAACTTGTTTAGCAGTGGTAGTTTCGCTTTAAAGACTTCATTATTTATGTCTTCTACGTCCTTCCTGGATCACCACCGACAAAATAATAAAAGCAGCTATCTGTAATTGCACTCTACAGCCCCTAGCACCCAACAGTTAATGCTCTCACATGTGATGAGAGAGAGGCTGCAGAAAAGAGAGACAAAAGGAGGACTCAAGTCAGCACCTGAAGAAAAAGGTACCTGTTCAGCTGTAAGAGAGTTAATTAATTGGAACTTTGCTTGAATGTTGGTGCAATGATGTGATTCTGGCACAAACCAAGTAACAGAGCAAAACTCAAATTGATTTAAATGGCCATATTTAAATCAATGGGAGTGGGAGGGTTGCACAGCCAAGAGCGCAGATGGCTGCTTGGGAAGTGTGCCGGAAATTGTACAGTGGCACTGTTGCTACACCATCCTATGGAGATTTATGGCCAACTGACCAAAGAGGTCCATAGGACAGTATAGCAACAGTGCCACTGTAATATTTCAGGCCACTGTGACATTACACCTAAAAAATTCAAGTTTGAGCAGCAATACCTTTGAATAAAACACCTTTAAGCAGTGGGAGTACATTTTACTCAGGGGGATAATTACTGCAATTTTTTTTTTTTTTTTTTTACATTTTAAGTATTACTATCCCTTACTGGATTGCTTTACAATAAAATGGTGGCAGATGCAATTATTAATATGCGAACGGCTGAGACTACCGGAACATACGTCTCCACCCAGCTGAAGAGATCCCTCCACTTCCCTCCAGGCTACCACACTGCAGGTCCCTCCTTGGTGACTGGTGTACACCACAGCTGTGGCACTGTCCCGACTGCACCCTTACTGGACCAGAGTCCCCTCAGGGATCACAAAGGGCCTCCCCTGCTCCACGTTCAGCTGATGCAGACACCAATGGAGGTACTCCATGGCTTTGGTTCATCTGCTGGAGGAAATCCATGGGATACCTGGATCAGGATCTGAGGATGTCAATTTGACATTCTCTCATGTGGAACTGAAAGTGTACGGAACCTCAGCTTCTGTAAGGAAAGGCAACACAAGTTGGGACAAAGTGGACCAAGGCACACAAAGGGTTACTCACCAATCTTCTTGCTTCATGTTGCCACCCTAGCACGGGACAGAATCACAATACATTCAGTCATGTGGGAAAATGTGGTAGCAAAATTCCCTCCACAAAGCAGAATTGGTCCACAAGGCACCTGTGAACTGGGCAGTCCAAATACAGGGAAATCCAGTGATGGTAATGCACCTAATGGGGGATTATACAGCCCCACATCTAATAGGAAAATAATAAGCGCTTAATAAAAACTAAGAGGATGGCCTTGCTTGACAAGGTTGCTTGCAGGACACAAGAATTCTAGGCGTTAGCAGTCAGGTTGAGTTGAGCTGGAGGAAGAGAAGGGAGTTTCCACCCCAAAGACCTTGCCTTTTGTGATGAGCCCTGCCCTCCAGTAGGAGGGCCTCAACCCCATGGTACTTGTGTTCCATACTGGACAAAGAAAGAGGTGATAAAGTGGAGATAACTTTTCCATTGATATCACTTCTCCAATTCCTATATTATTTTATGGAGCCAATGCACCATAAGTGGAAGAGATGTTAATGCATAGGCTTTAAAGAAGAACATAGGAACTCGAGAAGTGATATCACTGGAGAATTTATCTCCACTTTATAACCTGTTTATCACGGCTTAGTGCATAACCCACCTTGTTGCAATATCTTTGAAAACAATTCTGTTCCGTAGGGTCAAACTTTCACACTGCACTCTTTAGAAGAGAACATATCGATGATACTTAAGACTGATAAGGACCATATTAGTTGTACTAACTACAGAACAATAGTCTTCTTAAATGTGGATGTTAAACTGTTCACTAAGCTGATTGCCAATAGAGTACACTCATACAGCCACATAATTTTCCACCCAGACCAGCTTACATTGCAGACTCTTGGCAAGAGTCATGGTGAATGGGGTCTTTTCAGACTCTTTTAATATTTCAAATGGTATGTGTCCGGGCTGTCCGTTATGACCTTTAAGTTTTATTTCAAGTTTGGAGTCCCTCCTACAAAAGCATATGGTCCAATCCCCTGATAAAAGGACTTCCGTTAGGGGGAGATTTCTCAAAACTCGTAGGATATTGTCATAGCAGAGGCTTCCGAGCCGACTGAAACCATACCAGCGTGTCAACCGCAGTCTTGGAGGGCAGGTTCAGTCTCTGATGGCCATAAGTGAGGCGGCTGCGAGCGTTCAGCTGTGCCCGGCAGCCGACCGCAGCCTCTTCCGGCGGTCCCACGCTGTTCTTTGGCACGCGTCTTATATAAAGATACAGGCATCATTTTTGGGCTCCTCCTCTTCTTGGGAGGTTGGGCTTATAAACCACCTGGACACCACTCTCAAGTGCCCTTTCGTGGTGTCCAGTGTTGTTGCTTGGTGTAGAGGTGTTTAGTCTGACTATCTGTTCTGGTTCTGACCAGTTGGCTCTGTGTATGACTACCAGCTCTGTGTATGACCCCGGCTTGTTTGAGAACCCTTCTGGTGCAGAACCTGTGGCTCTGGTAGACCATCCTCTCTGTGTATGACCTTTGGCCTGTCTGACTATCCGTTCTGGTACTGACTTGTGGCGCAGTCTGAATTCCCGCTCTGTGTATGACCCTTGGCCTGGCTGACTATTCGTACTGGTGCTGATTGTGGGCCTGTCCGTCTTCAGCTCAGGGAGTCCCTGGCTAGTCCTATACTCATCTGGATGAGACCCGCGGCTCTGGCTGCATTTTGTTCTGTCCCTTTTCCAGCCTGTCTAACTACACACCTTGGCGTACCCAGGTTGTCCACTGCGCACCCGGCATACAAACGCTCCAGTGAATAACTTGTGGTTATCTCAGTGGCTCTGGCAGACTTCCCTTGCTCCTGTTCCATACTGCAGCGTTCAGGTGCGGACCTGTAGCGCAGTTCCTGCCTTTTTTATGTAGTCTGTACAGGTGCGGACCTCTAGAGCAGCATCCTACTTTGTTCCTTGTCTGTACAGGTGCGGACCTGTAGTAGAGGCTCAGGTGCGGACCTGAGTTGGTTCTCTCCTAATTGCCACTGGGGTTCAGTTCATTTCCGCTACAGAAGAACATTCCGTCCGGACATCCTTGTACTGTATGGTGTTCTTGCTGTAACGTTGTTCGATACGTGTGATATCTCAATAAAGATTGTGTTATCTCCTGTACTGGTCCATGTCTCGTTTCTGAGTCCGTGACAGTTATGCAGATGAGATCTTACTCTCTCTTTCTTCTCCCCTAACTTTGACCCTCCCCATGGATAATTTAGAGAATCATTATGCCATCTCTCAAGCACAAATTAAATGGTAATATAAACATCTGACATCAAAGCTCAGTGCAAACTGTCCTGAGTGATAACTAACTGCTCAGAAGAATCAGAGACCAGCCCCATTGGTTTCTTAACCCCTGGTAGATATCTGACTTGAAAGGGTAGGGATGGATCTTGTAGGCCCTAGAATCCACAACAAAAGGGCATAAATTCATACTGAGTAGACCCCTACCACTGGAAAATATTCCTCTGTGAAAGACAATTATTCAAAGGGTATAGCTCACTTTTAAAACCACAACATGGAAACCAATTGCTAATACAGGATGATGTGATAATGATCATAGTCCAAAAACAGCAAAAGATTCTTCACCTCTAGACTAAAGTGTTAACAGACTATGTCCCAGATCAGTCACACATAGGTTGAAAAGTGAAGAGTTCACTTTAAAAAAAAAAAAGGGAAAAAGAATTCCACACTATCAGAATACCTTTGCAGATTAATATCTGCAGTGGCCAGCAGTCTAAACAGAAAAAATGGAAACTCTGTTAATACTTTAGCCTCATCTATAAGAAATTCACGTTTTGCGAAAGCAATGTAGGTAAACAGACAAAAAAAAGTACAAATAAATGTTCTGATAATTAATAAAAAGATATATTTCAGACTACACAATATTTATTTTATAATCTGATAGATGAGACCTGCTTTCTGTGGCTATTTTTTGCCCTCCCAGCAATTTTTTTTCCCTGATAATTCCTTCTATGAAAGCACTTGCTATTATATTTGGCTCCACATAATGGCTTTTACAAACACTATATAACAGTAGTTTAAACTGGATTCTGTGGAAACCCTGGCTTTCCCTGAAGAAATGTAAGGGGTTATAAGAACTGCAATAAGAAAAGAAGAGAAAGGTTGAGGTGGTCATCAGAGAGTGTGAGTGTTTTACTGTACAACCTAGCCACCACTAAGAAAAAAATATGATTACATGTTAAAGGGATAGTAATACTTAAAATGTAAAAAAAAATATGTTGTAGGGTTTATCCCCCTGAGTAAAACAAGAGTACTCCCACTGCTGAAAGGTGTTTCATTCAAAAGTTATTAATTTTCAAAGTTGAATTTTTTTAGGTGCAATATCACAGTGGCCTGAAATTGTACAGTGGTGCTGTTGCTACACAATCCTATGGACAGCTCTGGTCCCGAGACCATAAATCTCCATAGGATGGTGTAGCAACAACGCCACTGTACAATTTCAGGCCACTGTGATATTGCACCTAAAAAATTCAACTTTGAAAATTAATAACTTTTGAATGAAACACCTTTCAGCAGCGGGAGTACTCTTGTTTTACTCAGGGGGATAAACCCTACAACATATTTTTTTTACATTTTAAATATTACTATGCCTTTAATGGTTTTACTGATAAAATGTAGCCTTATTTATTTCTAAATTACTGTTACTAACCACCAGTTACTATATTATCCCAAACCATAGTTGTTACAGTGAAATTTTGTAGTAATCATCTTTTGAGTAATTGAATCCACAAGGGAACCTATCAGGTTAGAATTAAAGGTTTCCCCACTTGTATTTAGGAAATGACTGAGCAACTTAATAACCGTCTTTTCTTAGGCATGGATGACATAACTTTTAGGTGCCCTCAAGGTCTTCAGCTGGAAAACCCTGCTCTAAACAGTGACCTGACCTGGGTGAAAACTGACTGCGAGGTTATGATATTACTCCTATATGGACACGATACTACAAATACTCCAGTATGAAAAACATGGCTTTTAAGCGTATTTGGACCTTCAAGACATTTTCAGCTATTGTATTAGAGAAATCTCTTTAAAATAATTTAGAATGTTCTGTAAAATTACTTCTTAGTACACAGCTCTTCACAAAGGAATAGGAAAACTTAGGCAGCTTGAATTAAGTGAGCTACCATGGCCATGGCCGAACCAACTTTATACAAAACTCAGAGCCATTTCTAATCCATGGGTGGGCAGTCTGTTTTCTCCAGCTGTTTTTAGACTAAAATTTACATCATTCTCAGCCAGAAAATGACTAGATGAGGATGATGGAGTTTTAGTCCAAGAGCAACTGCAGTGCTTCAGGCCGTTCACCCTTGCCCTAAGTGGTTATGCTAATAACCTAATTCTTAGAAAGAATACAGAAACAGAATAACAAAATAAGATACACGTAAGTAATTAGAATAAAGGGCTGGAGTAACAGGTGCTGTTTGGTATGTTTGCACCCCCAAAATGGGAAATGCGACCAGAACTTCAAATACTGTAAAACAAAATGGCTTTGGCTGAATGTCAAGAAGAACAACTCAAAACTTACAAAACTCATCCATATCAACAGCCTCCACTGCATGAATACCAGTGGGATGAGCAATGCGACCTTGAATTCGAGTCCTTTTGAAGCCACTTGTTTTCTCCACCCTCTCAATCATTTGCTGCTGCTTATCGATCCAATATAGGTGATCCCCGAGAACTGTAAGCCCCATGGGCTGTAGGATGTTTGAATCTTCCAAAGTTATTCTATTTGCTCCTGGAAAAAGAAAGTGGTGGTCAAAATCAAAGCCTTTCCAAGTTGGAAGTATTTGAGCTACACAAAACATAAGGAGCAGGAAGTTGCAAAGCATATATGAAACCTCTCCTAGAAACCTGTGTCTCCCAGTCCTACTGGATTACTGGCTGTTTGGGCCCAATAGTGAAACATAACAATTAAGGTTCAAACAACTGAAATAGACTGATAAAAGACACCACAAGTAATATGAGAACATTTGGAGAACGGATAAACATGGAAAAAAAATACATTAATAAGACCCCTTGAAATCCATGTCTGCTCTTGACGTAGTACTGCTTCTGTAAGAGACATACTGTAGCTACAATAATTAATGTACTGTGGAACCCAATGTAATATGGAGTGTGCACTGCCATACTAAATATTTGCATTGGAAGCACTTGAAACTTGTTTCAAAACCGACAAAAAGAGTCTAGCCACTAGGTCTGTGTTAAACCAGTAAAGGGAGAAGTGGTGAGGTGTCAATTCCTCCAAGGGCCAAAGTGTTACGCCAGTAATCTTTCTTAGTTCGTGTTTAACCCTTTGAGTGCCAGAGGGGTACGGAATGCCTTACTTTGCAGCTCATTCCATACTTCTCTGGCACTCAAAGGGTTAAATATTTGTTCATCACCTGGGGTACAACTATATACTATAGTAATTTTAGAATACACTAATGTATTGATCAATGCAGACCCAGGAAGGAGTTCATTCTAGGCACCAAACATGTGAGCCTCTAAAAATTCTACAAAGAATAACTACGAAGAGTATGTTTCATAAACATTTTTAGGCCTCACAATCAATGTAAAAAAAATAAACAATGTGCATAACAATTTCCAGAAATATACATGTAAAGCATTCACAGAACCACTGTAAGAGGATTATGGAAACAAATATGGAGAAGAGAAATGTTGTATCAGGAATCAATTTGTAACTCAACTATTGGGAAAAATCCATACAAAGGATTAAGGGAGTACAAATTTAAAGTGGGACCACCATGTGTAGTTCCTCTTTGGCAGGTCTACTCCTTTGAGAACAGACGTGTCTGGATAATCCTGTGATGAACATGAACTGTGCATACTTCATGGTTCAATACTGTGGGGTGACCAGCACAGTCCACATAGATGTTAAGGGTTGGATTTCCAATGGTGGTGGTGGTGCTGCAAGTGAAGTACTTGTGAAGACCCACTGCCCTTCCCAAGCTGTGGGTGTCAGTTTTCGGTTCTTAAAAAGGGCTGAAGGGGCTTGATTTGCAGCTGTACTGTTCAGTGCTGAGCTTTTTACCATGTCTGATACTATAGGAACTGAATTCATAAAATTTAATTCAAGCTTACATAAAAAAAGACATGAAGACCAAGCTCATGAACTCTTTCAGTCTACAGCAGTGCTAGCAACAGTAACATCATTGATTAAAACTCAGTCACACCTTCCCAAATGCATTTATTCATAATATTGTTTTTCCCACACATCTAACAGAAATAGACATTGTCCAGTTTCATGAGTAACAACTTAAAAAGAACAAGTATATAATCATACAGTTAACCCCCCTGGGGAAATGGTATGTAGTAATACTTTGCAAGTATATAAAAATAAAACTGGATGCCTGAAATGAACACATAGTCTCACTGGTTGCGCCTAAATCTGGTCTGGATAATACACAATATGAACCCCAAACAGAGATAAAAAAATATATATATTTAAAAAAGATAATCAGTAGGAAAATATTAAAACATACAGAAAGAATGTCCTTCACAATATGGTTCTTGTTAGAATCAGGTCAGTCCAAAAAATGCAGCATGTTCTTCAAGAGCTGGATTCCCACTCTATATTTATGGCAAAAAAAGGATAAAGGAGAGGAAATGGCACAAACAGTGTTCTATGCGTAGTATTTTTGGACAAGGACGATCCTGTACCAACATCCATAAAACACTACTCACATTTGCAAGAAGCCACCACTTGCCTCTTCGAATAAAAGCATGTTCTGGTTCTCACTCCAGCTCAGCGTACTTCTCCTAGACTCACAGGCCACAGTCAGCTCCATTTACCACCACTCTCACGGGACTGAAGACATTAATTTGTGGAAAAGCCACTCTAACAATGGGCCACAATGTACCCAATGCAATGCTGGCTGTACCTATGTTTATTATGTTTTACCCATGTAAAAAGAATGTGCCTGGAACTTTTTCAAGGGCCAGAGCCCTCAAATGCAAAGTAAACAGTATGCTTACCAGTAAATAACACCAATATACAATTTTAAACAATGAGTAGTGTATAAAAAGAACATATTAATCCGTCTGTAGCTAAAAAAAAACCTAACACATTTCGTGACTCAATCGCCAGTTCTTTATAAAGGGATAAAAAGAAAAAAACATAAGCATAGCCAGCATTGCATTGGGTAATACTTCGCAACCCTGCATGGATCATAGATCTCAGTAATGCTACAACCTTAAAGGGAAACTTTCACCCCCCAAGTCACTGTATCTTATTTGATTCATCTGCTAAAATGGTCTATAGATTGGAGATTTTTTTAATAAAACACCTCCCAGCAGTGGGAGTACCCTTGTTGTACTCAGGAGGATACACCGTACAATATAAATTTTACTAAATATTAAGTGTTACTATCCCTTTAATGATCGAGGAGAAATACATATTGGTAAAATGGGTCACAATCCACGTCACCAATATGCGTTTTGCCTCGATCATTAAGAGTCGCAATGTGATGGAGTGACACTACTAGCAACGCTTAAAACATTATTCATTCCTGCACACTTGGGACTAAGGTAAATACATTTTTTTTTTATTATGGGTGATCAAAGTTTAATTGTACTGGAGCTTACTGTTCCATTATATGTGCTGGGCATCACTATGAAGGGAAGGCGTAAGCATGCTTCCAGGGAGACCTGGGAAGTGGTGGGAGGAGAATTTGAGGACATGGGACGTCTAGCAGAGCTGTGCCGAAAGGATCTTGTGCCGCAGAAACCGGAAATGATTACATCACATGGAAATGTTATAGCTAAAATATAAGGTATGCAATAGACCATTTTAGTGGATGAATCAAATAAGATACAGTGTCTTGGGTGTGAAAGCTCCTCCACATAGGAACACTAAAGATTAGACAAAAGTTGATGTAATGGACCATAAGTCGTTACTAGGGACTCTTGTAAGAGCAAAGACCACAAAAGACTGGAAGGCACTGGGGGAAGTCCCAGCTCCTGGTGCTGAGCAGCCACAACAATTTGTCCGGCCATGGTAAATTCCCTGCCGCCCATGTTGAAAAGTAGGTGGCATTTTGATCAGCTGCCTACCATTCTATGTTAAATGTTATGTGCATGTTTTAATGTGTTGGCATGGACTGTAATAAATGTAACAGATGATGGACACCTCTGTTAATTCTGGGCCTACAACCTTACATGGGCCTGAAGGAGTTAAATGGTTGCATTCTTGCAATGCCTCACTGTCTGGTCCAGGTTTTGATTCAGTTTTCTCTTTCCTAATCCCTTCACCTGTGTTGTGTAGTCACTATTGTTCTCTGTGTGATAGGATTAGCCTGGTGCCATGACTGTATGTAACACTTGTTTCTATTGTACTGTGTTGTTGATTGTATGAATCATACTGCCTGTCACAGCCTCTGTATTGTCCCTCTGTGTTCCCTGTCCACACTACCATCGTTGTATTGTACCTGTTTTTCCTATAAAATGTCCCCTGTTCCTTCAATAAAGCAGTAGTCATTTGGAACTACAAGAAGTGTCCTGTGTCTTCATTCCTGAATGGTCTGGAGGGTCCCTTCTGACCCCCATTCAGGAGCTCTATGTTCCAGTGATCCAGCCAGCTATCCAGATTCAACGGACCAGCCACTTCAAGGAGAGAGGATCCTGGAACGACAGCTAAGAACAACCCAGCGTCCTTAGCTCCCGTTACTCTCTTTTAAAAGAACACACAGAAGGGTCGATTTTTTGATCATACAAAATGAAAAGGATGAGTAGGAAGCTCCCATTTACCATGATGTGAATAAGAAATTCCACACACATGTTGGTGCATGGCAAAAATCATTGATAAGCCAATCATAAATTCCCCAGTATATGTAGAAACCTGCCTTTTTCATGTAAATTACCTTTTCATGCAAGGCCCATTCTACAACTCTTCAATTCACTATAATGGGATTAAATCTCATTGTGAAAGTGTGAAAGAAATATGAAATATGTTTGCGCTTAAAGGGACCACCTAAATAATTACTTTATAGAGTTAAACGGTGCATGTAAAAGTTACAGTACTGTCTTGCACTATTAAAGTGGCTGCATTTTAGTGGATTCAGGTGAGATCATTTAGTTCAGTGATAGGCAACAGGCAGGCCTCAGAGGCTTCTCTTTAAATGCCCCAAAACTATTCTCTAGCACTGACCATCACACTGTTTTTTAACCCCATAAAGCATACATCCTCTCTCGTGTCTCAGAGTATTTCCCTTCAATGTCTCTGTTCTTTTCTAAATATGTGGTTAAGGATATATCAGTACATTGGAGACCTCTCTAGTTTTCAAGGAATTGGTAATCTTTTTCCAACCCAAATTGACAGTTTTGCTGCCTGTGGCTCAAAAAAAAAGTTAACCACAATTTGTTGAGCTTTGCTCATAATCTGTCCCTCACAATTAGTTTGGTCTCTTTAGGTTTCATTGAAAATGACACTCACTTGAATTAACAGATGTGTTCTGATTATCTCACCAAACCAAGGAATAATTCTGAAGAAAATAAACTGAACCACAGGCTTTAAATCAAATTCCTACAATTCCAATTGATGTAAAGAGGCTTTTATCGACTTGAATGCAAAGCAGTGCAATGCAGACCTATATAACATTCAAAGGGTTGAACTCCCCATTTAAAGTGGATGTGTCAACTCTGTATAACTTAGCATAAATAGTTAGGCTATATATCGAATATTACTAAAACAGTCTTTTTTTTTTTTTAAGCTTTATTTTGTGTAAAATTAAGTTATAAAGTCTGTCCTACAGCTACTTCCGCAGTTCATCTCTCTGCCTCTGCTCCCCTCCCTCTACCCAGCCTCATCCGATGAAGGAGACTTCTGTCTGTAAGCTGGAGCAATCTCATTGGCTAGATATCGGTCTCTGCCAATGAGACCACTCCAGAATACAAACAGAAAGTCTCTGTCATCAGAGGAGGCAGGATAGAGGGAGGGGAGCAGAGGCAGAGTGACAGACTGCAGTTACAGAGCAGGTAACAGCAGTCTACGCAGAAGCGGCTGCAGGACAGACATTATAACTTAAATTTACAAGAAATAAAGCTTAAAAAAAATTAAGACAGTTTTAGTAATATTCGATATATAGCCTAACTATGCAAAGTTATACAGAGGTGACACATCCACTTTAAATCAACAGAAACAGTTATTTCTCCTCTACTGTGCAGTTACATTGCTCCCAAATCACTAACAAATAATGCCTTTGGTCAAGAGCCAATGAAAATCAGCTAATTATTCAAAACCGGTGTCAGAGAAGACATATGGTCCTATGCTCAAAAGCAAACCAACTGTACCATAGGTGACAAAGAAAATAACCCCCCCAAATTCTCATTTATTTACACAGAACAGTTTAACCCCCTTCAATGCCAGGGAGGTCTCCAGCACATTACTTCACAACGAACTGGAGAACTCTGCCATTCAAGGGATTAAAATAACCATACATCTCAATGAAAATTGTCCATTATAGTGCAGTTGGTTTGCCCCAGAAACACATAGAGCCCTATATACAAGAGAACAAGCTATATGATGTCAGCAAATTTCTTGGGGGAGCGATTAAGGTAGACAAAACACATTTTATAAACTTTTACATGCATATTTGAAACTTTTTGAGGGTGTCCTTTCATATATAACAGCTATTTCTGTTTATTCATTAGTGTCCAGTTAATCCTTGTCACTATAGAGACAATTTACTGCACTGATTTCCATCCAGGTGGTTGAGAAGCACAATAAATTATTATATTATCATCATCATTACCATCATTGCAAGGTAACATAGTAACATAGTAATTTAGGTTGAAAAAAGACTTGCGTCCATCTAGTTCAACCTTCTCCTATTCCTGTTTACCATCGTTGATCCAAAAGAAGGCAAAAAACCCCCCTCAATTAGTAATTTAAAATTCTGCCTTGAATGGGGGGGGGGGGGGATTCCTTCTTGATTCCAAATGGCAATCAGATTCCTCCCTGGATCAACAACCCCCAACTAAATATTCATCCCAATACTAACGTACATAGCCCTCTATGTTATGCTCTTTTAAACAAGTATCCAGGCCCCTTTTAAAGGCATCTAATGTTTTCGATAGCACCACCTCCTCAGGCAGTGAATTCCATACCTTTATTGTCCTTACTGTAAAGAAACCCTTCCGCTGTTGTAGATTAAATCTCCTTTCCTCAAGTCTAAGCGGATGGCCTCTTGTCCTGTGTACTGTTCTGTTAATGAACAGGTCTTTGGAGAGCCCTTTGTATGGGCCCTGAACATATTTATATAGTGTTATCATATCCCCTCTAAGACGCCGTTTCTCTAGTGTGTACAAGTTTAACTTTTCTAGCCTTTCTTCATAACTAAAGCTTTCCATTCCCCTTACTAGTTTTGTAGCCCTCTTCTGCATTTTCTCTAGTTCCATAATGTCCTTTTTCAAAAAGGGCGCCCAGAATTGAACATCATATTCTAAGTGGGGTCTTACCATGGACCTGTAAAGAGGCATAATTATATCTTCCTCCCTTGAGTCAATACCCCTTTTAATACATGCCAATATCTTATTGGCTTTTGCAGCTGCCAGTTGGCACTGCATGCTACTGCTAAGTCTATTGTCTACCATTACTCCCAAATCCTTTTCATTTGTAGATTTCCCCAGAGAAACACCGTTTAAACTATATGTTGCATTTTTTTTTATTATACCCAAAATGCATAACTTTACACTTGTCTATATTGAATCTCATTTGCCACTTGCCTGCCCAGTTACTCAATTTGTCCAAATCCTCTTGTAATGAAGACACATCCAGTTCAGACTTTATTACCTTACTTAATTTTGTGTCATCGGCAAACACTGATACATGGCTCCCTATGCCCTCTGGGAGGTCATTAATAAACAAATTAAAAAGAAGAGGACCCAGGACAGATCCCTGAGGTACTCCACTTATCACGTTTATCCAATTGGAGGACTTGCCATTTACTACCACTCTTTGCATTCAATCTTTCAGCCAATTTCCAATCCACACACAAACATTTTCCCCTAGGCCTATTTCATTCAATTTGTACAGTAACCTCTTGTGTGGAACTGTATCAAATGCCTTGGCAAAGTCTAAATAGATCACATCAACCGCCGCTCCAGCATCTATATTATTACTCACTTTTTCATAAAATGCGATCAAGTTCGTTTGACAAGACCTGTGTCTTTCACAAAGCCATGTTGGCTATTGCTAATGATATTCCTGTTTCAGCAGAATTCTTGAATATATTCCCTTAGCAACCTTTCAAACAG
Organism: Rhinophrynus dorsalis; assembly: GCA_037306005.1. NCBI lineage: Eukaryota > Metazoa > Chordata > Amphibia > Anura > Rhinophrynidae > Rhinophrynus > Rhinophrynus dorsalis. The sequence goes on along the minus strand of CM074722.1, from coordinate 411,743,968 downwards.
CTTCCCTACCACAGATGTCAAGCTTACAGGTCTGTAATTTCCTGGCTGTGACTATGATCCCTTTTTAAATATGGGCACCACATCTGCTTTACGCCAATCCATGGGCACCATACCTGAAATAAAAGAATCCCTGAAAATCAAATATAACGGTCTGGCCAGGGTCTGGCTTAGCTCGTTAAGTACCCGTGGGTGTATACCATCTGGCCCTGGTGCTTTGTCTACCTTAACACCATTCAAATGTTTTAACACTTTTTCTTGTGTTAGCCAGTCCCATGCTTGCTGTGACTGGTCTGTAAAAATAGTCTGCAGATTCTTGTCCATTGGGTCTTCCTTGGTAAAAACAGAAGAAAAGAAATTATTTAAAATATCTGCCTTCTCTCTGTCCCCCTTGACCTGTTTCAGATAACAAGGACCCAACATTATCAGACTTTAATTTTTTGCCATTAATGTATTTAAAGAATTTCTTTGGGTTGCTCTTGATCTCCTTAGCAATATTTTTTTCATTCTCCAGTCTAGCTAATTTAATAGCCTTTTTGCAGGTTTTGTTGACATTTTTGTATACTGCAAATGTTTCTGCTGATCCCTCAGCTTTGTAATGTTTAAATGCCGCTTTGTTATTTATTTCATGAATTACTTTACTGGTTAGCCACATTGGCTTTAATTTGCTTCTTTTGTATTTGTTTCCAACAGGGATAAATTTATATGTGTATTTTTGCAATGTTATTTTGAATGCATTCCACTTTTCTGTGTTTTTTCCTGAAAATATTTTATCCCAGTTAACGAGACCAAGGGATGAATTAAATCTGCTAAAGTTGGCCTTTTTAAAATTCAGTGTTTTGGTGGGACCCATACTAAATTGCTTTTTTGAATTTATCTCAAACGATACCATGTTATGGTCACTATTCCCCAAGTGCTCCCTAACTTGGATGTTACAGATAAGTTCTTCATTGTCAGTTATTACCAGACCCAGACATGCATTCCCTCTGCAAGGTGCTTTAAGACCTCCAGTAATTCTTTGCTGAGGTAAGGTTCTGAGACTCCACTGAGGTCTTCTTTTTCAGACATTAAGTTCAAACAAGACATAAGTGTATTTAAGAAGTTGCATATTCATCATGGACTATACTTCCCACAGGGCTGTTTCAGCTATAGAGCAAATCAGGCACAAGCCTACAGCCAGCTGGTGGAAGAATTCCCCCTCCCCTAGTAAAAGGTGAAACACTGACATCATACAACAAAATGTGGAGCCCTCCGGTGTTCCCTCTCCCAGATGATCTAGGACACATAATACAGTCTTCTCGTCTTCTCAGTGTGTATGGTGTGAAAACTCAGTATTCTGTCAATCCATAGGGGTATATTTTTTGTTTAGAATAATGTGGCTCTAAGTGAGAGCTCATCATTCTATGAAGTTAACTTAATATACGCTCAAAATAGTATAGATGGGGTACTGCCAATTAGCAGGACGAAATACAGGTGTGCACCCCTTGGATGCTAAAGAGGTCTCCAATGCATTGTGCAAAGCAGTGTGCTCTAGGATCCAAAGGATTAAAGAAGGCCGGCTAAATGGTCTTAACTTCTAGTTCCAATAAATTGGTGATCGTGGCCAGATTTTCATTTACAGCACAGCATTATTTTAATATCGGCAGCAATGTGAAAATAGGATGTTGCTGAACTTACTGTAAAATCCTTTTGTCCATATGGAACACAGGAATTATGGAGTTGACCTCCCTGCTCCAGGAGGCTAGAGCATGTCAAAAATCCCTCTAGCTCAATTCTCAGCCATCCAGTTTCATAGGTGATAAGTACCAGAGAAAAAGAACCAGAACTGGAAAGAAGAAAAGGAAGACCCTAAGAGGACTCCTCTGACAGGGGAAAGGAAACACAAAGTTTTTTTCCGGGTGGGAGTCTTGCGTTTCACATGGACTAAAGAGAAAAGGATTTTACAGGAAGTTCACAAATATCTTATTTTCTCTTAGTTCCTGGAACACAGGAATCAATGGGATATATCAAAGCATCTCAAATATTCTGGGGAGGGAAAGGAGACTCGCTCTTCCTCTAAGATTCAACAGGACTAAACTTGATCTATGTACCTCAGATGGCCCAGAACCTGCATGTAGTCCCGTATCATTGCAGAGGCCACTCCAGCGCTGATACACCTCCTGAGACAGGAGCTGGATCATTTCCTCCATCAGGAACACTCGTCCCTGCAGGGTGTTGAATTTCATTCCCAGAAAGATCAGAACCTGGGATGGAATAGGAAAGGACTTCTTTAGGCCGAGGGTCCATATGTGATGCACTAGAATGCAGGTGCACGCTTGGAAAAGGAGAGCCAAGATGTCTCCTGAAGGAGTTTTGCATGCGAAAGCAAAACTCTTGGTGATCTGGGTGAATTGGGATATGCAGGTAGGCGTCCTGAAGATCCAGGGTGGCTTGAAACTCTCCTGGACACATCGCTGAGATGACAGAGAATACAGATTTCATCTTGAAGAGTGTAGCTACCACATACTAGTTGAAACATTTCAGGTGCACAACAGGCCAGCAGCCACAGTCCTTTTTGGTAAACATAAAAAGTTTAGAACAGAAACCTGAAAAGTGCTCTTGGCATGGGACAGGTACCAGAAGCTGTTTGTCTAGGAGGGAGGAGATAGAGCCTGTAAAGAGATATGCTCTCTCTGGGTGCCACCGGAACCTTTGAAAAAAGAAGTGATGAGGAAGAAGGTACTTGAAATTTATATGGTACCCATCTGAAACATCACAAAGGATGCCCAGGTATCTTGAAAAAGGCAGAGCAGAACACCTACAGGCAAAGATGGACCAGTAATACATGAGTCATGCAGAAGGTGGCTTGTCAGACGTAGATTTTGCTGCAGATTTCTTTTTTTGCCAAGTCTGTCTGGGCTTTGTGGTGGGGGAGTTCTTGTGGAACCTGAGGTGTTTGGGCCTTCGGAGCCTTGGATATGTGGGGGGATGAAATCCAAGCACCTTCCTTGCCAGTAAGGACCGCTTTGAGGAAATCTGAGGCAAAAGGGTACACTTTCCATTAGTGGAGTCACTAATGATCTGTTTTGTGTCATGACCAAACAAGGTCTTACCCTGAAATGGCGATGAAACCAGTGAATTCTTAGAAGATTGTCCTGTGGACCAAATAGTGAGCCACAAGGTGCGTCATGCAGCAACACAGAAAGCTGAGGATTTGCCGTAGAACTTTGCTGCACCAATAAGGGCTTCAGTGATATAGGCATTAGCTTCCATGATGTTAGCCAACATAATAAGGTCCTCTCTAGGAGCGTCAGAGCACAGTGCATCAGAAAGCCTCTCCACATATGGCTATGTTTATCAACCTGATCCTTCAGGTAAGCAGCATCTGCCAGTGGAAGGGATGTGTTTTTAGCTAGGCAAGACATAAGGGGATCAACTGCTGGGGAAAAGCCCACTGCACTAGCACCTCAGATGTGAATGGATATAGCTTAGAGATGCTTATTAAGGAAGAGTCTCTTATCAGGAGTTTTAAATTCTTCAAGGAGAATTTGATCCAGTGTGTTACTGGGGGGGAAGGCAAGGGAGTCATTCCTACACCTCTGGAAGTTGTACAAAGAAGTAAACCCCCCATCAAAGGTCTCAGAGACCTGAAGGGTTTCCAACACCTCTCTGAAGAACTACGTCAACTACTGCGGAGAGGGTTAGCCTCATAGGAATCCCCAAAGCAGAAGGAAGAGGCCATATACTCATCATTTTCTGAATCCAAATGATCTGCAGAAGATGCCTCAATAACCTGAGAATGCCCCCTAAAGACATACTCAATCTGCTTAATGGTGGATAAGTGTTTCCAGGAATGGAGTACCTTCTGAAGATTGAATGGCTGCCAGAGGTCATAAGGGTTTTAACCCAAGCAGACTCTTGGTCAGTGATGGATGGCCCCAGGGAAGTAGTATTGGCCACAGTACATAAGGCACATAGGGACCCATATTATTTCCTTGGAAGCCTAGCATGGCATGAGGAACAGTGAGAGAGGCTGGTAAGGGAATACCGTGAACACTTGTTTTTGGGTTTACCAATATGCCCCTTAGGGACAGTCAAATCCAGAGAAAAATGTCTAAAACTAGTTAAAAACTATCCTAGTTTAAAACAAAGCCCCCAGAAAGAGCCAAAAAGTACTTATCTGGAATGCAAGGGGTTAAACTGAAGAAGAGAGCATGTTAGACAGCCTCTGCGTTCGTTAAATATGGAAGAAGATGGCAACCAAAACACTCAGGAAATGTGGAATATTGGGTATTGTACTCTTCTGTTACATGTTGCCTAGCTTCATGTGGCTCTACAGCCGTGGATCATATGCACTGTAGACACCTGCAATCCCGATTGTGCGATAGAGCATGATCAGTGAAGCAGAAAGAGCCCTCTTTGACCATTCTAGCATGAACAGCTGCAGAGATATGTCCCAAAGAAGTTGCTCCCAAAAGAACCTATGCAACAAAGATGGCCGCGGAGCGGGTTCCCATTCTTAAAGGGGCAATTCACTAAAAATCTAAGTTTATTAAATAAAAGTAAAAATTCCAGAAACCCCTGGCAGTACCAGGGGAGGGTATAAAAGGAGAAATAAACACTATGAGGGCATTTACAAGCCTCCCAAATACCCTATAGATGCATTAAGGAACAGAACGATCAGGACAAACCCAAGCAATAAGGAAAGGCTTAAAAATAAAGACTAATAGAGCCATCCGTGCCACTAGACTCAGATGGAGAGACTAGAGATAGGAATTGGTACACCAGAAACAAACAGAGTATGGAAAGCTCAGAATTGGACATACAATGGACCATGGCACTCAAGGTGTTACTCACCACTCTTTTGCTCTTCAGGCTTCCATCTCAAAAGAGCAGAATCTCTAGGAGATTCAGCCATGAGGACAGACGTACCATAATTTAAACCTCCACAGGGAAAGGGTCACTAAACTCCTTTGCAGTGGGCAATCCAACTCTAGGGAAGTCAGCGAGGAGTAATGGGGGGTTATACAGGCCCATATCGAAGACAAAAAATAATTAAATAACCTAAAAGAAGTTCCACTGCACCTCTATCTGCTTGGACGCAGAGCACATGAATCTGAGGGCAGGGGGTGGAGCTGGAGAGATCAGGAGGGAGTCTCTACCACAAAGACCCAGTCTTCTTGAAGTGCCCTGGCCTCCTGAAGGAGCAAGCTCAACCCCTTGGTTCCGTGTTCCATATTAGACAAAGAGAAAGTGCTTTAAGAATTAAATATGAAGTGTCAATAATACTTTCACTGTAGCAACCACCACATAAACATCTCCTATTTGTGATCTTGAATATAATAAACCATAAGGCTTTGTGGTATGAAGCAGAAATTGCAAGAAACTAATATCACCTGGTACCATGTCAAAGATGCAGGCATGACTGTTTCACATCACTGAATGCATTGGATTTTCTTTCCTACTTTTAGTTTCAAAATGCTAAGCAGCATATAGGTTGACCAGATACGAAAGGTATTTAATGTTAGAGCAAATTCTTAATTTCCCAACAAATTTGATTTAATTTAAGACCCACAATAACATCGAACACAAGACTTGCAGATTTTAAATTCAGTTAAAGGACAATTAACATGAAAAAAGGTAAACAAAAACAGTTATTGTCTGCTATGTGCCACCTCTGTAGGTATTTTGGGTGAAAATAATTTTTGCTGTTTTGGAAAAAATTAAAAATTATTTTACATAAATTTCTGTGACCTGTCATATTTTGACTGACAACTCTCAATTTTAGCACAAATTTACTTACTGTTGATAGCTTTACATACATGGCATTGACCGATAAAGTTTTTAGCAAGTGTATCCCATTAAAACAAAGGTTGAATTGTCTTTTCTTTAACCCCTTAAAGACCGGACGTTATGGGACATTTCCGTCCCATAACGTCCACATAGGGGCACTTTGACGAGCCGGTACACGTGACCTGTCACGTGTATCGGCGCGTCACTATGGGGCTTGAAACAGATTGCTCCGATCTTGGAGCGGTCTATTTCATGCCCTATTTTTACTTACAGCGCTCCCGGTAGAGCGCTGTAAGTAAAAAGTACGTGACGTACCAGGACCGTCAAGGGTCTTTCGAGCAAATTTACCCTTGACGGTCCTGGTACGTCAAGGGTCCCTAAGGGGTTAAATGATACAACTAAGTCAATAAAGCACAACCATTCCAAATAAGTTGTGCAAAATTCTATAGCGTATATGCTACATTCACTCACATATAACACCAGCATAATTAGTCACCACTTTATAAATGGAAATAAAAGAAAACACACACACACCTTTATACCCAGAAAAAGCATACAATTTGGAATTTGAATAACTGAAAGGAAGGTGGTGCTACATTAGAAACTATTTCATAGTGAGCTTTCAATTAATACATCCTCCTATATAATTCGCTAAAACGCGTGTGCGAGTGCTGCAGTCATGCACAGTAGAGACTGCTCTCGCCGCGGCTGAAACAGAGCTGGACACTCTGAAGAAGCATCCAGCTCTGTATCAGCCGCGCCGCGGGCAGTCTCTACTGCACACGACTGCCCAGCGACCGGCTGGTAGTGGCACTGTGGCCCGTGTAACGGCCTCTTCAACTAGTTATTTCTGAAACTGCCAAAAAGCATATGAATACATAGAACTTCGAAGAGCACCTAGAAGAAAACCTAGAGGAGCATGACAACCCTTTGGCTGTTTGAGATGTATCCAACACACTGAGGAGGAATAAATTGCTGATGTGTCTTGAGTTAAGGCACTAATGTAGAACGCAATCTAGATTAAATTCTGTTTCCATAAGCACTGGTGTTTAACTCCTTGAATCAGGGACGTGCACAGACATTTTGGGGGGCAGGGGCTCAAATGAGAAAAAGGGCACTTCTCATAATTTTTTATTCAAAATATATATTTAAAAAAAAAAGAAAATAATTTACATCTCATGAGCCTGTTCTGTAGGCACAGAAATCGGAAGCCCCCCCCCCCAATTGGCCATCTCCACTGGACACCTTCACAATGCTCCTACACTCCACATTGTCCCCCATCATATCCATATTGCCCTTAGATGGTCCTCTGTCAGCTCCATATTGCCCCCATCAGCTCCACATTGCCCCCCATCAGCTCCAACTTACCCTCACATACATTGCCCCATCATCTCTACATTGCCATCATCTCCATCTTGCCCCCCGTCAGATCCATATTGCCCCCCAGTGTCTGTTTCTTACCTCTTCCCTGGTGGTCCAGCGGCAGGAGAGGTCTGTATGTGCCTCCTTTGGCACAGACCTGTAGCTGCTGGAGCTTCCGCGCGGCCTTCTCTTCATGCAGAGCACTGGGAGATGATGTCATCTCCCAGCACTCTGTAATACTAAAGAGCTGACGAGGGAGCGCAGCATCTACAGGTCTGTCCTGAAGGAGGCACAGACCTGGCTGGGAGGTGGTGGTGGTGGGGGGGTTAGTGCAGGCAGCGAGGCAACTTTTTTTTTTGTTAAAAGGGCACGAGGGCACTTTGGACAAAAAAGGCAGGTGCTCAAGCCCCCCATGGTGTCTGTGTGCGCATGTGCCTGCCTTGGATACTAGAGAAGTCCTCAAATGCATTGAGAAGCATCGCGATGAAGTCATCTCTTAACTCACGAGGAGTGATAGAATATGCAGTTTGTAGGGGTGTTATTACCTTTATATAGAAGTTAAAGAGTCTGTAGGTGACATGTCAGAAAGATTAAATTGACAGCCGCCTTCTTTGTGTAATGCAGCAAATAGCTCAATAACAATGGTTTGCAAATAGCTAAAAAGGACATTTTATTATATTCATGTTTTGGTCCCTTTTTATTTTCCTGCAGAGAAATATTTTTCTTTTTAGTTTTTCTCAGGAACATTTAAGGCCAAAACTCCCCTTGGCAACAGACAGTATCGCTCTTGGCAAAATAACCTCACTGAAATCTGCTATTAAATTCTTTCAGTGGTGTTCGTTATTCACTCAATAGCAGGGATTATAAAACACAAGCAAGTGGATCAAACAAAAAATACATTGTTCTCTGATTAAGTGCTGCACGTCCTCACATCTCTTGCCTATCTCCCACCTTTCATCTCAATTTAAACCAATATACAACGCTATTCCATCATGATCGAATGGGTTAAATCAGAAGACGCTGTTTTAATATTTCCTAAGCTGCAACCAGATAGGATTGCAAGCGCAGCTGTATAAATATCTTTTTAGACAATATTACCATAGCTATTATGTGCTCTACAATACCTGCAGGACAGATTCTGGAAAAAGAACTATACCTATAAGGATGTCTCTTATTGTGATTCTGCTACCTAGCAGATTTTAGTCCATGATTTTACTCATCAGAAAATGTCCTACAATTCACACAGTACTTAAAGATGCACTTGGCATACCAGTATTAGTTTTCTGTGTTGATAAGATTTACAGATATCACAGTGGAAATGTGACTGAGCATTCTTTGTTGCTTGATACATTATAACAGATCATTTACATTGTTGGGGAAAAAGCTATATCCTACAATCTTTTGCTAATAAGTGTAATGTACCTTTAAAAGTAGTGCATATGCATGAATACTTTCGCTCCATTAGACAAATAGGAGTTTTAAATTAGTTGAAATATAGTTAGTTTGCAAGGTTAGTTTGGTAAGTTTTTTTCCCAGTACAATAGAGCTTTATGCTTCAAGGACAGACCAGCTGGACGGACCAGATAACGACGCTGAAGACTGCTGACTGGGCAATAACGGGGGGTGGGGTACCAGTGGGTTATCGTTAGAGTCTATTGTGGGACGAGAGAGCTCTCATACAGAACTGCTTGTAAGTTTGTAATTGCACAATATTTGCGTTTTTTTTTTCTGTACTGTAAAATATTATCTTTTGAATAATAATCAGTCTATAATTTGGAACAACTGTGTCACTGTTGCATTATTTATAACCCATTGCAATTTTCCTTTTACATTTTGGTGCCGAAACCCGGGAGTTTGAAAGCAGAATAGACGGATGCAGAGCCTGGGACTGCGAGAACAGGGGTCCAGCTAAAGCCGGCTACTAACAGGTGAGATCTTTTGTGCCTCTCAGTTGTTCCCCTCTTCTCTGTCCCATAGTTCCTCTGTCTTCTGTGAGTACAAACTTTCAAGAACCTGATACAGTTGTGTATGTTCTAACACCTTTTGTATGGATGTGTGAGTAAATGGGATATTGGTGGTTTTAAACCCATCATATCAGTGTGAAAGAAGTCCTTTACGGGATTTGCGTGGGGCAATCATTATTTATAACCCATTGCAATTTTCCTTTTACAACATTAAAATCTATTGCAAGACAATGGAGCACTTCTATGGATTCCATCATATGGCCTAAACTAGGGGTGGGTAGTCTGCGATTTCCAGCTGCTCCTGTATTACATACTCAGTCATCCACAAACAGCTCTAGGCAAACTTAGAATTACAGGCATTGTAGTCCAACAGTCGCTGAAGTGCCCCAGTTTGCTCTTGTTTAATCTACACCTAACGGCCTTATGCACAATGCAAATAAGGGTCAATTCTTGAGAAAAATCACCTTCAACATCAAACTGAAATTTATTTAAAAGGGGCTTTAACCCCCTGATTGCTAAATAGGTCTCTACAACTGGAGACCTATCTAGAATTAAAGGGATTAAAAATTCTATTTAAATGGGAAATTTGTATTTACTCCTTAAGTAGGTTTGCTCCAGAGTGTCTATTGCTTCCTGCATAAGGCTCATCATTTCTAAGAATGATTTCCTCTACACTGTACCAGGGGACAATGGGCAGAACAGTTCATTTTGTTGCAATCTTCATCATACCAAGAAAAAAGTCTGTGGGTTCTTTTAACACTTACCAGACAGGTCGCTGCTTTCGATACGTTTCAAGTCTGCATCCACCCAGAAGAGTTTGCCAAGCTTATTGTCTACAACTAGTGCGACTGGTCGTATGAGTCCTGTGGTAAAAAGCACTTCCTTCTCAGTCCCGTCCAAGGCTGCCCTCTCAATCTTTGGGGACCTCTCTTGCATGTTTGTGAAATACATGTATCTGTAAAATGTGAAATATCCATCAGCCAAAACACAAAGATGCGACATCAGATATATAATGTAACATGTGTGATCATGGCAAAAATCCAATTCAAAACATACTATGGTCACAAAATCCTATGAATTCTTCCCACGTGCCATTGTTCAATAATTGTCCATAATTGCCGACATGATGTTTTCTGGAAGTTTCCAAATGAAAGCAGGCAGAGTGTATACGTCTACTCAAGGCTTTACAGAACAGAAGGGTGTGCAAAGCATTACAATGCAATGAACTGCACAAACCTCTGGTACATAGGGTTAATATTACCAGGACCACAGGACAGTGGTCCTGGTAGTAGCCGTCACATCCTCTGTCATGGACACGATACCCAGGACTGACTGACGAGGTTATCTCTTGCACCAATAAGAAGTTTCGATGCTGGGCCAATATAACTGCACACAATGTTATCAATGTGCCAAATGAATGAGTATTTCAATATCTCAATATGTAATAATATCTGTATCTGTCCTTTGATGTTTCACCGGTTTAGCAAACCAACTGCTCCATAGCCGATAAATTGAATTTCCCAGAACTCCCACTAATTTAAATGGTGAATTTTAACCCCTAGCTATTCGTTGGGGGCCTCTCTAGCACTCAAGTGGTTAGCAGAACAATTTAAATGAATGCCAAATTATTTCTTCATTATGATGCAGCTGGTTTGCCCCATAATTGCTACCATCTTATAGCTACAAAAACATAGACAGGAGTACAGAATATGGGAACATATGACAAGCTTCAAAGGTTCACGCTTTCTGTACTTTATTAGTGTGAGCTCATTTGATGGATGAAGAAGGCACAACAGTGATTAAAGGGATAGTAATCACTAAAAGTACTCATAATACTGGAAGATGCTTCAGTCCAATGGTAATACTGCACATTGTTTTGTAACCATTCAGTTTTATGAAGGAATTTTGAGGCGCTAGTTATGGCTAACTTTACTGCTCCATTAATTTCAAGTTAGATATACCAACTACCATACTGACACCATGTTAACTCAATGGATGCTTCAGAGCAGTGATTCTCAAATCCTATTCTAAGACAACACCAACAGGTCAGGTTTTAACCCTTTAAGTGCCAGGGGGTACAAAACGCATTGCTTTACAATGCATTACACATCCCCAGTCGCGCAACTATAGGGATCGCACCTGCGACCAGGCCCGTCAATCCAGGGGCCTGGCCTACTCCTGCAACTCTCCCCCCTATCTGCCGGCTGCAATATGATTATCGCCGCTGAGGTCTGTGCCTTCTTCGGCACAGACCTGTAGCAGCTGATCTCCCTCCAGCACTCTAGTAATGCAGAGCGCAGGGAGATTACATTATCTCCCAGAGCTCTGCATTACTGAAGAGGACCGCGTGTGAGCTCAACCTGCATATAGGTCTGTGCAAAAGGAGGCACAGACCTCTCCTGTCACACCAACCACCAGGGAGGTAGGAGATGGGCAATGTGGAGATGGGGACATTGTGGAGATTGGGGGGCATTGTGGTTGAGAGGAGGGGCCAATGTGGTCGGGGGGGCATGGCAATTCTTGCACCATGGCCTGGGGGCTTCTAGATAAGCCTCTGCACATCCCCCATTGGCACTCAAAAGGTTAAGTATATCCCTAATTAATCACAGGTAGCGCTAACAAAATAGTGAGCCTCTGATCACCTACCTGTGAACAAACACTGTTCAGGGGCTTGAATACAGATCTGAGCACCCCCTGTCCTAAAGCGCTGTTGGATTGCTTCAGAATTACTCTATTTTGACTCTCTGAATATGGCTCTCTTATATGTATTGTGCCCTCTAAGGAAAGGAATGAGAAGCAGACCAGCACTAAAAGAGTTAAAGACAAACGCAGCCCTTCCAGTTTTCATTACTTTTAACTCCAACTGCTGGATTGATCACATTTTCTCACTTTAGAGCAGTGGTTTCCAATATCCTTCTTTCAAATAAGGATATTATTGAGTGTATTAAAGTGGGGTTATCGTCCCCACTAGAATGTAGCCAGCTCTATATTGGTGGTATTGGTTTACATTCCTGGCACCACCCACAGTTTGTCAGCCCATACCAGCAGGATACTAGCTCATGAAAACACTAAGGGGAGATGTGCTAAGGTGTAATAAAGAGATAATAAGGTGGAGATAATATCTCCACTAATACCTCTTCTCCAGTTCTTATGTTATTTTATGAAGTCAATGCACTATGTTTTTTCAAGTGGGAGAGATCTTAGTGCATTGGTTCCTTCAAATAAGAGGAATTGGAGAAGTGATATCACTGTAGAAGTTTAATGGTTTCAAAGATTTTAATATATTTGAAGTGGTGGAAATGTAAGAAATATATATTATATATTTATACAGAATCAGCTTCTGGAACCATTTATGCACATTAACCAAAAATGAAAGTGGCTCGTCATATGATATGGCTTGTTTTGCTCTTTCCACAATGGTATGACTTGTTGACCTTTGCATTATACCTCAAATTATTATAATCATTTTAGGTGAGGCGTGTCATTTCAAAAAATGAAACTAATAGGTTGTGGTAGGTGCAGTTCAGTGCATTTGGGACCCCTAAGGTATGCCAATCGATATATACAGGGTACCATTTTTAATTGATAGCATCTACTGAATAGAGTATGAAATTCCATGATCTTCAAAGCTTTCAGCATCTTTGAAGTAGTGGAAATGTAAAAAGAAAGATATATCATATATATATATATATATATATATATATATATATATATATATATATATAATATATATAATATATATATATATATATATATATATACATACACACACACACACGGCTCAAAATTTCCACTCACCACTAGCCAATGGCGAGTGAAAATGTAACCCTAGCGAGTAGAAATTCAGCCCTGGTGGGTATGTTATGGCTTGCAGTGCCGAGTAACTTTTCAGGTCTGGCTAGTAGCAAAGGACTTCAAATTGTAAGCCCTGTGTATATATGTATATATATATATATATATATATATATATATATATATATATATATATAGAGCACTGCTTTCTGGAAACGTTTATGCACACTAACCTAGGGATACTTTCCTTAAAATGTAAAATTGTTACACATTTTCGTGCAGGCATGTGCCATTTCAAAAAAGTGGCCAGTGCAGTTTTCAACTCCTATCAAAGGGGTACCATTTTTCTGGGAGGAAGGACTGAAGCTAATGAATACCTCAACAAATTCCTTAGTTTTCAAAAATGGTAGTGTCAATGAAGTGGTGGAAATGTAAAATAACAATAATTAAAAAAACAAATTATATTAAAACATTCTAAAAATGTTTGTTTCCCCAGTCTAGGCTTAGAAAGACAAGTGGCCACTCATCAGATCTGTCCAGCTATCTTCTTCCTAAAATGGAATGACTCATGTTTCTTGTTTTCACAGTTTTAGTGCAGGCATGTCCTATTTCAAATAATATAAGACAGCAGAAACATTGTTGTAGATTCAGTATAGCGCTCCTGCCATTCTCTATGATATGTCAACCAATATCTATGGGGTATAATTTTACTTAGGAGTCTAACTACCTACACTAATATGAAATTCCATCGTTTTAACACGAAGGTCCCAGCTCTGTAACTGGAATATTGTGTATGTTTCAATAATATATAACGTTTCTTTACTACTCATTTTATGCCCGAAAGGCAGAGAGGTGGAAAATGTAAAATAAAAAAATTGTTACCTTTCATTTTTCAATTGATAATTTTTATAGAAAGACAACTTTAAAACAAATGCATCTTTCAAAAATGCATGTTCATCTGAAAAAAGTGTAATTATAGGTGTGGCTTTTAATGCAAAAATATCACTGAAACGGACATGAATGTAAACAGTAATAACACTGTGAAAACATATGTAGCGTGGGAGGGGGTGTCCATAATTTTGCAGTGAAATAATTAAGTGCACTTGTCCCAGAGTGACAGATGCACTTTAATGAAGGACGCAGATACACACAGGAACATGTGAGCAAGCAATCTCAATCAAATCTTTCTTAGTCTATTAATTCTCAATATTCTCATATTTTAGCAGAGCAAGTTTTAGAAAACACAGACAGTGTGTCTGGAAAAGTACTGTTTATGGGGCCAACTCAAAGATAACATTTTGGAGAAACTAGCTACACACAACAAAACAAATACAGCATGTCTGCAAATGAAAATGTTGTTGAGCAAGCCAGAAAATGTTGTCAGACTACAACCTTATATAGATAAATAAAGCAAATTAGAGGCAAGATGCTGATCTCTATGGTAGCAGCAGGCCGGTATCCTTATAAGGAAATGATTGTTAATTGGGGCTGTATGTCAAAAGCAAGTGCAGGTGCTCCTTGGATGGCCTTATGATCACTGCAGACTCTAAACTTGATATTTGCTAGCTTTTTTGCCAGGCTATGGTTTATATATTCACTGAGAAACTCGGTGCTGTCAGCATCATTTTATGATGTTCTAATCACACTTAGGACTAGGTAGACTTGCCTTTCCAGGAGTAAAAACACTCTTCCATTGCTAAGAAAAAGATTTAGTTGTGGGCCAGTGGGAGAAAATCCCTGAAACTCATGAACCCAAGCTTGTAAAGTTTTACTTCTGGATCATAAAGTGAAATAATTCCTTTGGACTATAGGTAAATTAGGAGACCTCCTAACTTCACATTTCTGTGATGGTCACCAGGAGGCATTGTTTCTATTACTCTTTATGGAGCTCTTTAGACTAAAGCAGTTATTCTCAATGTTTGTCCTCAAGACACACCAAAAGGTCAGGTTTTCAAAATATCCCTGCATCACAGGTGAGTAATCAGTGGATCAGTCAGTATGACTGAGTTGCCTGTGATTAATTAGGGATGTACTGAAACCCTGACCTGCTGGTGTGCCCGAGGCCTGGAGAGGAGAATCACTGGTCTAAAAACAGCAATAGAAAAGAAAATTGCGCAGTGGAAAATAGCTTGTGTTGGTGCAAACATTACACATGCTTCTTTATATTTAGCCACAATAATGTACCACAAGGCCCACATTGTAGGCAAATAAAGGATTTAAAAAGGTCATTGGAAAATAAGATTTTCTTTTACCATCTGCTCTCTACTTATACCATCTAATCAATAATGTTTTGATAAAATGATTAACCCAAGATGACGAGAAGGGTGCACAACAGACTGCAATGCGTTGTACACCCCATATGTCATCAAGGGGTTTAACTGACCAAAATGTTTGAAACAGCATTTGTTGAACATACGATTTACAACTGTTAGCCCATCTCCAGCTCCTCGGCAGAAGACCTACACATGGTTTTCATTTTGCACTCTTGTTTGTCTTTGGGGAATTTACCAGCACAACATATTTAGAAAATAATGTAAAATTACATACTCCCCTCCCCTGACAAGTCAAGCGAAGATAATCAGATACACAATAAAGAACAAGAAGAGCGCTGTCACAAAGCGGACTCACTTTAATGTCTGTCGGCACATAGGTGCTGAGACATGACATTTTCCATGCAGAGCAGTCATTTTCAATAAAACTAAAATGCATGGAATGCTTATCCAATGTTCTCTAGTTTTACATATTTTTTTCATTATCTGTGAAAAACAGATGTTGAATCATGTGATTTCAGATTTTAAAGGGAAACTATTACCTACAAATAAGGGTGTTGAAAGGATTAGCAAAGTTTTATTACTAAAGGAGAAAAAGCAACCCAACCCCTAACTATCTTGTAGGGCTTTCTTTACCAAGTAAAACAAGGCTACATCCATTAACGGAAGCTTTATTAAAATGTTATTACAGCTCAAACATAAAACAGTGTAGCTGTTACCATCACATGCAATGGAGCATTATGTAGCCATAAAATGCAATATAATAACTGCCTTGACACCTGGCAAGAGAACTTCGAAAAGGGTCTATTTTGGTGGTATGTTGGCGAATCAGACCAGAATCCATCTCATCGTATACACAAAGGTATTATATCCCTATGGTTATGATTTGAAAATGCTTAGACCACCATGTTTTCTCCATGCTTTCGCCTAGCTCATGATGTTTCAGTGTCTACTTTGCCAGTAGCTCATGTGCATATAGAAATCTGCATTAATGAGCTATTTTCATAACTCTGAGGGTGTGTTTATAAGTTAATGAGGCTATTCGCCACATTCACTGTGCTTTGAAAGCTGTCGGAACGCACAGAAACACATTGGCCTGTCTCATGCTGGTGAAATGAGGATCTTACCATAGTGGTCAATGCAGCCCAGATCATAGTTTTCCAGCTCTTCTCCCTCAGACAAAAAAAAAAAATTGGCACCAAGAACGGCATCAGACATCATTTCACCTGCTGAGGGCTAGAGGAGTAAGCAATGCGTTGTAGAGGAATTAGTTTACACTCTCTGACACTCAGTGGGTTTCGGGGAAGGCTGATGTTCTCAGTACTGAAGTCTAAGCGTGAACACATTCTCTTTGCCTCCCCCATTGCTATCCTCTTCTTTCACCTCACAGGATGAAAAAACAAAACAAAACAAAAAAAAAACCAAAAAAAAAACACAACACTAAGCAGCTCGTATGCTGCTTATCAGCTGTTAGTTGTAAACAAAGAACGCAGCTTCGAAACAATTAGACAGACACAAGGAGCTAGGCAAACCACTCTATTTACAACTACCACATGATTGTTGGCTTGCAGTCTGCATGAGCAGCGCTCAGAGTCTTCTGCTACACTGGGCTTGGAACTGACAGTATGAATTATCTAGATCAGCACAACCTGTGAATAGCCACTCTGCTGTTTTGATTTCCTATACGTACAGTCAACAACGAGAATGGACGTCACTTTAATAATCACTTTTTTTTTCTCTCAAATAGAATGAAAAGTGTTGTATTTTAGATCTAGATCTTACACAGCAGGTGACAATAAACGTACAATTAACCGAAAAGGAGAGCTCCCTGTGTAAACCTTAGAGACGTGTAAAGTAACGTGCTACAGATTATATAAAGAAGAGCTGTTTTGTGTAAAATATGTTTAATTATAAACCCAGTGAACAATGTTAATACTTAACTTTTATTTAGAGCAATTAAGAACATATATTGATTGCCTTGTATGTGGTTATTGTACTTTAAGGCATTATATTAATTACTTAAAGGGATAGTATTACTTCAAAATTACTATCCCTCATATTGTATCCCTTAATAAACTGAGTTAAATGACACCAGCGGCATCTCTCAGACCTTTATGGTTTAAGAGATAGCCGCTTTCAAAGTTTCCTTTTCCTGCTGTCAGCGTTCTGCTGCCAGCAGGGGAATCCGGTCCTGGGACAGGAGGAGGCTCTTAAACAGAGCCGATATCTCGTTATGGAAGGAAAAATGATTCATTGAAACAGTCTTCTACATGTGCTTGGTTACCAAGCACACGTAGAAGACTGTTTCTATTAATCATTTTTCCTTCCATAACGAGATATCGGCTCTGCTAAAGAGCCTCCTCTTGATTCAGAGACCGGATTCTCCTGCTGGCAGCAGAACGCTGACAGCAGGAAAAGGAAACTTTGAAAGCGGCTATCTCTTAAACCATAAAGGTTTGAGAGATGCCGCTGGTGTCATTTAACTCAGTTTATTAAGGGATACAATATGAGGGATAGTAATTTTGAAGTAATACTATCCCTTTAAGGACCGCAGGGTCCAGGGGTGGGGGTGCACTGAAGAGAAAATGCAATGTTGTTTTATTTTTTGTGTGTGGAGAGCCTGTATGTGTGAGTGATCACACCCCTGGCCCTGAACTACGGTGAGCTCAGTGACAATCAGAGTGTACACAGCATAATAGAGCATGAAGAGACAAGATAGAGCCCACTCTGACAATTGTAGCTCAATTGGTTGCAGAGACATGTGCCAAAGAATTTTCTCCCATGTACATCAACAGAGCAAAGATGGCTGTGGGAGGGCTCCGATTCTTAAAGGAGCTGGTACATACAAATCAATATAATGTTAATACTGAAGGAAACAGCCCAAACCTCCCTGGGAACATCTGGGTGGGGTGAAAAGAACAAATGCAATAGTAGCAGGGGAATGGAAATAAGCCCCCTAACCCATTAGGCCCTCAAAAGTAACCACATTGCAGAGATAGGAAGGAGAGGGTTAAACATCCAACATATACTGCAGTCATCTGTACTTTAGACACAATAAGAAGAATAAAGAGCAAAGAAGGAGTGCACAATCTACAGTAGACAGAGTGTGTAAAATCGCTCACATGGGACATATAGGCAAAGGGTTACTCACCAGTCTTTAGGCTCCTTTCACAGGATAAGGGCAGAATCTCAGAGATTCAAGTCATGAGGAACAGACTGGTCATAAAAATTAATTTTCAAAGGGAAAGAAAGGTCCACAAAGCACCTGTGAACTGGACAGTTCAACTCTAGGGAAGCCTGGTGGTGAAAGCCTGCCTAATGGGGGACTATACAGTCCCATAGCTAAAGAAAAAAAAAAAAAAATAAGATAAACTAACAGAATTGCCACTGCACTTCTGTCTGCTTTGCATTGCATTGCCCAAATACTCTAACTTCCCCTGTTCTCAGCTCCCTCCCTCACTTTCAACACTGTAACCCTTTCACAGCCTCTGGATTCTGCAACACATTGCAAACAAAAGATTTCTGTAGCCCTCTCACATTGAAACACATATAACAGATCAAAGTCACTCTATCACGTCACACCTCTGCACACCATGTGACTCCTGTATGCTGTAAGCTCTGATATACTCCGATGTATATCAATATCTATTTGAATATACATATATCCATACACACAGAGTGCCTTGAAAATGTATTCAGACCTCTAACCAGTTCGCTCATATTATGGAATTATAAGAGGACATTAGTTTTGTGATGGGAAATATTTTGAAGAAAAAAAAACTGGAATATGTTGCTTACTTAATTATTCAATCCCTGTGCTGTGGAAACTCCCAGTTTAGACAGATGAAAGAAACTGCCATAAAGAAGACACAATTACCTTACCACTGGCCTCCACCTGTGAACCATTAAAGTTGCTATGACATTTTCAGGATAAAAACCCCACTGTTGAAGGATCATTGGTAAGGCTGAGGATCTAAAGTAAAATGAAGCCCAAAGAGCATTCTACTGAAGTTAGAGATAAGTAAGAGAAATTAATATATTAGAAAAAGGATGCAAAATAATATCCAAGTGTTTGGATATCCCTGTGACAGCAGTTGGATCAATAATTAGGAAGTGGAAGCTGCATTGTGCACCACTCAGACACTGCCAACAAAAGGCCTACCTCAAAACGTAGAGCTCAAGCAAAAAAGAGGATTTTAGTCGTACCTGTTAAATCATTTTCTCTTAGTCCATACAGATTACTGGTAACTCTGGGTAGGCGATCTGCCCCTTTAATTGTAGGCAGGAACAATTCAGAATTATATGCAGGGGGTGGAGCCTACCTTCCCTCCTTGGCTGCAGCTAGCCAACCAGCTCCAGAAAGATTTGAGACACTAACTATTGACTAGATAGTGGAAAGGAAAAAAAACTCCTGTGAGCATGATCCCGAAGGACCCCCACGGTCTGCCACAGGAGAGCCAAACATGGTCCCTTGACAGGGTGGGAGACCAGTAACCTGTATAAACTAGGAGAAAAGGATTTAACAGGTAAGACTAAAATCCTCTTTTCTCTGTCGTCCAATACAGGTTACTGGTAACTCTGGGATGTCCAACCATTGAGTTTCCCAGAGGCAGGAAGTAAGGCAAGGACCAGGCACAAGGCCCCCAAAGTCACCAGAGCAGATATGCACCATCAGATAACAGATAGCCCAACAAAACAATGAAGTGTCAACAGACACTGAACAGGGGTAACAACACCCAACTGTTACACAGCACACTGAACTAGAGCCAACTGGGCTCAAAAGTCAAGGAAGCACCAAGAACCGAAGAAAATCCTAGACAGGAAAGACTGCCTTTAGGATTTTCCTACCAAAGCTGGCATCAGCCGATGCCAGCACATCAACATGGTAGTGCTTCGAAAAGGTGTGCACAGACGACCAAGTGGCCGCCTTGCACAACTGAACAGCAGAGGCCTGATTCTTGTAAGCCCAAGAGGCCCTAATAAACCTTGTAGAATGAGCCATGAACCGAAAGGGGACAGGCTTCTTCCTCAGCTCGTAAGCCTTATGAATGGTGGACTTGATCCAGGATGCAACAGTCACTTTTGAAACAGGTCTTCCTGCACTGGGACCCTCAGAAATGACGAACAGCGCATCAGAATGCCTGATAGACTCATAAAACTTGAGACAAAGCACCACGTCTAACAAGTCGAGATCTCTCTCCTTGTCAAAAGTGGGCTCAGGGCAGAAACAGGGCACCACAATCTCCTGATTGATGTGGAACTCCGAAACCACCTTCGGGAGAAACTCCTGAGAAGTGCAAAGTACCGCCTTGTCCTTGTGAAACACCAAATAGGGTGGTCTACAGGACAGAGCATGTAACTCCGCGACATGGTGAACAGACACAATCGCCAGGAGAAAGGCAATTTTCTACGTCAGCAGGCATAGAGGAATAGTAGCCAAGGACTCAAAGGGAGGGCGCTGAGGGATGCCTAAGACCAAATTAAGATCCCACTGAGGAGCGGGAGTCTTAAAGACAGGACGAGTATGAGCAGCTCCCTGGAAGAAAGCCTTGACATCAGGAAGAAAGGCAATGCATCTCTAAAAGAAAACAGAGAGAGCAGAAGTCTGAACCTTAAAGGTACTCAAACTGAGGTCCTTATCCACACCGTCCTGCAAGAAGGCCAGGACCGTAGGCAGATCAAAATTCTGAGAGAGGTCCCTATCAGCAAACCAAGATAGGAAGGTTGACCAAACACGATGGTAGGCCTTAGAAGAAACAGGTTTGCGGGCACTAAGCATAGTAGCCACCACCTTAGAAGAAAAACCCTTCTTCAGTATTGTGGATTCAATTTTCAAGCCGTCAAAGCTAGACGATGAACATCCTCCTTCCACAGGTAACCCTGTAGAAGAAGATCCGGACGGCAAGGGAGTCGGAATGGCTCCGCCACTGAGATCCAGGAGATCCGGAAACCAAGCCTCTCGAGGCCAGTACGGAGCAATCAGAATGACTGGACAATGCTCCAGTCGTAATTTCCATAACACCCTGTGCAATATTGGGAGAGTAGGAAAAATGTAGGCTGAGGGAATAACCAAGGAATGGACATTGCATCCACCGCCAGAGCCAGAGGGTCCCTCCATCGAGAGCAGAACCTCTGAACCTTCCTGTTGTGTCTTGTCACCATCAGGTCGATGTAAAGAAGACACCATTTCTGAACAATGAGGGCGAACACCTCTGGGTGCAGCTCCCACTCTCCTCTGTCCACTGTGTGTTGACTGAGGAAGTCCGCCATGACGGTACAGGAATGTGCACTGTGGATATGGCAGGAACGTGTTCTTCTCCCCAAGACAAAATAGCCTTGACCTCTAACCCAGTGGCGAGACTTCTTGTTCCTCCCTGCTTGTTGATGTAAGCCACAGCCATGGTGTTGTCGGACTCTACTCGGACTGGACAGTCTTCCAGCTGAGATGTCCAATGATGAAGGGCATGAAATATCGCCTGATGCTCCAATATGTTCATGGGAAGGAGAGATTCCTCCGGAGACCACTGACCCTGAGCACTCAGGCGACCCAGGACCGCTCCCCAGCCAGAGAGGCTGGCATCCATCTTCATCGTGGTCCAGAAGGATACCAGGAAGGACCTGCCCTTCAGTAGATTGGAGAGGTCAAGTCACCATGACAAACTCAGTTCCACATGAAGAGGGAGAGACACTGACAACTTCAGAAGGCCTGGCTGACCCCTGCACACCTGGATCACAAACTGCTGGAGTTCCCTGGTGTGTGCCATGGCAAACGGTTCTGCTTCTATGGTGGAAATGAATTTCCCCACTAGAGATGATAGCTTCTTGGCTGGAACTGCATCTTGAGCCAGGATTGCAGAAACCCTGTGGGCGATCTGGTGAGCTACCTCATCCGTAAGAAACACCATGTTCTTCTGGATGTCGAAGAGGAGGCCCAGAAAGACCAGATGCTGGGATGGAACAAGATCTGATTTGTCCAAGTTAATGATCCACCCGTGAAGGGTGAGAACATGAATGCATTGCTGAACCTGCTGATGAAGAAGTTCCGCAGAAGGGGCTTTCAGAAGCAGGTCATCCATGTATGGAGTAATTCTGATGCCATCTTGGTGGAGGACGGACATTAAGGCTCCCATGACATGGTCGACCAGATGGAAGAGCTGAAAACTGAAAAGTCCCCGGTCGCAGGCAAATCGGAGGTACTGCCGGCTCTCTGGATGAATGGCAATGTGTAAGTACGCGTCCTGAAATACCCAGAGATGCAAGGAATTCTCCCGGGGACGTGGCAGCAATCACCGTTTGTAGAGACTCCTGGTGATAATGAGTCCAGATCTCAAAGGAATTGAGATCCTTTAAATCCAAAATGGGACGACAACCGCCGTCCTTTTTGGAGACCACAAAGAGGTTTGAGTAAAAACTCATACCTCTGTCCTGAACTGGAACCAGCTCTAGAACATCCTTGTCCAGAAGAACCTGAATATCGCCCTCGAACAGACGGCGTTTCTCTGTGCCCTGAGGCGTATGAGAAGGAAAGAAGCAAAAGGGAGGAAGAGAGATGAAAGGGATCCTGTACCCTTTCATCACCACCTGTAAAACCCATGGGTCCACCACTGAATCCTCCCAAATGCTGTGATAGTGACGCAGACGACCACCCACAGCAGAGTGTGGATCCGGGTTCGGTGAGTCATTCCAAAGAAGGCTTCGAAGCCTTGGGCTTGGCGGAGACCTTGGGCTTCCGTTGCTGTTTGGGTTTGGAGGAGGTACGCGGAGCTGAGGGAACCGTCTGGTTCGCTGGATGTGTCTAATTCTGAAAGGAACGAAAATACCGGTTACGCTTAAGTGGTGTTTTCTTCCTAGGAACCAAGGATAGAAGTGTACCCTTGCCCCCTGTGGCCTCACTGATCAGATCCTTAAGATCTGGCCCAAATAAAGAAGTGCCTTGAAAAGGTAAGGAGAACAATGCTTTCTTGCAATCCGTGTCAGCAGCCCAGATCTTGAGCCAAAGAGCCCGTCTGGCAACCACAGACATGGTGCAAACCCTAGCCACCAAACGGATGGCATCAAATAAGGCAGCAGAAACATAGTGCTGTGCCTCAGAAATGTTGGCAAGGAGGCGCAACATATCCGAAGTAGAAGCACACTGACGGACAGCAAGGGTGAGCTGTTCAGTCCAGACCTCAATGGCCCGGTTCACCCATGCTGCAGTGAATGCTGGACGCATGGCAGTACCAGCAGTGGCATCACTGGCAAGGCAGTAGACTTGGATAGCCTGGAGATAGGAGCATCCACTTTGGGAGGATGAACCCACTGAGCAAGCACAACTTCAGAGAAGGGATAAAGCTTGGCAAATTTCTTGGAGACAGAAGGTTTTCTGTCCGGAGACTTCCACTCTTCAGACACAAAGCGGTCAAAAGTGGGGTTAGGTGGAAAGCAAGTATAGGGCTTTTTAGGCTCCTGAAATACATCAGAAATGTCAGAAGGAACCTCCTGCACTAAGGGAATGTTTAGGGTATGTAAAACAGCCCTGATCAGGCCCTCAGCTGAGGACTCAGGATCAGCATCAAAAGGGTCACCAAAAAACTGAGAGGGGCCCACCGCAGAACATTCCTCAACGTCTAAATCCACCAGCAGTTTCTCCTCAGGGGAATCTGACACGTCAGGTACACCATGAGGCTTTGGCAGGGAAGACTTGATGGAGGAGGGGGTCTGCCAAGGATGAACGACCCCCTGTAACTGGTAATGGAATGAGTTGCAAAGTGGACCTATGGTCCCTAGTAGCAGCCTTGAACTCTTGCACCCAAACTGGCTCTAATGCATGGCTGGAGGTACCTGGAAGACTCTCAGGGCCATCAGAACATGCTGGGCATAAATGACCTGAGAATTCTCTAGGTAACCCTGACTGGCAGGAAGAGCAATGCGCAATAGGGGATACAGAGACCAGAGTATCCTTAGTCTTAGGTCTGGCCCCAAGCTCCAACGGTATAGACATTCTCACAGTGTTAATAACCTTACAGTATAATAAATCACCCAATTACAGTGTGTAGGATTAAAGTTTCACCCCAGAAATTGCTAATCTAGACTTATCTGGCAGGCAAAGGGTTAATCAGCAGAGGAGAGAAGGAGAGCCCTGTGTAGGATACTCATTCTGGAAATAGCACAAAATGGCTGCCGCGGCGGGAGCCAATCAGAAGCGAGTGAAGCAAGCTCTCATGGGAAATGGTTTTCCCAGAAAAAGTACCCCAACAGTGCCTGAAGCCCCCCGAGCCCCCCAACACATTAGAAACATGAACTGGATGATAGAGCAAGGGCAGACAAGAAGAATGAGCCATCTCTGAAGTTGCTAGGTTAAACGGTTGCAGAGATATCTCCCAAACTATACAGTCCCATAGGAGTGAATGGAGCAATGGCGCCAATGCGGTAAAGGGCACGTACTCAAATTTTACAAAACTGAAGGTGTAATGTAAAAAGACATGAAACATCACTAGAACATGTTAGGATACCCAAAAAAAACACTGAACCAGTAAGAAAAGTCTCAGAAAACCCCCAAATGAATGCCAAACCAGCATCTAAAGGGTTAAGTACCACATAAACCTGCTCCAAAACACCCAACAGACATACAGATAGACCCAATGAGTGCAGGAGTGTGCAATAGGAACTCCAAGGAAAAAGCCCTGTGTGGAGGGGCACTGTGGGGCATGTGGACCTGCAGCACTCAAAAGGGTCGCTCATCTTTCCGGCAGATCTTCTGTCTTCAGATTACCATGTGTCAAGAAGATGCCTTGGTGGGCAACTCCTTAGGAAAGAACTTGTACCCAAGATTTTCCCCCCAGGGCTTAAGGTCCACAAAAAGCACCTGGTCACTGAGCTAGCCAAATCTAAGGGCATTGTCAGTTATGGTAATCCGCCTAATAGTGGTTTCCATTTCTAAAAGAAAAAAACTTCTAAAGCTATAGAAGAACTGTTCTCTTGCCTGTGTTATCTTCACCAAGGAACAAATCTTTCTGGAGCCAGTTGGCTAGCTGCAGCCAAGGAGGGAAGGTAGGCTCCATTCCCTGCATACAACTCTAGAATTGTTCATGCCTACAATTAAAGGGGCGGATCGCCTACCCAGAGTTACCAGTAACCTGTATTGGACTACAAAGAAAGGAGACTTGTGACAGATGACACAGAGAGGCCAACAGTCACTTTGAAGTAGCTACAGAGCTCAATGGCTTGGAGTGAAGAAATGGAGCCCAAGACAGCCATATTAACTGATCTGCATAAAACTGGCCTGTATGGGAGGATGGCAAGAAAAGAAGCAGTTACTTAAAAGGTACCATCTGAAAGCCTGTCTGGAGTTTGCTAGAAACCATGAGAATTCCCCAATTGAGATGTGGGGAAAAATTTGGGCCAAATCTCAAAGAGCTTTGTGTAACTCAAACCGAACACTGCACGTGTCTCAAGACAAACCATGCCTTCAGTGAAGTATGGTGTTGGCAGAAGCATCATGCTATTGGGATGCTCCTCCCCAGCAAGGACTGGGTAACATGTTAAAACTGAAGGAAGAATACATTGAGAAACATACATGGAAATACTGTAAGTGAACCTGCTTCAGTCCACTAAAATATTGAATGAAATATTGAGGAAATTCCCCTTTCAGCAGGACAATTATCCCAAGCACAATGCAAAGGCAACACTGGAGTGGCTTAAGAACAAAAAGTTGTATCGCCTACAGTGGCCCAGACAAAGTCCTGATCTGATCCTATTAAGAATCTGTGGCAATATTTGAAAATTGCAGTTCACAAGTAACATCAAATTAGCATGACAAAACCTTTTGCAAATCTGCCAAAAAGAATGGGCCAAAATCCCTCAGCTGACACATACTTACCCCCAAAATAATTAAAGCGGTTATTGCAGTAAAATATTAATGTGTGGGGTTGAATACTTACATATTTCATTTTTTTTTTAAATTTTTTATTAAACTCATTTCCCTACATGAAACCAATGTCTCCACAAATTAACAAGGTCCAGATTTACATCTCAAGCATCCCTAGGCACAGCACCCTCTGGCTCCCTTAGCCTCACCTTGTCCCCACCCTTAGCCACACACCTCCTCATTCAACTACACAGTTTTGTGGCCAAACCTATTTTTAGTTCCTAAATTCCTTTTGATTTAAACAGGACACTTAACCCCTTGGATGCTAGAGTAGGTCTCCAATGCAGCAATGTAGGCACCCCCTATTTCTTCTATGGAGTTTTCCTTTAGATATTTTTTGCTGTTTGGCTTTTGTGTTCTTCTACAGAGGAATTGGGTATCCATTAAGGACAGCAGCTAGTCATCTGAATCTGTTGATCTGCATGGGAGGCAAAGATGATATCCTCCACACACCTAACAGTTGATAGCCATACTGGTAGATCAACCTATACTTTTCAGAGTATTATTTTTTTTTATGTATAGCATTCTGTTGGACAGTATCACCCTATGAGGCACCCTTTTGTTTTTTTGCATGGCTTACAGATACAAGAATCAGATACTACTTAAACTGTACACACTCTAAAGTTGGCCTCACCCCCTCTCTGCATTCACAGTGATTGCCCTCGGCTTGTCGTGCTCTCCGCGTAGTACAATCCCAATACTCTCCCCGTTAAGCCTGTTAACGTTGATGGTGTTGGTAGCTTCACAGGTCCAGTACAAGGTGTGGCTGTATATATCGATGCTGAGATCATGTGGCTGCTTCTCCTGTGTTTGGCTCTGATTTGGAGTGGAAACCACCATAAATGGCTGTATGGAGAAAACAGATCTGCACTTAGAGATCAGACTAGAACAGACATACTAGAAGCATTATGGAATCTAGGACCTTATTCATCAAACTACAGATGTGCAATTCTGAATCAAACCAAATGCACTACACTATTTAACCCCTTAAGGACAGGAGCGCAAGCACGCACTTAAGGACCACTAACCATATTTTTGTGTATCCAATTCAGGGCTCCCCGAACGGCAAGCAGCCGCTTGGGAAGCCCTGAATTCCATGACACACCAGGACCGTCACTGGTCATTAAGTGCCGGACAGCCATGCCCCACCTGTCATGTCATTGGTCCTTAAGGGGTTAATAACAATTCAGCAAATTCTCAGTTATGTAAATGTGTTTTTTAACCATGTGAATGATAAAGGGGTCTCTAATGCTTTGCTTAGCAATAAATTGGGGACCTCAATAACGTTTGAGGGGTTAAAAAAGCCAGTTAAATTCTATGTAAATTTCCATGCCCACCATCAAGTATTTGCTCAGGAATAGCATACCAACTGCACCACAGGGTTGATTATTTCAGCAGCTATCCACTGATTTAAATGAGGCTTTCAAGCACTTGAACGGTAGAAACCACTCTAGCACTGAATAACACAAGTTAAAGGGATAGTAATGTTTCAAAATAAAAGCAGCTCCAATAAATCTTCATAGTATTTGGGCCATGGAGAGTGTTATTTCAATACTGTTAGAGTTGAAGTTAAAGAGTAATTGAATAATAAAGTATTTCCCTCCCGCCCCTTTTACTGATGTAACACTGCTCACCTCAGAACAGAAAGGTGGTGTCCAGATGGCTTGCAGAGAGGGACAATCTTCAATTAACATAAGGGAAAAATCTGAAAAAACTGTAAAGGGGGCAGGGTTTTCATTGTTCTCACAGTAAGAAGATTGTCCCTTGCAGTGAGCTGTCTGGTCCCAAGACCAGATTCCACATCTGAGGGGAGGGGGCTTACACTAGGTAAAAAGGGCAGGAATGGGATACTTTATCATTCAATTACTCTTGAACAACAACTCTGACAGTATTGATACAACACTCTCCATGGCCCAAATACTATGAAGATTAATTAGAGCTGCTTTTATTTTGAAACATTACTATCCTTTCAAATCAATGGGAGCTTTCATTCCATCCACTTATGGTTCAGTTGAGTTACTCCAGAACTACACCTCTTAACTTGATACATTACAACTTTTGTCATTCATCTATAATGGTGCAATTCTGAAGCAACCCAATCCTCTAACCTGGATCATTAGATTATACACAGAATATAAGTAAAAGTGTATGAATTTTTTTTTTTTTTTTTTTTTTTTAAGCTCCTGTTGGTCTAAACTGAAGTTATAAATGCTGCCCTGTACCTACGTCCGCATAGACAGCGGTTGCAGCTCTGTAACCGCAGTCTGACACTCTGCCTCTTCTCCCCTCCCTCTATCCAGCCTTCTCCGATGACGGAGGCTGTATGTAAGCTGTAGCGGTCTCATTGGCTAGATATCAGTCTCTGCCAATGAAACCGTTCCAGCTTACAGGAAGAAAGCCTCTGTCCTTAGAGGAGGCTGGATAGAGGGAACCGAGTAGAGGCAGAGTGACAGCCTGCAGTACAGAGCAGGTAACCGCAGGGCAGAGTTTACAACTTCATTTTAGACCAACAGGAGCTTTTTAGAAAAAAAAAAAAAAAATTAAGACACTTTTACTTATATTTGGTGTATAATCTAACAATCCAGGCTAACTTGTATAGAGGTGATACAGCCCCTTTAAATCAGATGGGTATGTACTAGAAATATTCATAATTTCCTTTCTGCACAAGAAACCTTAGATGAGGGGCTCCAAGTCTATCTTTATCTTAGAAAAAGTGAGCTGTCAGGAGACGTGCAAAGAAGAGGGTCCTACTATATATTTTTTTTCATAGTAAGTGTTTACAATGCCTTTACTGTGGTGTGTTATACAAAAGTTATACCAGAGGTGTTTTAAAAACTTCTGGAGACCCCTGGTCTGTGAAAGCCTACAGATATATACTGCATATTTTTAGGATCCCTTTAACCCCTGTGGAAGACTAACATATCAAATGTAATGCTTCTCAGCAGGGTTGGACACAATCAAAGCATACCTGCTTTGGCCCCTCAGTCTTCATGGGTAAAACACTCAGAATATAAAAGGTATGAGACAAAGACATCCTAATTTCTCCACAACTATATGACTACAAGAATTACAATTATTTCTTGCAAAAATACACTGGACCCTAGGTGAGACCAGCCTCCCTGGGAAGAAGAGACCTTTGGGCATATACCAGGCTTGTCCATGCATTATAGGAACAGTACTGATTTGCTTCAAAAGATATAGGTTGTAGAACTTTTTCTGCCAGTAAAAACAAGGATATGCCCACTGTTGGGAGAGTCTTTATTCAAAAGTTATAATGGCTAAAGCCACTGCTTCTCTATTTCAGAGCTTGAAGAACTTTACAGTCGACACACCAAAATTCTAGATACCAACGGGTAAAGTTTCATAACATTTGTAATACTTAATATGTAAACAAAATTATATTGTAGAGTTTATCCCCCAGAGTAAAACAAGAGTACTCCCACTGCTGACAGGTGTTTTATTCCACAGTTATTGCAACTCAAATTTGAATTGTTTAGGTGCAGTATCACAGTGGCCTGAAATTGTACATTGGCACAGTTGCTACACCATCCTATGGACAGATAGGGTTGCCACCTTTTCTTAAAAAAAAATACCGGCTATGGCATTCTGTCCATAGACTTAACATTGGACAGAAGCAAATTTTTTACCGGCCTGCTGGTAAAATACCGGCTGGGTGGCAACCCTATGGACAGGTCTGGTCAGTAGACCATACCTCTCTATAGGATTGTGTAGCAACAGCACCACTGTTCAATTTCAGGGCACTGTGACAGTGCACCTAAAAATTTCAAGTTTGAGCTGTAATAACGTTTAAATAAAACACCTTTCAACAGTGGGAGTACCCTTGTTTTACTCTGGGGGATATAGTATCCCTTTAAAGAGAAAAAAACCCCACAAAGACAAAATCATACAAGATTGAGTTGTAAAAACTTTTGAATGAAATACCTCCCAGGAGTGTCGTAGCTATGTGTTACTCAGTAGGAAAAACCTGACCACATATGTTATTATATTATATTATACTTGCCTGCATCAAAATCCCCTCCTCCTGTGCTACTTCAACTGTAACACCATTCTCACTACATCTTCACTTCTTCCCTCAATACTTCTCAGCTCCCACAAACATTTCTTGTTGCTCCATTCCTTATCTCCACCATCTTCTTCTGCCCTTGTAAAAATGACCCTCTACTTTAAAGCGGAACTTTCACATATTAATAAGTTGCCCTTCAATCATTAAATATATGGCAACTAGCTTGATAATACGTGTATTACCCATCGAAAGTGGCAGATTCTAAAGAAATAGTTAATCTTCGGAGACTGACTGCCAGGTTAGTGCAGTCTGCGTGCCTATGCGGTCAGTCCCTTCCGGTTACCGTGTGGCACACTGCAATGCTTCTTACAGAGACCGGGACTGACAGCGCAGGCGAGCAGATAAGATGTCTGTGCTTATGCCTGGCTTCCAGTATCTGAAGATTAAAGATTTCTTTAGAATCTGCCACTTTTGATAGGTAATACACGTGTTATCAAGCTAGTAGCCACATAGTTAATGATTGAAGGGTGATTTATTAATATGTGAAAGTTCTGTTTTAAGTCTCACTCCCATGTTCTGTCCCTCACCTTTCTTCTGCTTTTCGCAGGTGACATATTACCTAATCCAGTCCCCTCTCCCATTCACTCTTGTATGGCAACACTCTCTTACACACAGAACATCTGTGACCTAATACCTTCACCACGTAACCTAACCTCCTCTCCTCCCTTGTGTCTTGGCTTCTGGAAAGCCGCTGTCTGTGAAAAACTAATTTCTATTCATCTCACACACACTAAATCTCCTTGCAATCTCTGAAACCTGCCTTACATCATCAGACACGGCCTCCACTGCTGCACTTTCATACTGCAGCCAAACATTCACCTACAACCCTAGGCCTGTAACAGACAGGGGGTGGAGTAGGCATCCTTTTGTCATCTACTTTGACCAATCCCCACTGTTCTTTCTCTCTCTCTTTCCTTTCCTACATTTGAACCTCACACACTTTGTCTCTTCTCCACCCCCTCCACTCGTGGGTAGCTGTCAAATACAGACCACCTTGTCCTACTACATATGTATGTATGGTATGGTATGGTCCTACTACACAGTTCCTTGACCACTTTGCTTCCTCGCTCCCTCATTTTATGACTTCTGACATCCCCACACTCATTCTGGGGAGCTTCTACATATCTAAAGATAATCCAAACACCCTTTACCCTCAAACTCTTCTCTTTAGCAGCCTCCTTAGGTCTTTCAAAATGGACCAACTCTTCCACACACACAGTAACAGTCACTCCCTTGACCTGATCTTTACAAACTCTGCTCTGCCTCTAACTTCTTTAATGTTCTCTTGTCTCTCTCTGACCACAACCTCCTAACACGCAACCTCATCATACCCCTCACATCCAACTCCATGCCCACGATCAACAGCATATTTAGACCACTGGATACCCTTTGATCTGCAACAATTCTCCACATCCCTGAAACCTCTCCTTAACCCTTTGCGTGCCGAGGGGTATACAACACATTGCAAAGCAATGCATTGCTTACCCAGCTGGCACTCATAGGGTTAACCCGATTTACACACTTACTTGCCCTTTATAAACTGCTGCTCTCTACAACAGCACTTGACAAGGCTGCACATGCAAATCTATACCACACAGCAGAGCTCCAGTACCTCCTGAGCACATGACACAAACGTGATACCTATGAATGTGCTCATGCACTGTAGAAAGGCACTGGAGACTTTGTACACCACAAATTTATTTTATTTTCCGTTCCTACATCGCTGTCCTCTCCCTGGCCAAACAGTCATTTTTTTCTCCTACTTTCTAATCTGTCCTTTAACAGATTCTGTAGAGAATGTGAATGTTGGTGGTGGGGAGCCATTCAGTGCAACAACAGTAACCCTTTCAATGCCAGAGTACCATGTAATGAATTGCTCTGCATTGCGCAAGCCCACTGGCATTCAATGGGTTAATGTGGAGGCCATGCAGGTGGGTGAACTGCTAAGTGCAGAAAAGAGATTAAAGTGGACATGGGATCCTTATTCAGGTGTGTCCTCCACTGTATTGAGGTTTCTGTCACATGATAATTTAGGTCTCTGCCACATGATAATCAGCCTGCAGCAAGCGGGGGATATAATAATATCAAAGTATTTTACCATACAGTCCTGCTCATAATTATTAGTATTAACTACCTCAATGTTCACAAGTTTTCCAATGATGATGCAACTTCCAGCAGACACAGAAGGAGCTAAATCCATGTGAACATGGACTCCAAGAAATCTCTCTCCTGTTAAAGTTGATTACCATGTGTCTGGGAGCTAAAGGCAGAATTTGCAATATGAATGGAAGAGGCATGTGAATGAACATGGTGGCAGTGAATAATAAGAATTATGATGAGGAGAACACATCCCCATCTCTTTTGTGTGTGTGTACAGGGAACAGTTTGCCTCAACTCTTTCGACACGAGGGGCGTGCAAGGCATTGCAAACCAGTGTGTTGTGCCTTGTCTGGCAATCAGCTTCTCTGGCAAAACTAAGACAGTGATACTCCCTGCACAGACCATATGGCTGTTATCAGGGATGGTAGGACTGGAGACACAGGTAATTGGTGATTTTGCAACATTTTTCAAAATCACCTGTTTCTTACAAAGTGACATTTTCAGTTTACACCATGCACCATTTTAGTAGCCCTTCTTTGAAATGTCTTAATTTATTGATGTCTTTCTGGAAATTTGGCATCCAGCACATTACTGTAGATTAGTTCTCAAGGCACACCAAGAGATCACATTTTCAAGATATCCCTGCTTGATCACAATGGGATAATCAGACAGTCAGTCATCGTAATTGAGTAACGTGCTTAACCAGGTGTTTTGTTAAAACCATCCCTATTGGCATGTCCCAAGGACTGGAGCGGAGAACTGTACTAGAATGTTATTAGAACCACTCCTTTCCTAATGCGAATGCCTCAAAGTTGCAGCTGCATACTAGTTACCATCCTTCTGGCTTTTGCCATTGCACTACTTGCCAATGGAGGGGTTTGCAATGCACTGATACTACTAATATAATGGCAGACTCCCCTCTTCACTCCAGCTTTACCTTCTGTTCACCAGTTTCAAAATATAGCAAAGCAGCATAAAGAAACAAAAGCAAAACGACAGAAGAAAATCCCCTGAACAAAAAACTCCAAGAGGACTCCTCTGCAGGGGGGGCTTTAAACCATGTTTTTTTTTTCTCCAGGTGAGAGTCCTTTGCTCCACATGGACTAAGAGAAAAGGATTTAATGGTAAGTTCACCCACAGAACATAGGAACCATGGAGATATACCAAACCATGTACCAGAATTCCTGGGAGGGGAAAAAGAAAAAAAAAAACCTCCATTCTAGATCAGTATTCTACAGGTATAACTGGCACAATATAAACGTTGTCAATGGACACCAAACTTGCACACCAAGCCAATGAACAAGAACCAACAAAGATCCAGGGAGGCAAGAAATTTCCCAGGACACACAGCTAAAACAGATTGTAGAGATTATATTTTGAAGCAAGGACCAGCACATAATGGCTAAGACACTAAGTCCAGAATAGGATGGCAGGTGCTGTACTTCTTGGGAACAACAAAAACATTTTAATAAAATTCGGTCAATCGTTCCTGGACTGGAAGGGGAACCAACACCTGCTTTTCCAGCAGTGAGAATATTGAGTCTATGAACGGACACCGCTGAACTAGATCTTGAGGAACTCTGGACAAAAAGAAACAGATGTGGAAGGGAGATTTGAGCTTTATGGTTCCCTCCCGAAATAATCTGCAAAACCTGCTGGTCCATTACTGGAGATTCCCACGCATTTTGAACAAGATGGATGTGAACCCCTACGGTCAAGGATGGGACAGTACCCAGACAGTAATGCGGAGGTTGGCTTGTCGGCCTTAGGCTTCTGAGCAGACTTCTTGTTCTGCCACACCTGTTTGGGCTTTGGGGAGGACTGGGCCTGAAAGGCCTGAAGGAGTTGAACCCTAGATGCCCCAAACTGGTGGAGGTAAGGAAAACTATACATTGTTTTAGGACAAAAGGCATGTTTATGTGAAGTCTAAGGCAAAAGTGTGCTTTTTGCTTCCAGTAGCATCACTGATGACCTTATCTAGGTCAGGCCCAAAAAGAGGTCTTCCTACAAAGGGGAGAGATACCAAAGACTCTTTCAAAGATGCATCAACCGACCAAATTTTGAGCCACAAAGTGTGATGCATGCCTAACAAACCGGATGAGGATTTACTAGAAACCTGGCAGCATCGAGGGCCACCTCAGTAAGATATGCACTGACCTCCAAAATATTAGCCAGTATAACTAACAATTTCTCTTTGGGAACATGCCCATGGAAGATAGCAGTTCACCCCAGATAGCCATGGCTATAGTGAACAAACCTTAGCAAAAATGAGTCGCAGTGAAACTCCCATGGCTGCAAAATTCAGCCTTCAAAAAAGGAGTCCAAGTGTATACCAGCCTGATCCTTAACCCCTTAATGTCCCATGAC
The DNA here is from genome assembly GCA_037306005.1 of Rhinophrynus dorsalis. Taxonomy (NCBI): domain Eukaryota; kingdom Metazoa; phylum Chordata; class Amphibia; order Anura; family Rhinophrynidae; genus Rhinophrynus; species Rhinophrynus dorsalis. The sequence goes on along the minus strand of CM074722.1, from coordinate 411,709,351 downwards.
GGTCCAGGACCATCATGGGTAGAATCCTGTTAAGGACCCATGACGGTCCTGAACCATCATGGAATTCCAGGCTCCCTGTGCGGCTGCACGCTGTTCGGGAAGCCCAGAAGTGGATGCAACAAAAAGGTCTGTGTGCGATCGGCCATCCTTAAGGGGTTAAGGGCTACGGCATTCCCAAAGGCAGGGCAGTGTTTTACCAAAGCGAGGTATTGGAGGATCAGTCGTAGGTGGATAAGCCTGCTGCAACCAAACCTTGGCCAAGAAAGAAAGGAGGTAGAAAACGCATTTGTTAAGGAAAAATATCTAATGAGGAGTCTTCCACTCTTTCAGGATAACCAGATCCAAAGAATGATGGGGAGGAAAAATGGGAGAGTCCGTTTTTGCACCACTGGAAGATGTGCAATGAGGAAGACCCTGCATCAGTAGCTCCAGAGACCTGCAGAGTCTCTAATATTCCCCTCAGCTGAGGGACAAGGGTTCTATTCATAGGCATCATCAAAGGACCAGGAATAATCCATATCCTCCCCATCAGTGTCAGCTTCCTCTGCAAAGGAATCTTCAACCAACTGAGAATGTCCCATAAAGACAGGATCAATATGTGACAGGGCATGGAGCTCCAAGAACAGAAAACCTCTTGAACAGATGAAGGGATAGAAGCGGTAAATATAAATGGTCACCACGCTAACCATGCGTTAGAGCATGTCCAGTGATTGATTTTGAGCCCACTCTGACACTTTAGGTGAAATGGGCACAGAGATCTATGCATGTAAAGATGCTCAATGCATTTCTATGAAACAAAGGTGGCTGCATGCAGGCACACTTTCTTAAAGGGGTTCAGTTCAATAAAACCACAAGAAAAGGAACTAAAAAATAAGGCTGAAATATACATATATGCATAGTGAAATGCTGTAGCAGAAGGATAAACCCTGGTTATAACAATGCAATAACAGTACAAGTACAAGAAGGGTTAAAAATTCACACTACACAAGCAGCCACCTTTACAAACATAGGAAGTGGGGAAATGAGGGTTGAGTTTTGCAGCAGGCCACATTTTTAATTACTTAATAGAATATGCATGAAGAGCCAGATTTGACAAGTCCAAGGGCCACAAATAGCCACTGGGCCTTAGTTTGGAAATTACCGATTTAAATCTACAGATACACAGTAATTGCTCCCAAGTTACTTTTCTCTGTGGTCATTCGCAACAATTGCCAATAAGTAGATATTCTACCTTTGGGTTTGTGTCCAATATGCATTATGTCAGTGTGAGGGCTGCATTATTTGATGAATTAAAGCCTGTGATCTTTTCCAAAAATATGGATTTTTTTAGTAGTAATACAAAAAGCAGTGCAAAGATAAACTTTAATCAATTTTATTCATACAAAATTGGACAACTACAGGCCTAATTCTCAAACATTCTCAAACTGCGCGATAGAGGTGGGAAGGTGACCTGCTAGTTGATGTGTGCAAGCCAATTAGGTTACAAAAAAAAAAAAAAAAAAATGTCAGACTGACATCTGGTAGACCACATTTAGACCACGGTTAGCATTTTGGATGCCCATGCATTATGCTGTTGTGGTAAATTTTAGAATTTTTCTTGTTCAAACCTCTATATATTTACTAATCCTTACTCATTTTATGTAAACAACCTCCCACCTTAATCATCATAGTATTTGGACTTTAGAGAGTGTTATTTCAATTCTGTCAGAGTTGTAGTTCAAGAGTAATTCAATGACAAAGTTTTCCCCTCCCACCCATTTTACGGATATAACACTGTTCAGCCAGATCAGAAGGGAGGTGCCCAGGTAGACTGCAGAGAGGGACAATCTTCAATTAAGACAAGGGAAAAACCTGAAAAACTTGTCAAGGGGGGGGAAGGGTTTTCATAGAAAGAAGATTGTCCCCTGCTGTTATTTGTCTGGTCTTACAACCAGATTCCACATCTGAGAAGAGATGGCTTACACTAGGTAAAAGGGGTGGGAGGGGAAACTTTGCTTGTGAATAACTCTCAAACCATAAAGGTTTGAGAAATAAGACTTCTATCGTTCTTCATGTTTTTTAATGCCTACAAAATAAAATAAAGATAAAATGAAGTATTACTATCCCTTTAACAAAACATAAGGAGCCTTATGCACAAGAGAAGAGAAGCTCTGGTGCACAGTAATTGAAGAAAAGGGGACAAATAAAACTTCCAATTGATTTAAATGGAGCCTTTAATCTCTTGAATACTAGAGAATGCTAGAATTCACTGAGTTAGAAGCTCCATTTAAAAAAATTGGGAAGCTTGGGGAATTTCTACTTCTCTCCTATGCTGCAGCTAATTTTGTCTGGACTGGACCCTCTTTTTGTTCATCAGGCCCAAACTACTTTCCACTTCAGGTCTACTGGCATGCTATTTAAAAGACCAAATTCTGTGTAATTATCTTGAAGCAACTATTTTGATTATTCTCTTCATTCCACTTCCCCTGAGGTGAATGTCATCTACCTTCAGCTTGTATTAACCCTTTGAGTTCCAGAAGGGGTACGCAATGCATTGCGTACCCCTCTGGCACTCAAATGGTTGACAGTCTGTAACTCAGCTGCACCTGCAAATGATCATATAAGTGTGTCACTCAATAACTGCCGTGTCAGCAGTTCATTTGAGCAAAGCACTGAGGGTGAATAGAAAGAGAACCACACAAAGACTGTGTTCTTAAAATTTTTTGCAGATGCAGTTGAGTAGCAGGAATATTTTTACAGAATGCCAGTAGGGGGCACTCTCATAAATGAAAAGGGAAGGAAGAGGAGAAGTGTCACAGCTGCTTCGAGGAAAGTAGATGGAATAAACCCAGAGAAAAGCCAGCAGGAAAAATATTATATATAAAATACATTACTTTTCCTTTAGTATAAGCCTTCCAAATTATAAACAAACATACAAGGAGCAGCAAACTTTTTTTTTTTATTATTAAACATACTAGTTGAAGAGCCTGTGTACACGGGCGACAGTGCAGTCATGCACAGTAAAGACTGCCCTCGCAGCGGCTGATATGGAGCGGGGAGCTCAGAATTCAGACCGTAGTCCTCTCTGCACATGACTACAGTCTGAATTTGGAGCCCCGCTCTGTTATCAGCCGTGGCGCAGGCAGTCTGTAGTTCATATGATTGCGGCCGTCTCTACTTCAAATTATTATATAGGATGTTATAGTGATGTCCCGCTTATGCAAAACATGGATACACCCACAGCTGTGAGATCTGATTGCTCAAAATTCTTTATAGCTCAAATGCACCTATTTTTTATTTTTTTTTAATTAAAATGTTATCAACAAAAGGCTGTTTTTATTAAATGCACACTTGCAATGATTGAGACAGTCTATAAGCGCTCCATAAATCAATGAAAACGTGGTATTAAAAAGGCTTGAGTTGTTATAACAATCTCCCAGCAGAGGGAGTACCATTGTTTTCCACAGCAGGATATACTTTATAACATATGTTTTTAATGAAAAAAAAAATTAATGGCACATTTCATTCTCCCACACATTATGTCAGTGCATCAGCAGTAATAGGAGGCTTTGCTGTTCATGAACTATGTGGGGTCCTTATTGCTAAAACATCAATGGAAAATGATGGGCCATATTTATGAAGCTAAAGAAGTGAAATTTAGGAAAAATGGGGCTATCAAATCACTTAGGTCTCCAAAGCATTGCTTTGCAGTGTCTTTAGAGCAGTGTGCAGTGTCATTCAGTCACTGCATGAATACATAACATAGGGGGAGATTCATAAAACTGAAGTTATAAATAAAGCAACACAAGGATCTGTGTAAACATTTAGCGACAGTCAGGGGCGGACTGACCGAGGGCCCGTGACCGAAGGGGGTCCGCCGCCGCTTCCAGCGCTGCTCAGCAGCTCTCCAACAACCGCCGCTGGCGCGCCGTTCTAGTAATGCAGAGCGCTGGGAGATGACATCATCTCCCAGCCTCTGCATTACTAGAGGCGCGCTGGACTTCGCGCGGTGTTGAGCCACGCCGCTAGACCACAAGGGACTGCAGGTAGGGGCAGTGTGGAGATGAAGGGGCATGATGGAAGGGGCGATGTGGAGCTGAAGGGGGCATTGTGGAAGGGGCATTGTGGAGATGAAGGGGGCATTGTGGAGATAGGGGCATTGCGGAGATGAAGGGGGCAATGTGGAGATAGGGGCATTGTGGAGATGAAGGGGTCAATGTGGAAATGGGGGCATTGTGGAGATGAAGGGGGCAATGTGGAGATCGGGGCATTGTGGAGATGAAGAGGGCATTGTGGAAGGGACATTGTGGAGATGAAGGGGGCATTGTGGAGATGAAGGGGCAATGTAGAGATTGCTGCAGGGGGCCCAGACCTCTTTTTTTGGACCAGGGGCCCTGGGTCCTGTCAGTCCGCCCCTGGCGACAGTTTTGCCTGATAATATCTCCAGTCAGTCAACTTTTTTTGAATAGTGGAGTAGAAATGGTCATGTTCAAATAAGAAATGTGTTACAATGTATAAAGGAATTCACTAATTGCGTCATAAAAAAATAAAGGTAGTTTTAGTGATTAAATCTTAACACCAGGTAGAACCTGTTCCTAACCCTTTAACGACCGGTGGCGCAGTCACTTAAGGACCATGGAGCATTTTTTTATTTTGTAATTTCCGGTTCCGAACTCCCCGAACAGCATGCAGCCATGGGGGGAGCCCAGAATTCCATGACGGTCATAGTACGTCATGGGTCGTTAACTCAGATCTACCCATGACGTACTATGACCGTCAAGGGTCGTTAAGAGGTTAATGGAAGTATATAGTGTTAGCTATGTGTGGGGAAAATATGCTTGGTGGCAAAATTTCTGCGACTACTCTCAGAGACATATTTACCTCTTTATAAATATGACCCCACGTTGTAAACTTTAGCAACGGTTCTTAAATGTACACAGAGAATGTTTTTTTTAATAAATCTTCCCCATAGTAACAGGCTACAAAAAAACAAACGCATTCATCAAGTTCAGGCCTTGCCATATAACTCCCTGTTGATTCAGAGGAAGGCAAAACAATCTATTGAAGTAATTTTCCATTAAGCTCCCAAGTGGGTACAAACAATCCTTCCTGGTAGTTAGATATTTCCCTAGATCAACATCCTATATGCTGTGGAAGGTATTAGGGTACTCATGTATAAAAAAAAGGGGGAAGTGATGCACAGAATGGAATATAATTCTACATCTATATAAATCCTTGATAAGGCCTCATCTAAAATATAGAGTACAGTTATGGGCACCAGTTCTTAGAAAAATACATTATTGAACTAAAAAAGTTCAAAGACGAGTAACATAACTGATAAAGTGATTGGATTATCTGAATTATGAAGAGAGACTAGCCATTCCTGGGTTTGTTTACATTATAGATGTCTAAGGGGTGATATGTTTAAAAATTAATAAATATATTCCAGGTCCATTCAAACGGGGGAGGGAGCGGAAAGCGAGGAGCTGAAGGGAAGTAGTGACAGGGAGGGTTTTTAGGAAGATGTGATTAGGCAAACTGGTGAATGGAAGGGAAAGATGAACAGGTCAAACGGAGGGGGAGGCAATGAACCAAAGCAGCAAAAGGGAAGAGAAGGTGAATCAGGGAAAGGGAAGTTGTTTAGGTGAATCGGGGAAAGGGAGGTTGTTTAGTTGAATAAGGGAAAGGGAGGTGGTTTAGGTGAATAAGGGAAAGGGAGGTTGGGAGGGGAAGGCGATGAGGCAAAGTGGCAAAAGAGACAGGAAGGTGAAGCAGAAAAATGAAGGATGGAAAGGTGATGCAGTGAAAGGAATGAGACAAGGGGAATGTGAAGCTGTGAAACGGAAGGCGGGAGGTAGAAGCACAAAGAGGCAAAGCAGTGAAAGGGAGGGGAAGGCAAACTAGTGAATTTGCAATCCTTGTTGTGTCCCTGACCAATCCTGCCAAAATCACCACCAAAGGCAACTCTGTGCATTGATTTTAGCAGGAGTGGCCAGGTGGGTTTCTACCCACCATCCGCTCCTGTTAAAATCAATGCCTCCCAGGCAGCTATCAGCTTTGGTTTTTCCAAGTTCCTGCAGTAATGGCCAAAGACCCAGGAGTAGGCAAATAGTTTTTTATATATATAAAACTATCAAGCTTTATTGGACTGTCTCATTATGCAACAATATATCTTTTTAAACAAGTCAATGACAGCTGTATGTCTAAGATGTGTGTGGCTGCCACAAGAAAAGGAGACATAAAAGAGTTGAGGTTATAGCTGAATTTTACAGTATACAGGTCACATCCACTCTCGCTCCTCCAGTATATCCCAGGAGATCCATCTGTTCTCTGGCTTATACCCATAAAAGCTGGCATCCTTTCAACTCGGATACATTTCAATTGCAATGCTATTCGAATGATGGCATGTTCATTTTTAGAGTGTGTGAAACACCAGGCATGCAAAACTAATAGCTTCAGGACTGGACAAAATACCTCTGCAAGGGAATAGCCTTTGATAATTATTGTCTTGGATGTATAGCTATACCTTTAAAGGGTAGAAAAACATTAGCATGATGAAACTGAACACAAGTAACTTGCAAGGAAAATGTAGTAGTCCACTCTGGCAGTGAATAGGTTGGAAGAAAACAAATGGCAAGAACATAATAATTGGTTTTGTTAGAAATTCAGTAATCATATAGTCGAAAATATAAGATGTAAAGTCTCAGGTATACATGCTCCAGTTTAGGAAGTAACATGAAGTACTGTAAATAACTGTACATGTGTTTTCCAGTGCACTATTAGATGTGTTTACTTACACTGTCAGAAATAGGAGGCACATCCATCTCTCCCAGCAAGCCACTCCCTATAGTTGTACATTCATTTCTCCCATCAAGCCACTCCCTGTAGTTGTACATTCACTTCTCTCAGCAAGCCACTCCCTGTAGTTGTACATTCATTTCTCCCAGCAAGCCACTCCCTATAGTTGTACATTCATTTCTCCCATCAAGCCACTCCCTGTAGTTGTACATTCATTTCTCCCAGCAAGCCACTCCCTGTAGTTGTACATTCATTTCCCCCAGCAAACCACTCCCTGTAGTTGTACATTCACTTCTCCCAGCAAGCCACTCCCTGTAGTTGTACATTCATTTCTCCCAGCAAGCCACTCCCTGTAGTTGCATATCCATCTCTTCCATTGAGCATATACCTGTATTTGCACATCCATTTCTCCCAAGCATGCCATTCGCTGTAGCTGAACATCCATCTCTACCAGTTACTATCTGCACTTGCCTATCCATCACTCCCATTGAACCTGCAGCCCGAATATGCCACTCACTGCACCTGCACCTAGTGTGCTCTGTTCACTGCACTTCCACATTCAGAGCTTTACTCTCTGTACATGAACACCCAACACTGCTCCACTCCATGAATCAGTACAGTGAGTTCCACACATATACTCCACTCTGTTTCTCACACACCTCCTGTTCTACTCCCTATACCTGAACATCTAACCACTCACTGTACTTGTACACTCATATGCAAACCCATGGTATGTTGGCACCATTTAACTGTTAGGTGTCCATAGTATAGGATTAATTTGCCTTCTTCGACATTCAGATCTGTTCAGTGTACCATTAGTCATTATTCAGAGAGAAAAATGGATTAAAAACAAAACTCACTTGTGTGCCATCATCCTTTGCCCTTTTGATAATATTCTGCCGACCGTCTACCCAGTAGATGAGCTTATCTAGAGGGTCATAACCAATGGCTTTGACATTTCTTAGCCCGTGGATTGGCAGTATGATGTCTGGACTCTGCTGATCATCTAATACCATGCGATTTATGGCAGTCTTCTGGCTGAACAGCAGGAAGCTGTTGGGGGCTGCAACACAGAACCACAGGCTATTACTTGATATATAGTCTGTCAAATAAAGAAAAATAAATACTGTGTACATCTCATAAGGATTCAGAAATGCATGCTATACTGAAACCGGCATCATGGAAAATGGGAGACGCCACATGATTAATCATGCTAAAGAACAGTAAAGTGTATTGTATTTATTAAATAAACAATTGTTAGGTCCAACCACATATATGTAAAGCCTCCATCAAGCTAAAGAGGTGAAATTATGGATCAAATCAATTGCGTCATAAATGGGGAAAAATAACATTTCACATTGATTTAAGATGGGGCATTTAACCCCGAAAATGCTTGAGGTCTCCAAAGCATTGTTCTGTAATGAAATCTTTCTAGAAATCAAGGGGTTAAATGCCCATTTTGAATAAAATGAATTTGCAGCATTCTCAGTTGACCCATATGGTGTGCAGCTGTTTTGCTATAGAATTGCAGTTTAGCTTGATGAATATGGCTTGTACTGTAGAACTGGTACTCACACACATGCAGCTGGATTTTTTACCCATGTAACAGAATAGAAAAGTCAGTCAACCTCAGTTTCCCTCCTCCTGTCAAACTACAACTCCCATGATCCTCAGCTGGCTGATGATGGGAGTTGTGTAGCCCAACTGGAGCTTGATGGTGACTGTTGCCCTCTCCAGGCAAAAAAAAAAGCTTAATTTTACTTTTCTTATGCAGTTTTCTGTTGCTCCCCCCCCACCTCTTTTTGCTCTAGTCATCCTATATAATAATTCGCTAAAACATGTGTAACGACAAAGTCATGCACAGTAGAGACTGCTGTGCGTGCTGCAGTCATGCGCAGTAGAGACTGCCCGCGCCACAGCTGATACAGAGCTGGACGCTCCAAAGGAGTGTCAAGCTCTGTATCAGCCGCGGCGTGGGCAGTCTCTACTGCGCATGACTGCCCCACAACCAGCTGGCACTGTGGCCCGTGTAACGGGCTCTTCAACTAGTCTCTAATATGCAACATGGAAAAAATAGGATTTTAGTCTTCTTACCTGTTAAATCCTTTACTGTTTAGACCATATGGAATACAGGTACCATGGGGTTGAGTCCCTCCTCCTGGAGGGCAGGACACATCTCTAAGGATAGTCTTATGAGTGAAGACTCCCTCCTTTTCCTCCAGCTCAACCCTCACCCTGCCTACTATTACCCAGATTTCATGCAACCAAAGCCAAACAAACAAAAAAAACGGAGAAGAGAAGAATAAAACCTGCTACAAGCAAAAACACTCTGAAAGGACTTCACTGCCCAGGAAGGCAGGACCACAAACAAAGGTCCCTTTCTCTGAGTGGGAGACCTCTATTCCACATTGACCAAACAGAAAATGGTTTAACAGGTAAGTACACTAAAAAGGAGAAAGGACCATACTCACGTCCCCATGATACTGGAGATTCCTAGGACTATCCAGTATCTGAATAACCCAAGTGTCAATGAACACTGAACTTACACAGCACACGTGAACAAAAGCCAGCAGAGCTCAGAAACTACTGAACAAAAGTATGGCAGAACAACCTGTGCAGGTCCCTAGACAGGCAGAATCGCTTGTTGGACCTTGCAACCAAAGCTGGCCCAAGCCGAGGCATAACATCAACATAGTAGTGTTTGGTGAAGGTATGCATGGAGGACCAAGTTGCAGCCTTGCACAGCTGTTCAGCTGAGGCCTGATTCTTGTAGGCCCAAGAGGTCCCAACAGACCTAGTGGAATGCTCTGTGATCTTAAAGGTAACAGGCTTCTACCGGCTCTCATACTCCTGTCCTACGGTAGTCTTCATCCAAGAAGCAATAGTGACCTTAGAAGCAGCCTGATCCACTTTAAGACCCTCAGGGATGACAAACAGAGTGTCAGCCTTCTGAAAAGGCTCAGTACAATGCACAATTTAAAGGGACAGTAATGTTTCATAATAAAAGCAGCTCCAATTAATCATCATAGTATTTGGACTTTGGAGAGTGTTATTTCAATTCTGTCAGAGTTGTAGTTCAAGAGTAATTCAATGACAATGTATCCCCCTCCCACCCCTTTTACTGGTGTAACACTGTTCAGCCAGATCAGAAGGGAGGTGCCCAGGTAGACTGCAGAGAGGGACAGTCTTCAATTAAGATAAGGGAAAAACCTGAAAAACTTGTCAGGGGGGGGCAGGGCTTTCATTGTTCTCATAGGAAGAAGATTGTCCCCTTCTGTTATCTGTCCCCTTCTGTTATCTGTCTGGTCTATTGACTGGACTCCACATCAGAGAAGAGATGGCTTACACTAGATGAATATCTCTCAAACCATAAATGTTTGAGCGATAAGACTTATATCATTCTTTATGTTTTTTTATTGCCTACAAAATAAAATAAAGATAAAACAAAGTATTACTATCCCTTTAAGGCAATGCACGACAGCCAACACATGGAGATCTTTCTCCTTGTCAGATTTTGGGTTAGTACAAAAGGAAAGCACAACAATCTCCTGACTAATGTTGAACTCATAGCCCACCACGGGAAGAAACTCTTGAGAGGTTTGAAGCACCTCCTTATACTTAAGAACACCAGGAAAGGAGGTCTACAAGATAAAGCTTGCAACTCAGTTACTCTTCACACTGATACCACTGCCAAGAGAAAAGACATCTTACGAGTCAGCAGAAGCAGGAGAATGGAAGCAAGTGGCTCAAAAGGAGGCCTCTGCAAAACACCCAGAACCAGGTTAGGATCCCACGGGGGACTGGGAGCCTTAAAGGAATGGAAGGCATGATTCAGCCCTTGAAGAAAAACCTTGACATCTGGAATAGTGGCAATACTTCTATGGAAAATCACAGAGAGCCAAGATCTCAACCTAAAGAGAGCTCAAACTGAGTCCTTTGTAAACTCCACCTTGGAGAAAAGACAACACCACGGAAAGGTCAAAATCCTGCGGTGGTACAGCCTTGTCTGCGTACCACTTATGAAACATAGACCAAACACTCTGGTATGCCTTGGAGGAGACAGGCTTCCTGGCCTGAATCATAGAAGAAAATATATCCATGGAGAAACCTTTCCTCCTCAGGATGTTGGCTTCAAGAGTCATGCTGTCAAAACCATTCTCTCCACATTCTCGTGCCACAGAAAACCCTGGAGCAAAAGATCCGGCCTGGTAGAAAGGTGGAGCGGTTCTTGAAATTAAAGACCAGTTCTGCAAATCAAGCCATCTTGGGCAAGTAAGGGCCAACCAGAATAATGGACACACATTCATCCTGAACTTCCAGAGCACCCTGGGAATGAGAAGAAACAGAGGAGACAAGTCAGGTGGAAGTTCCATGGAATCAACATGGTGTCCATGGCAATAGCCAGAGGATCGCTCCTCAAGGAGCAGAAGGTTGGAACCTTCATGTTGACCCTGGTGTCCATGAGATCTATCTTTGTCACACCCCATTGTTGCACAATCAGGTAGAATATGTCTGGGTTGAGTTCCCACTCTCCTGGATCTATGTCTTGGCGACTAAGAAAGTCCACTAGGATTTTTTCTACCCCTGGTATGTATAAGGCTGAGATGGCCAGAACGTGGGCCTCCTCCAAACAGAGAATGTACCTCACCTTGAACCATGCAGCTGCACTGCAAGTGTCCCCTTGGCGTTTGATGTATGCCACAGCTGTGGCATTGTCTGAAAGTACCCACACAGGCTTCCCCAACAGAAGGGAGGTCCTATACACAAGGGCCAGCCGGATCACTCGAAGTTCCAAGACACTGATGAACAAAAGAGACTCTTCCTGAGTCCACCTACTCTGAACATCCAGGTGTCCTTGGACTGCATCCAAGCCACTCAGGCTGGCTGACTAGGGTCCACTCTGGAATCGCAAAGTGTTTCACCTGTTACAGGTTTTGCCAACACAACCTCCACTGGCCTCAGGAGAGAGAGAGAGATCTGTGGCAATCTAGATTCTCTGTATTCATGGACGAACTCTGGATGACATGCCCCAAAAGTGATATATTTATAGGGAGCACCAGCAGTGATAAAGTCATCAATAAAAGGTTAATAAAATTTTAAATATAGCGGTGAATCACTTTTACTAATCTTAATAAATATGTGTATACTGGTCCCGATTGTTTGGTATTACTCATTAAAAATAAAAGATCTTCCAATATAAGTTAGGTCCCCTAAAGTGTAAAGGGTCCTGCAGTCCATAGATAGAGGGAGATAGTTGTGGATCCATTTGAAAGAATTAAGACGGCTGGAGACTAAGGAGGACAAGTCGAGGAGAGGTCATTGAGTATACCATCACTAGGGGTTATCCAGTACAGGCATTCACATGTTGAGGTGGGAACTTGCCTCAAGAAAAGGTGAGTGGGAACACTACCCACAACGAGAGGTGTTGTGAGCATGGTGAAAGGGTCAGCTGTACATTCAGCGTGGTAGAGGTTAATTTTATTGAATCTGAAGCAGTCTGCACTTAGACTGTGTGCGCCTTTTCTCTTTCTTGTTTTTCAATAAAAGGTATCAGATAACAGACAAAAGGTACAGGCAGGGTCACTGACCTGGCTGAAAATAAGCTCTGGATAGGGTATTATGTTTCAGAAGTGAGAATGAAGAATATACATAACTGAGGAGAGGAAGAAAACGCTCATTTTAGCTACAACACATAAAATCCTGTCCAATCTAAGCTGGTTTATAATGATACATATGGAACAAGCATCTGTTTCCTAAACATTAGTTTGCACAAACAATTCTGGAAAAGTCAATGGAAGTTAGAAAAGAGTGCTTACTGTTGGTCTATATATTCACAATTAGAGGGTTTGAATGCTGCTCTTTTTGTTTCTTCTTATCCTATTCAGCTAGAGTCTACAGGAGATGCAAAAAGTGCCTAAATATATCTGACTGCTGTATGAAGGACACATTTCGAAGTCCTTCTACTGAACAAATTAAGTAATTGTCTTCAAGGTTGTAATTCTTTAACTCCTCAATCCCATTGCTTCTCAAAGCGTTAGAAAACTTACCAGCATCACAAGAGGTTTACAATAACTACACTTTTCCCCCTTCCTGCTAAAAATGTAATCAAATTAAAAATAAAATTATAATCTAACATTTGTATATAACGTTAAAACCATGCAATCGTAAGGGAGTGCAATGTTTTAGCAATGTGCCACACACTCTATTGGTCCTCAAAGGTTTATAAGGGGATTTTTGTGTACTTACTGATAAATACTTTTCTCTTACTCTTACACAGGAACCATGGGGTAAAGTATCTTCCTCCAGGAGGGAAGAGAACTTGAATAGAAAGGCTCTCAGAGGCACACCTGCACCACTTCACCTCTGTCTGGACATGCAAGTTTTGACGTAAAGCAAAGATTAAAGAAAAACAAAAGTAAAACAAGAAAGGAGATCCTCTGAACTACAGAACCCCTGTTTTTCTTTTAGTTTTTTTTTGTGAGAGGGAAGTCTTGGAAAATGATTTATCAGTAAGTACAGAAAGAGAGGATTTTAATGTACTTGCCTTCAAATCCTTTTTTCTTAGTCGATGTAGAAGACAGAACAATAGGGTAAAAAGTCTCTTCCTCCAGGAGGGAAGGGCACTTGAGGTGGAGACTCCCTCCTCCCTTCCACTTAACCCCACCTGCTTAGCTCAAATTTAGCCTACAGCAAAACCACTGTAAAAGCAAAACTTTGAAAGAAGAAAAGGGAAGCCTTTGAACAGAGAACACATGAGAAGCCCCCCCCCCCATCCTGTGGGACTCAAGTCAGTATTTTAGTGAACATGGACTAAGAGAAAAATATTTAAAGTAAGTGTACTCTTCGCCCTCCAGTGTGAACATAGGAACCAAGGGGATAGATCAGAGCTATCCACCATGATTCCACAAAAAAAAGAAGAGGAAAATCCCCTCCATCACAGGCCAGTATCTACAGGTCCAAATTGGTAAACATGAAGCTCAGATGTCAGCTGACCCCAAAACAGCAAATCAAATGATAGGAAATCAACAGGGTTGTGCTCTCAGAAAAAGCAAGGAGAACATATATACATAGGCACCACAGCCTGAGAGACTTTCAGCCAAAACCAGCTTCAGCCAAAGCCAACACATTCACATGGTAATTTTGACAAAAGGGTATAGACACAACCACATTCCCGCCTTACACAACTACTCTGCGGTAGGACCAATGCAATCTCACCAATCTAGTCAAATGTAGCCAACCTGAAATGGTTAAGTTTTTTTCCTGGGAACATACACCTAACAAATGGGCATCTTAACCCAGGAAATAACTAACGTTAGCCATGGGCCCTCAGGAATGACAAAAAGTGAATCAGATTTGTGAAAAGGCTGCGTGCTATGAATACAGTACTTCAAGCGCCTGACCCCACACAAAACAAATGAAGTTCCTGCTCCAGTCTATTACAGAGAGTCGGACAGAAGGAAGGACAAACAATTTCCTGGTTAATGTGAAAATCTGAAACGAACTTGGGCAAAAAAAACGAGAAAGGGAAGCTTACAAGACAAAACCTGATGTTCAGCTACCCAATGAACAGCCAAGAGCCAGAAGAAACATTATCTTGAGCATCAAAAGATGCAAAGAAACTGAAGCTAGTGGTTCAAAAGGAGGCTTCTGGAGCACTAAAAATATAAGGTTAAAATCTAATGGAAGGGTGCGATGCTGAAAGTCAGGGTAGGCATAAGCCACCTGTGGAGGTTAGCACAGCTCACCCAGTCAGTGGGCCCCTCTGTGGGTCCTTGTCCTGGATACTCTGGACCAGGCAGGAACCAATGGCCACTGCTTGCTGATAGGCTGGCAAGATAAGTCAACTTAGCTCTTGCAGTGGCTGGGATTAGAATCACTAGCCAAGTCCCCTCCAGGAATCCCCTCCAAAAATAAAGCTGAAAGTTGTATTAAGGAGAGTAGGACAGAACAGCTTTATTGATGAAACATACTGCTTATGTATACTTATCAAGACCAGTATCCAAATTAAGTCTTGGAACAGTGGAGTCACAGTTGGCCAGTTAGGGGATAGTGCCTCTTTCAAGACATGCTGATGAATGGAGCACAGCAGACTTAAATCAATATTTTAACCATTGATTTGTTGTTTCAGGAAAGCGGTTAGCTCAACATACAGGGAATCAAAGAAAATACAACAAATTTTAACACAAGGGACATGGCAGCTGAGAACAGAGTGCTTGGCTTAGCAAAGAATATATTAATTTGTTTACGATGTAATGGTAACATATGCAGGAGATATTTAACACTTCTTTTCGAAAGTATTCCATCTGTTGTAGTTAATTTGTACCAATCTTCTATAGGAGAATTAATACCTGCAAAACCCTTCTATTCTGTCACGGTATTCAGGCAAAGAAGGACAGACACAAAGAATATATAAATGTAACAACCTTTATTAATAAATACAGCAAGAACGGTAAAGCCCACCACAGAACCCCAGACACAGACTGATAGAACCAAGGCCATCTCAGGAGCTGCACACTGTGATGTGCACCACACTACTGCAAAAAAACGAGACTAGGGGAGCAGCTCGAGTGGGACAACAGTGAGAATAATATCGTATGCATAATTCACCACTTCAGTCTTCGATCGGAGGCAACAGGGAACGAGAGCAGACCAGAGCCACAGAGCATCGAGTCTACAGGTCAGGCAAGCTAGTAGTGTATGGAGTGAGTAGGCAGCCAGAGCCACAGGGCAGACTAACTGGGGACTACACGGAGCAAGTAGAGCCAGAGCCACTGGTCAAGCAAAGAGAGGACTACACTGAGCGAGTAGTAGCCAGGCCACTGGTCAGGCAAGCTGGGGTCAACACGGAGCAAGTTAGTCAGCCAAAGCCATGGGTCAGAACTGTTGTGGGTCAGATAAGCCGGGGTCATATATGGAGAGAGTAGCGAGCCAGAGCCACAAGTCAGAACTGATGTGGGTAGTCAAACAAGCCAGGGCCATACACGGAGCGATTTCTCAGGCAAACACGGGTCACAAAGGAGCACAAAGAGTATTGAGCGGAAACACCACATAAAGGCAATGACTCCTAGCCCCAAGGAGGATTATAAAGGAGCAGAAGGAGGTGGGACCAAATTAGGCCACCCAGAATAGGCCCATAAAACAGGCATCCGTGCTAGTGCCTGTTACCTGATGTCAGCAATGAGGAGGAGGCCCGGAGGCCATGACGGCCGGCTGGCGGCAATACAGAGGTAGGAAGCCTAGACATACTGTGATATATTCATTATTTTTTCTATTTTCAGTCTTATTTCTTAGTTTTTTTTAATTAGTCATCCAGGCAAGGAGGGGAAAAACAAAAATCGTATTTTCATTTAATAATCCCATGTTGTGACATTTGATGGTGACGTATAGGAAAACGTTCCCTGTAGATCTTAGTCTTTCAGAGGATGCTTTCTCTGAAAAGTCTTTTTATCATCACTCTCCTTCATATGCCCCTTTGATCACATTTATAAGGTATTCATTGTATATTCGCCATATAACCAATATATAAAATGGTCTTATTTAGAAGGATTGGACCATCTATATCAGATTACTCTTATGAGGGTAACATACAGAAAATTTCTTATGGGACTAATAAATAGCCACATGTGTTACAGCCTCTTATTTTAAATGATCTTACATAATAAGGGTATCAAATGTCTCCTGTACGCCAACCCCATTCTTTGGACATAGCCTCATCAGCGAATTAAAATATTCAGGTCTTTAAATATTATTTACTACATCATGTTAATCCAGCATAAAATCTCCCCCTATAAATATTATTATATTATATAGAGGTCTTGTGGGTAATTGTAACGTTATTTAGTAACAGCTAGTTGCATTCCCAGAATTACATTCAGAGGTTACATGCAGTTCTAATATATAATGAATCTATAGTGATTTTACTTAATCCATAACTTTGCACAAGCTCTGCTACTAAAACATTGTGATGCCACTGATGTAAGACTACCAGCGTAGGAGAAGTGACAGACTGAACCACCTATTTGTTTGTACCTTGTTATTCTGTGTATATGTACATATGTATAGTGTCAAGCGATTTTACATAAGAGGCTTTAGGTTTTTTATAAATATATATATATATATATATATATATATATATATATATATATATACACATACATACACACATGCACACACACACACACACACACGTACATATACATATACATATTGGTACCTTAAGGTAACTTTGATTACGTTATCACGTCCTTCCATTTATCACTGCCTATATTAGATTTCTATTTTAGGCATTTGACCACAATCACTTACCCTACATCAGAGAGATAGTGAAGTCCCCAGAAGAAGTGCTGTGCTATTCTTTTTCTCCCATCTCAAAAGTGCAGAATCTCTAAGAGACTCAGCCATGAGGAAAAGACCTCATAAAAATTCAACCTCCACAGGAAACCAGTCCATAAAAACTCATGTGAACTGAGCAGTCCAACTCCAGGGAAGACAATGATGGGAGCCCGCCTAATGGGGGATTATACAGCCCTATATCTAAGGTAAAAATAATAAAAAGCATACCCCCAAAGAAAAAACAACAACAACAAAAAACATAAACCTAAGAAGTTCTACTGCACCTCCATCTTCTTGGATGTGGAACACATGAATCTGGAGTGTGGCTGGGGGAGGGGTGAGCTGGAGGAACAGGAGGGGGGCTCCACCCCAAAAATCCTGTCTTTTTAAAGTGCTCTGCCCTTCGAGGAGAAACAGCTCTACTCCATGGTTCCTGTGTTCCATATTCAATGTAAGAGAAAAAGTCTTTATGTGACTGTAAGGTCAGAAAAGAGAGGCCAGCCTCTGCAATGAAAAGTAATGATGGTTGTCAAAGCACCACCTCTGTCCAAACCTGGAAGCCTGGGAAAAAGGGGATTCTGGGACATGTAGTTATCATTGCACATTTACAGCAAGCTGTGACTCTCCAGCCATTTAAAAACAACGATTCTAGATACTCTGAATGTTGACCCCATAATGACCTTATGATAGAGCATGTCCAGCAATTGAATCAAGCCCACTGTGACCCCTGCAGAGATATATCCCTGTGAGGAACCTCATACAACAAAGATAGCCACCATGTAGGTACCCATTTCTTAAAGACACAGCAGAGAATAAAATGAAACATTAATAAAAGAAAGTAGTAAGATAGCAATGCTATCTTGACAAAGGCCCAAAGTGGGGCCGAAACGTTGATAATAAATATTGCATAATTTTTTCATCAATTGGAAGTCCTGTGAGTGCAGTTCTTGAACTATAAAAACTGTATGTATTTTCCATGGGATCAGGCACCCAGGCTGTTGTTTCATATATATATATATATATATATATATATATATATATATATATATATATATATATACACACACTTAGTAAATCAATAGAAAACGAGAATAGAACAAAGACGTAATGTCTAGAAGAGGAGTAAGTGTCATAACAACCAAGTAAATTCAGTCAAGCAATGAATAGGTTAAACAGTGCTCTCAATGTCCCTGAAGTTTTTGATCTGGTTCATGGGAGACTACCTAATTGGGAATTATATAGCTCCATTCCTAGCAGAATAACCCAAAATAGAAGGGTAGCTAAGAGAGAATTTTTGTGTTGCATCATTCCAGAGTGAGGTCACTTTAAAAATGATGCATGTCCTGAAGGGGTTAAAATAATGTAGGCTAAGAATCTCCACCACTGAGAGCTTTTATACTGACTTTAATTCATAGTTCCTGTGTTCTACATATGAAGTAAGAGAAATTAGCTTTATGGATACTAAGCTCTTAAAGCTAGTGTCGTTTGATGAAACACTGTGTTATACCCATCTTCATACAATGCTGAGTTTTCACACCTGGTCTCACATAACAAGCACACTGTATTGTTGATTAGTGATAATCAGAAAGAGGGATATAATGGGGAATCCAAATAGTGCTGTATGGGAGTTTGTTACTTGGCTGTGATGAACAGCTTCCTTCCACCAGCGAGTACTGGGTTGCTGCCTAGGTTGCCCATTTATTAAAATGGCACCAATATCTCACTGTTTCAGCATCAGGAGATATAGTATGCATCAATTATTATGATCTGCTGGAAGCTGTAATCCAAGTAACCTTATTGGATGTTAACTGATTTATTCTAATTCAGTATAATTAATCTGTTCCAATAAGCAAAGTTACCAGTTCAGTATTCAATACGCTAAATAGGTACAATTCTGGAGCAAATCAACTGCACCATACATGACAAATACAAATTCCCAAAGTTTCCATTGATTTAAACGGGGGTTTTAAACCCTTGAATGCTAGTTAGGTCTCCAAGGCATTGGGAAATGATTCCTTGGAGAGCTCTCTTGTATTCATTGGGTTTAAAGCCCCATTTAAATCCCTGAAAACTTTCATTTCTCCACTATAATTTAATTGTTTTGCTCCAGAGTCACAGCTCCTTACCTTACGGACTGCAGTCCCTAGTGACCAACAGCATTATTTCAAGTGCTAATATTTTCCCCAGAGCTGGACTTTTTTCAATGATACCCTATTTAAGTTATTTTTTATAACTCATTTTGGAGTATATTTTTTGTTTTAATTTTGCAGGTTTAAAATTAAAAAGTAAGTAAATTCTACATAATAAATGTAGGAAATACATACAGCTGCAGTTCCTGTTGTTGGAATCCAGAGTATAATGCGAAGAACAGCTACATTTATATCCATTCGGCACAGCAAGGCAGAGTTGGCCACAATGTCCATTGTTCTGCATGCAGTCATTGAAGCCATCCTGTCGGGAGGAGTGAAAGACCAGAATGTCCATCACAAAGTCCAGGTGACCCTGAATCAAAGTGCGGTTCTTGCCATTCACTTTGTCTGCTCTTTCAATGCTGTGGAGATTCCAGTCTGTCCAGTAGATAAAGTCACTGTACTGGGTCAGTCCGAAGGGATGAGGAAGGTCATCTGCAATGATCTCTCTTTCTTGGCCTGTGAAGATACAATGTTAGATGTTACTGCCAGTTTCAAGCACAAATCTTTATTTTTATTCCCTTAGAGGCTAGTTAGGTCTATGTGGTTGATTATTCTATGAATACTGTAAGCAGTGGTTCTTAGAATACTGCTGTCCAGGAACTCTTTGGTTTCATTCTAAGTATCTGTGGAACTAACAATGAAACCTTTAAACCCACTGGATGCTAGAAAGGTCTACAATGCATTGTTTGCTATGGTGTTAAAGTCGGATGTTTAGCAAATCTATTTGAACGCTGGTGGTAACTTGATACCTTGGGGACAGGGTGCGCGAAACACATTACATACTCCCCAACATTTCAAATTGCCAAAGAGGGACACTTGTGCTTTAGGGGGTGTGGCTGTGGGTGTGGCTGGTAGGTGAGGCATTACCAAGACTTTTTAGGCTATTTCAAGAGCTATTGATACCTCTTTATGTAACCTAATAAGTTATTTAGAACAAGCCCAAAGTATTTTATTTACACAGACTAATTTATACACACATATACTGATGTTTATACACACACATTAATATGAGTTTTATTGCTGTGGAGCAATGTGATACACTTATATACATACCACACAGTCTGATCTCCTAAACACAGGGACACCAGGGTGGGAAAGAGGGACAGAAGGATTTGGGTCTAAAAGAGGGACTATCCCTCCTAAAGAAGGACACTTGGGAAGTATGACATTTTAAAGCAATGAGCTGTATAATGCTCTGGTCCTGAAGGTTTAATAGTCAATTATTAGACTAAATTTAATCAGAGAAACGCTACTAGGAAACTGTATTGTTCCCATCTACTTTTACTAAAGTTTGTTTCACGAAACCCCGCTTTCAACTACTTCAGGGAACCCTATGAAACCACAGAACACAGTTGGAAAACCACTGATGTAGGGTACACTGCTCCAAGAGCACTGATAACCAACATGACAACATATTAGAGGAGAAAGAAATGTTTTAAACTGGCAGAGTAGTGGGATTTGAAAAAAATAAAAATTAAAGACACAGTTGTATGTTATTAGTCTTTGTCACACACATTGTTTCTAGACAGTTCATTTGATAATATTCATAGGAAGTCGAGCTCTGGTACTCCTGTAAGAGCTTTCTCCCACAAAAAAACACTTGTGCAGCCAAAAAATAAAGCAATTAAACACAATAATTCAGACACACAGTGATGTGATTGGATAGCATGCAATCAAAGCAGTATGCACTTGGAGACACAAAAACAGACCCACAGTCTAGCTTCATATATTGGGTAGAACATGTAACATGGGACAAGAAACTCTGATTCAGAGGAGCAGAAGCAACAGGGAAAAAGACAGAGAGAGCACACACAAAAGGTAGATGCAGAGAGAGAGAGAGAGAAAAAGCGTGAGTACAAAAAACACTGCACAAAAGATGGATACCACGCATGTGCACACCCACACGACAGAGAATACTCCTCAAAAGGGTGATAATTTTCACAGTTTCACTGTTCCCTGAAGTGCATAAAACACCAAATCCAAAGGGCGCTAGTCAATATTTTGAAGTCATGGTCTCAGAATTCAGAATGGTTTATTTTTAATGAATAAATATATCTGACTTTCTTTAGCCCAATTTTTATAAATCCCAATGTAAAAAATTACATTATTAACTCCTTACACACTAAATAGGTTTGAAATATTAACAGAAGAGTGTCTGCTTTACAGATATTGCAAAGCATTTAATCCCTCCGCCCCCACGCCTCAGGAGATTTCCAAGTAGTCTCTGGTTCAGACATAACTCATTCATTGCCATACTGGTTCAAGAAAGATTACAAATTCAACTACTTTTAAAGAATCAATGGAAAATGCATGAAGTCATAATTTTCTCAGGCAGCTGTTGAAAGCTGGAATTAGAAAACTCTACAAGACAACAGCTGTGATTCCACTTGGATCCCCCTGTGTCTTGGGGTTTTTTTTGTGTTTGTTTTTAATTTCTATTAAGGAATTCATTTTTATACACATATATATATATATATATATATATATATATATATATATGCGCATCTAGATATTATATATGCGCATCTGGATATAATATATATATATATATATATATATATATATATACACACACACACACACACACGTATATATATATATTATAAGCACCAGAGTTGCTCCTCTTGTCTGAGTGAGTACTGGTTCCTGTTGGAATGTTTTTTCTTTCTGGGGATAGTGGTTGTATAGTTTGTCTGGAGGGGGTTATCAAAGGACCCCTTTGTCTCAACTGAAGGGGGCCAATCTATCTTTGCGGCTAGCACCTTTATGCGGCTTTGGGCCGCTGCACAATTGACTTTAGGCAACCACGGTTTGCTAGCTTCGTACCCCAGCGTTGCTCCCCAACTCCTTGCTCTACTACCTCTAGTTGGAGGAGTCTAACCTTACTCTACACATCAGGGGGATTGGATGGTTCTCTGCTGTCCCCTCCATTTCTGGGTGTATCTGACACTGTTTCCATTACATAGCTATGCAGAACAATGGAAATAATTTTTTCTGTGGGATTTATAACCGAGTGTTAATGTCTATTGTAAGAGGATCCAGACTATACACAGACTGCGATTAGTAAACATCATCTTCTGCTATTGTCAATACACTGCAGGATGAAGGCCTCCTAAGTAAGGCTCCAACAACTTCAGCCCTGTCCCTACTGTTGCACTATGTACCAACAAATTTGGTAACTTTATCAGGTCCAACCACTTTGTCATTTTTCATTAATTTTGTTGCAGCTTCTACTTCTTCTACCAAAACTTCTGGAACAGTTACAGTCTCTGACACTTCATTCAGTTGTCCTTCTTCCTTATAAAGATCTGAATAAAATTCTTCCACTCGTTGTAGTATTTGTTGTTGAGTTTTTGCTGTTGTACTATCTTCAAGCTTTAATGAAAACATTTGGCTCCTATGTGCAGCCATCTTTTGTTTTCCTTTATTTAGCCCTTGGTTTTCTTCTAGTGTCCTTTTAATGAGCTCAACACCGAACTTGCGTGTTTCTTCTTTAACCCCTTAAGGACCCATGACGTGCCAGGACCATCACGGCAGTTCTGAACTTAAGGACCAGTGCAAATCCTGGCACGTCATGGAATTCAGGGGTTCTTGCATGGCTGAACGCCACTCGTGTACCCCTGGAATCTGAATCGCTTAAAAAAAAAATCTTCGTAGTCTAACTGCCAAATATCCTTCCTTATGGTCACGGACATTTCTACATATTCTGCCCGGTTTCTAATATTACCATCTTGCTTCATTTCTCATTGCTTTTTCATCATGGCTACGGCTTCATCTGATATTTAGGATGATTTTTCTTGTTTTACAGTAGGTGCAAGGGCAGTGTCTATGATCGTCTCAATAACTTTCACATTGTGCGTTTAAATTTCTGTCAGGAAGGTCTTGCAACACACTGAAGCGATTAGACAGTGGTATCTCAAAATTCTTATGATTTTTCAATAGCTGGCCAAGGTAGATATTCACGTTTGTTGATCTGATCATTTTATTTCTTTCTTTCTTACAGGTAGTTTTGATTTTTGCCCTCACTAGAAGATGGACACTTCCAACGTTAAAATGATTTAAGACTGAGCAGGCAGTGGGAATAGTTTTATTAATTTGCAAGTATGAAGTCTCTTTCACTTGTATTACCACTGGGACTTTTCAATGTTCGTTTTCTGCGGGCCTTTTTCCAGTAGAATTAAAGGGACAGTAAAAATGTATTTTGTAGATGAAAAACAAAACACAACACAAACTATATGCCACAAATCCTCTCTCTCAAACCGCTATGGTTTGAGAGATATTCGCAATGAAAGTTCCCCTCCCTCCCCTTCTCCTGATGCAGGAGATTCAAGTCGGCCGACTCAAGGAGACTCTTCAGCAGAGCCGAAATCGCATTATTTAAAAATAATTACTTCATTGGAACGGTCTACAAAGTGTGCTTGCACAAACCAGGCACATTTGTAGACTTTTCCAACTAAGTCATTCTTTTTAAATAACGCAATTTTGGCTCTGCAACCGGCTGGTCCCCGGACCGGGATCTCCTGCTGTCAGCTAGATGCAAGTATGAAGTCTCTTTCACTTGTATTACCATTAGGACTTTTCCATGTCCGTTTTCTGTGGGCCTTTTTCCAGTAGAATTAAAGGGACAGTAATGTCCCATAAAAAATTCTTCTAGTTTTGTAGACGGAAAAAAAACACACAAACTTTATGCCACAAATCCTCTCTCTCAAACCGCTATGGTTTGATAGATAGTCGCATTGAAAGTTCCACCCCCTCCCTCCCCTTCTCCTGATGTCAGCTGTAAAGTGGACAGCAGGAGATTCAAGTAGGCCAACTAGAGGAGACTCTTCAGCAGATCCAAAATCGCATTATTTAAAAAGAATGACTTCATTGGAATGGTCTTCAAAGTGTGCTTGCAAAGCAGGCACATTTGTAGACCTTTTCAATGAAGTAATTCTTTTTAAATGACACAATTTCGGCTCTTCAGAGCCACCAGCTGGTCCCCGGACTGGGATCTCCTGCTGTCAGCTAAATGCTGAAGTCAGGAGAAGGGGAAGGAGGGGGGAACTTTCAATGTGAATATCTCTCAAACCATAGAGGTTTGAGAGATAGTATTTGTGTTTTTTTTCCCCCATCTACAAAACAAGAAGGACATTAGTGTCCCTGTAATTCAAGATGTACAAATTTTGTTCATCTGCAAATCAGTTGGTTGCCTCTTTTTCCAGTTCCATGGATATATATCTATTTATTTATATTTTTTCTATAAAAAGGTTATTGCATCTTTAAACTTTTGAGGGCCAGAGAAGTATTCGATGCATTGCAATGTGTTGGATACCTCTCCAGCACTCAAAGGGTTAAAGGAACACCAAAACTTTGTAAAAATACTTACATTAAAATGGGCAGAAAATCCCAATGGGCACTATAAATCGACTCTGCATTGATTACTTCTACAAAACTAATCTGCAAATACTATTGTTCATATTCAAGAAGGTGAAAATCAGTAGTTCTGGAGAAATCCAGTTAAATCATAAAAAAGAAATGAAAATGTTGATTTTAATCTCTGGAGTGCTACACAGGTCTTCAACACATTGCAAACCAATGTGTTGGAAGAACCAAGAAGATAGCAATCCCCATTTAAAGGGATACTAATGTTTCAAAATAAAAGCAGCTCCAATCTTCACAGTATTTGGGCCATGGAGAGTGTTACTTCAGTACTGTCAGAACTGTAGTTCAAGAGTAAATGAATGATCAAGTATCCCTCCTCCCGCTCCTTTTACTGATGTAACACTGCTCACCTCAGAACAGAAAGGTAGTGTCCAGATGGATCGCAGAGAGGGACAATCTTCAATTAGCATAAGGGAAAAACCTGTCAAGGGTGGCAGGGTTTTCATTGTTCTCACAGTAAGAAGATTGTCCCTTGCTGTGAGCTGACTGGTCTTAAGACTAGATTCCACATCTGAGGGGAGATGGCTTACACTAGGTAAAAGGGGCAGGAGGGAGATACTTTATCATTCAATTACTCCTGAACTACAACTCTGACAGTACTGAAATAATACTCTCCATGTTCAAAATACTATGAAGATTAGTTGCAGCTGTTTTTATTTTGTAACATTACTATACCTTTAAGTCCATTTTAATTTGTGCTATGTTTTTTGCACTTCTTTAACCCAAGGGTTGTTCACCCTTCGCTTCCTGAGTAAGATCTAAATTATTCCTGGATCCCATTGCAGTTTTATCTGCAAATTTCCCCATAGTCTTAAAGGAATAGTAACCCTTTATTCTGATTATAAGTAGCCTGAAGTACATATCACCTATATATTTTATTTCTTTCATCTTCCACTTTATCCATTATTTTACACTTTCATAGCCCTGAAATTGAGCTACCTGGATTTGTTTGCAGAGAGCCTGCGGTCAGGGAAAACAAAAGCAGATCTATTGATGAAGCGTAAAAAAACAAAAAACAAGAAAGCACACAGAGCATTCTGCTCTGCAGGTAGACTACCACTGTATTACATTCTGATTTTGTGGTCTGTTGACAACTCTCTGGAGAGTGAGATCCAGGTAGCTGTTTGTCTGGGACATAAGTGTAAAGAAATATATCAAGATTAAAAAAATGAATAAATTAAAAGTTCAGGTAATCTGACTGCAAATAATATATGTACTTGCAGAATACATAATCAAAATAAAAGATTACTATTTTTCTAATCGGGAATTGTTATAGAAAGCCAGTGGAGAAGGGTAAGGTATACCCACTCAAACAACAATATTAGAACTTCATAATTCCCATTACACAGAATCTTAACTACCACTTGCAATCCCTAGAGATCCTTGGGTGCAACTGCTTAACCCCTTAACGACCGGTGACATGCCAGGACCGCCATGCAAGTCTGGACGTTAAGGCATGACACTGAAGTTTGCCTCTGTAGGAGTTCTGCTTTGAAATCCCAAGTGAGGCTTAAAATCAGTGAGTTATAAACCACCGGTTTGGTGAAATGTAACTTTCTGCTTCAGTGGTAATTACCAAAGATTTTTTTTTTTTTACATGTAATACTGTAATGTTTTTCTAATTTTTGTATTTATTTTCAAACAACTTACTGTTTAATCTATTTGTTCTAATATAATTCTATTATACCTATTCTCCATATCGTGTATGCTTCCAGTAGTCTGTTAACTGTTAACTATAATAATTGGCAATATTTTAGAGCTACCATGAATGAAGTAATAGGATTAGTCTGGACTATATGAAGCAATGGAACATCATGAAACCTTGCTCAAAAAATTGAGTCTTACAATTCAGGAAATACTGTACTGTTCCGGGAAGCCTGTTACCTTGATGAGAAGTTTGTATATCTGGAAACTTCATTCAAAGTTACTTACATACCATATTAGCCAAAATGTCAGTAGATCAAACTCCAAACTGAGAAAAGGACAGTGAATCAAGGGCAACATACTATTAAATAAGATTTAAATGCAAATCATCATGTTTGTCCTATGAGCAGATCTGTTCCCTTGGGAGCAGATGTGTCTATTAAGTGGGGAGCCATTGTGAGCAACAGCAGAGCAGTGAGGAAGAGAGAACAACTGGGGTTTGAAGCGAGACCTCCGATGCTCCCTCGGTGTATCTCTGCTGCATTGCACAGGACAGTCCCATGGGGTCAAGGGGTTAAAAAGTCCCATTAAAATCATTGAGAATTTGGGAAATTTTCATTTTTTCCTATTATGTTTTGCAACAGCTCACATTTTTGTAATATAACAGAATTTGCATGAAGGGACACAAATCGCCCCGGGGCATCAGTTTGCGTAAACCTTGTTTAGGAAATATTGATATCTATATTTCTGTATGGTGTGTAAGTGAGGCATGCTCATTTATGCTAACTAAGTCATCAGTACAGTACAGATCTTACATTAGCACATGATCCTGTAAGGTTAAAAAAAAACTTCACTTTCACAGAAATAAAATTATCAGTATCTTTTAAACTGTGCACCTGCTGGTCTTTTGACTAACAAAACACAGGCAGTTGTGAATCAAGTTTCAAAATATACAAACTGAATTCAAGGTCACATATCCACTTTAACATTAAGAAGATTAACTTTTTCTTTAATTGAGGCCCTGGAGATATTAAAAAAGTCTCTAGTTAAGGTAACTGATCAAATGGGTATGTAGTTTACCTAGAAACATTATTATTGGACTTTTTTTTGTGTTAGAATGAAGATTATAGCTGCCGTTTCTTCAAAAACATTACCTAACATATTGGAGGACTCAATCATGCTTGTGTCCAGGTCAGTCCAGTATAGTCTCTGATCAGCATAGTCAATGGTTAAATCATTGGCCCGACCCACTTTGTCAACCAATGTGATGCTATTGGTTCCATCCATGTAGGCTCGAACTATTCTTGGTTTTCCACCCCATTCTGTCCAGTACATGTAACTGTAAAGGAAAAAAAAAAAGTTTTCTAGATAAGTCAGCTTCAGTAAACAATGTACTAGGGGTCATGTAACAGAATTTTATAAAACATTTTCTATAACTAGGCATCTAAAATGTTTTACATAAATATAGAAGATATTAAAAATATAAATACAAAGACCTACCTCCTATCTCTCAAACATGTATAGTTTGAGAGATATAAGCTACTAAAGTTCCCCACTCTCACCCCTTTCAGAGACGTCAGTGCTCTAGCTGACAGAAGGAGATTCTGGTCCTGGGACAAGCTGGTGGATCTTCAGTAGAGCCAAAACAGCGCTATCTAGGAAGGAATACTTCACTGGAATGGTCTACAAAGTGTGCCTGGTTTGCAAGCACACTTGTAGACCGTTCCAATTAAGTATTCCTTCCTAGATGGCGCTATTTCGGCTCTGCTGAAGAGCCCCCAGCCGTTACCGGGACCAGGATCTCCTTCTGTCAGGAGGGGGGAACTTTAGCAGCTTGTATCTCTCAAACGATACATGTTTGAGAGATAGGAGGTAGGTCTTTGTATTTATATTTTTAATATCTACACTAGTAATCATTGTTAAAAGTAACCAATACTATCGCTTTAATGTGTTATTTAAGTACACTTCTGCTGCAGTCCACGTGCTGGGCCACAACGATTCTCACAGCTGGTGACAACAACCACAGAGAGATGTAGGATACTAAATATGGCAGTACACAGAAAAAGTTAGGAATAACATTAGTGAGGATAATTGGCCTTGTTTATATGGTGTTTATGCTGTATTTTCTAGATCTGACACACATGGAACATGCATAAAGGAATACCAACACCTTAAAATAAGCCCCAACTCAACCTTTAAGGACATAAGCATTGTGCAATGCATTGAGAAGTAATCTACTGTGCTCCCTCCTCTGTCTGAAAGGACTAAAGTAATCTCAACAGAAAACTGTATTGGCCACTATGAATCAAATCTAAGTATACCGGTTTGAGAAAATAATCTTTAATTGGTAGTGGATATCATGTCCATGGAGGCAGACATGCTGAAGGACTCAATGACCCCTGCTCCTTCTCACTTAAAGCTTCCTAAGAAGACATCAGTGCAAAGAGTTTGTGTTACTGAGTCCTGAAAAAAGGATACTCTGTGGACAGGATATTCAGAACTAATTTAAAATGAATTAATTCATACCAGGCATTAGGATGTTCTGCCCAGATTAAAGTAAGCAGGGAATTATTATTAACAGACATTATTGTTTAGTTAACCTACAGGGAACATTAAAACCACTGACTTTTCTAATTACTGTCTAGTAACTGTCTAGTATTGTCTAGTAAAATCTGCCTTGCATTATCACATGTATCTATAGGATGGACAAATATAAAATGCCCATCCCATCTGATTAGGTTACAATGCATGGATTTTTTCAACATGGTAGTACTGTCAAGAAAAGGTACTGAATACTCATTACATTGCAGGACCATCACAGAACATCCTGAATACATCCTACCTGTCTACATTACAGAATTCCAAATTTTGTTTAGCTCAATGATTAAAGAATAGAAGAAGAAAAATTGTAATTGTTTGTTATATCTTTTTTTTTTTTGCTTTGGTTTCAAATCTGTCATGAAAGTTTATTTAGATATTCATTGTGTAAGAGATTAACTGTAGAAACAGCAATACCTACCCCTTTGCAGGGTCCAGGGCCAGAGATCTAGGGTTATCCAAATCCTTCCAGACTAAAACTTGCCTAAACTGTCCATCCAGACGTGACACTTCAATCCGATTGGTTCCAGTATCTGCCCAATAAAGGTTCTTTCCCATCCAATCAACTGCCATACCTTCAGGGTAATCCAGGCCAAACTCAATAACATGCTCTACTGAGCTCCCATTCATAAATGCTCTGCTTATTGTCTAAAGAAATAAAAATGGAGTATGGAACAAGGTTTAATCATGTCACTGCTTATGTGGCTTGAAAGTATTGCACTAATGTGTAGAGAAGCGAACAGATTAAAACAATTCTACGTTTAAACAGATATTCAGTCTCCAGTTTACAAAATTTTAAGCAAATTAACATATACTAAGGAGTGGGAGATATGAATCCCATGTTTTAAGGCTCTGGCATCTCCAAATCATGATTTCTCTTTAGAAACATCATTCGCAGATGACAAAGGTTTTGTCCTGGGGCACCAGGAGCTCTGACATATTAAAAAGCAAAATTATTAACAATGAACACCCATCAGTAACATGAATTATTACTTTTAAATGTAATTTACTCTTTACATTAATTGTTCAGAAATAACCTCTAGAAAGAGATGTAGGTGACATGACTTATCTATTAAATAAGGTTTATCATTGTACCTTTAATGTTATGTCGGTCCAATATAGTCTGTTATCAGATACATCAAAATCTAGAGCAGACGCCTCTTTAACCCCAGTGAGTGGGATAGCCACATCATTGTTGTTTGTTTCCAAAGAAATCCTGTGAATAGCTGCCCTGCTGGTGAAAACTAAGTAGGCTTCAGGAATGATGCAGGTCCTCATATCACCTAGTAACTCCAGACCTAATGGGCAGGAACACCGTATTCCCCGGGGAGCAAAGAAACACAAGTGGCTGCAGCCTCCATTATTTTCTGCACATGGATTGGTACCTGTGAACAAAACAGAAATTGCATTAAAGGGACAGCAGATTTTAAAACAAATTTGAAAAGTACAGTAGAATGTTTTAAAAACAGATGTGTGTCTTATTTTGTCTTTGGCTTTTTAAAAAGGTACCCATACTAATATTGATGTAGTTGAGAAATCTGGTCAAAAGCTACCACATTTCCAATTATCAATGAGAGCATAGACCAGCTTGTGAGGTGAACAAATGGGTTGCTGGGTTGACAGGACCAATTTGATTGGATTCGATCAGATTGCTGTCGGGGTTGTATTGATTTAATTAACATGTACTCAACAACTATGATGCTACTTTGCACAACTGCACTAGAGAAGCCTAGTTCTTGTAGGTCCATGACACACCCAGCGCTCTGGTGTAGTGCCATCTGGTGTAGTGCCATGTCGCCCGAAAAGGCACTGACCTTTTCTGAAGACATAGGCCAGACAAATGGCCTCCTTGATCCAGGAGGCCATCATTTTAAAAGCCTCTTGACCCACTCATGGAGAGAGAATGAACAATGCATGTGTCTTGCGATGTACATAACATTTAAGATGCCAAACTATGTCCAGACAGTGAAGATCCCTTTTTATAAAAGTGTCTCCCTATCAACTGGGGCAGCCATGTTCACAACTAGACAAGCTGAGGAAGAGTTGTCAGCAGGCTTCTTGGCCACCCATGCTGACTTGGACTTGTGCTGGAAATGCCAGAGGATACAGGGGAAACATTGGTTGCTTGGGAACAGTAGCCAGGGGAATAAAAACAGTATTTTCATGGAAAAAAACTGATATCAAGGCCTGGACTGAGGTAACTCTTGTCCCCAGTGGCCTGTCTAAAACCCTTATTTAATTCTGGGGCAGTTGTTTACCCATGAATGGCAAAGTGATAAGTGACTTTGCAGAAGACTGCAAAGCCAGCCATATCCTTCAGCCACAGAAAAGAGTGATTACAGCAAAATAAGAGTGAAAGTCTTAGTGACAATCTTAATTGCATCCAACACAGCATTACAAAAGGTAAGCATTAGCCTCATGAATCTTAAAAATCATATGTATGTTATCTTTCCTAGTGGAATCATCCTTCAAGAGAGAAATCATCCCAGGAGCGACAGTGCTCTCTGCAAGAAGCAGGTGGTCCCAGGTCCATCCTATACAGAATACAGTCAAGAGAAGAGGACAAAGTGGTCAGGAAACCTGCCAAAGAACAGAAACCTGCCTTTGCCCATGCAGACTCTGTTCCGGAGGAGGAGGATGGGGACCCCTTGGGCATTCTGCATGGAGGACACAGTGAAAGAGATAACTACTGGGCTCAACAGAGATGTTAAAAGACATGGTGGTAGTGGACTGGTATTTGGCTTAAATGAACATACAATTCACCCCCCACCCTTTTATGGAAGCTAAATAGGATTGACCCATTCTGAGGCTCCAAATAAAGATGTATGGGAAAAGAAAAACAATTATAATACCAATTCACAACAAATTATATTTGTGGAATAGACTGTGTGGAGAAATCATATCAAAGTGGATAGATTCTCTTTTAAGGATACCTATATATAGATCTACAAATAAAACACATCAAGCAGATGTGTCTTGATATAATTACACATATTTTACAAATAAACAGATCTTGTCATTTCTGAAGCAGCAAATCAGTTAATATTAGAATGGAATGGCATGAAGGCATAATTGCTATTAGCATGGAAGCCACCTGCACTGCATGAGAAGAATGTGTATGTTCATGGTTTCTCTTTATGAAACTTCAAATCAATCAAACCCATGGCTTGAAGGCATGTATGCTTCAACTTCACATTTGTGATCTGCAAACATGCCCTTTGCAATATAACCCAAGCACATGGCTTTACTTGCATTAAAAAGCTGCAAAACATCAGACACTAGAGCAGACTGAATATTAAAATGAAATATCAGAAAAATATGTCTCTCTCCATTTAAAGATATACATACTCTTCCCATCTTAATTGTTCATAAAGCGATAATAATACATAATACTGCAGTATTTATTATATAAATGTAAAACACAAAGGAACTCCTATTGTGGAGACATGTTTTAGTCAAAAGTTAATGCAGCTCAAATTTTTTTTTTGGTGCAATACAGCATGCTATGGCAGTCTATGGTCAACACCACATAACGTTTCAGGTCACTGAACTCCTGCAAAAAAAAAGCAAGTTTGAGCTTAAATAACTTTTGAATAAACATCTCAGCAATGGGAGTATCGTTATTTTATTCAGCAAGATAAACCCAGATATAAAAGCATTTAATATATGTATTTAATTATATACACACCTCTCATGGAGTTGCTAATTAAAGATATGCATGTTTTATATCTATATGTTGTTTACTTGTAAAGTTACCACAACAATTCTATTCACCTTGACGGTCCTGGCATGTCATGGTTCGGCGAGCCATAAAGACCAACGACGTGCCAGGACCGTCATGGAATTCAGGGCTCCCCATGCAGATGCACACTGTTCGGGGAGCCATGAAACGGATGCACAAAAAAGGTCCGTGGTCCTTAAGTGCCAGCTGCATGCACAATCGGCCAGTTCTCAAGGGGTTAATGCTCATATGCTAGGTTTCATTTTACGCAGTATATCAATATTTTCTGACATGTAGTTCAAAAGTAAAAGTATACCCCTCCCGCCCCTTTTACCTATGCAATGCACTCCCCCAAGCAGGTCTGGACAGCGCGTAGCAAGTGACAATCTTCTGCGAGCATACTGATAATCCTGCCCTCCTCTGTCAAGGAGGACAGGGTTTTCATTATGCTAACAGCGAGAAGATAGTCCCTAACATTGAGCTGTCTGGTCATTTGATCGGATTATACAACTGCAGGGAGGTGCATATTAGGCACGTGTTTTAATGTCAATTAAAGCCACAATATTTTTCCTACTAACACAAAGCAATGTATTGGGTACCACTTTACATTCAAGTGGTTAAAGAAACAATTTTAAGCTTTGGGAGTTTTTCATTGTCCCCTACGGTACAGCTGGTTTGTGCCAGAATTGCACTACTTTTATCTTTCTGCATATGACTCTTAATATTTAAAATAAAATGGTATAGGATAACTATCTACTATCCTGTGAAAGATGAAAACGCAGGGAATAACAGCTATACATACCAAATGTATTTGTTACACTGGCTGCTTTTAGCCCCATTAGATCCGGCAGCTGGTCTATGATGATTTCACGACTTGCTCTCACTTTATGGACCCTTTCAATGCTTCGTCTTTGCCAGTCTGTCCAGTAAATGTAATCTCCAAGCAGTGTAAAGCCAAATATATGAGGGAGCTTGTCTTCCAAAAGAATCTTACGATTTGTTCCATCAACATTAATAACCTATTGGGAAACAAAGAGGAAGCTCAATATGGTTTTCTAACTTGCATAATTATAATATATAAACACACATACATTTTTTTTTTTTTTACAGAAATACATATTTTATATTTTTATATATATAGAGTAGCTGAAGAGCCCGTGTACACGGGCCACAGAGCCACCCAGCAACGGCCGAGGTGCAGTCATGCATAGTAGAGACTGCTCGCACCGCGGCTGATACGGAGCGGGACACTCTGAATTCAGACCATATATTATAGGAGATTATATATATATTATAGGAGATTATATATATATATATATATATATATATACACATATATATAGACACACACACACACACACACACACACACACACACACACACACACTCATATCCCATGTTAGGAAACTGTTGATTACACAATGTACAGTGAATATAAAAATTCTGTCATAGGGTCAGTAATGTTTTATTATGAAAACTTATTTTAGGGCATTTCATGCTGAAAAAAACAAGGGTACTCCCACTGAAGGGTTCATTCAACAAATACCAAACTGCCCCCAAGTGCTAGAGCTGTGACTATTACATCCTATGAAGAACTGTAGCATAAAGCTCACTTCTCCCATAGAACAAAATGGTCTGGGAACAAGTAGATATAAAAGAATAACAGTCTGACCTGTATTATCTTGGGAATAGAGCATCTATATAAACACATAATATAAAATTAGAATCAATGTTTCACAGTAAGGGCACAATAACAGGACAGGTTAGAAATATCCATCTCTGATCACAGGTAGGAAATTAGATACCTCATTGGCACTAAAAGGGTTAACAGAATGATATACCTATGTTGAAGTCCATAATCAAAACTGGGAACCTTCAAAATGAGTTGACCATGAAATCATTAAAATGTTAACACCTTGTGAGCCCCATAAGGTAGATTATAGGCGACTATTGTAAAAGTACACAGGCCAAGGTCCGGGTAATGTTAACCCCTTAAGGACCATTGACATGGCAGGACAGTCACGCTGGTCTGGCACTTAAGGACCAGTGACGGCCCTGACACATCACTTACTTTTATTCACCGCGCTCCTACAGGAGAGCGGTGAGTAATAACAGGGACTGAAGTTGATCGCTCCAAGACCTGAGCAATCTCTTTCAGTCCCCCGTTTGGCGTGCCGCCCCACGTGATCAGTCACATGGGATGGCACGTCAAAGTTTCCTATCTGGTCCTTAAAGGATCGCACACCCCGGGACCGCTGGTCCTTAAAGGGTTAAGAGACTGCTACCTCACTGCTCCACTTGATGTAGTCTTGCGTCACCTCAATCACGCAATGCAATCATGCGCAGTAGAGACTGCCCGAACGCAGGCAGTCTCTACTGCTCATTACTGCATCATGACAAACATCCTAGCAAATTATTATTTAGGATATGTACTTGCTTGCAGAAACCTACATGTATTTCCAATCAGTCTTGAATCAACCTATAACATACCATAACAGAGTTATGCCTGTCTGAACACAAACTGGTAGAAATGACACCAGTTTACAGTCTAAAGAAGCAGTTAATTGGTGGAGATCATATGGGTCAAAATCCAGAGAGTTCCTAGGCATGTCCATAATACAACAGATTAGCAGTATCTATTAATATATTGTCTGCATTGTAGCTGCGGTTGTTTGTGTTTACTGTATTTAGTTTGCCTTTAGACAATACTTCATGATAATACACGCTTCAATAAGGTGAATGATAAATCCAACAAAAAAGCTTGAACTGTGAATAAGACCATATATGAGATTGTGAACTGAAAGCGATCACCTATAGGACTGCAACCGTGTTTCAGTGCAAAATACTGCATAGATATTCCTGACTTGTCTAAAGAACTCCTCCTCACTTATGGCTACAAATACAGTTTCACTCTAAGGTTTTTTTAAAAAGGAAATTAGACAACTGCATTACTTGAATTAGATATTTACTTTATCTTGTGATACTTTTAATGTATATACAGACTCAGCTAGTCCTCAATTGGTTACCTATCTGTAGCAGATGTAGCAAAAGTTAAAGTTTTGGGTTTTTTTTAAACAAAAATGAGGAATGACCAAAGAAGCAACTCAAGTTACGTGCTCCCTTTTAAGTAGACTATATATCTACTAAGCACGAGCCCACTGCATCCATACATCTGATTGTGCATCATTGATTAGCATAAAGGGTTAGTAATATTTCAAAATAAAAGCAGCTCCAATTAATCTTCATACTATCTGGGCCATGGTGAGTGTTATTTCAGTACTGTCAGAGTTGTAGTTCAAGAGTTATTGAATGATAAAGTATCCCCCTCCTGCCACTTTTACCTAATGTAAGTCCCCTCCCCTCAGATGTGAAATCTGGTCTTAAGACCAGACATCTCACAGCAAGGGACAATCTTCGTACTGTGAGAACAATGAAAAACCTGCCCCCTTGACAGGTTTTTCAGGTTTTCCCTTATGCCAAATGAAGATTGTCCCTCTCTGCAAGCCATCTGGACACCACCTTTCTATTCTGAGGTGAGCAGTGTTACATCAGTAAAAG
Organism: Rhinophrynus dorsalis; assembly: GCA_037306005.1. NCBI lineage: Eukaryota > Metazoa > Chordata > Amphibia > Anura > Rhinophrynidae > Rhinophrynus > Rhinophrynus dorsalis. The sequence continues at coordinate 411,673,105 of CM074722.1, read as the reverse complement.
AGATGGGAGGGGGATACTTTATCATTCAATTATTCTTGAACTACAATTCGGATATTGAAATAACACTCTCCATGGCCCAAATACTATGAACATTAATTAGACCTGCTTTTATTTTGAAACATTACTATCCCTTTAAGGGAGTATGGCTGATCTTGAGTTTATTGTACCCTGATTAGTTACATATTGTTCTGTGACCTGGTGGACAGCATACATTTTAATCACTTAGTTGAGTGTATCACATTGCAAAATAAGATTTATGCAAAAAAATTGATCTATAGGTGATTCACATAAATTGATGAAACCAACTCCAGTGCAGTTCCTATTTTGCAGTATAAAATCCTGTAAAATATACTACCAGTTTCAATTGTATATGACCACTAGTTTTTGCAATTTAACATAAACCTTTCTATAGTATTGTGAGTCAGGAACACCCTATATTGTATTAGCAGTTGGACAGAGAACCGCAACAGAAGTCATTTGTGCACTTATCATATACAGTACATTGGCTGTTTACCACTTTTACCCATTATGAGAAAAAGAGATTAAATATTTCAAATAAAGCAATAATAGAAGACCTCTGTGTAATTTGGGAATTTGCAGCAAAGGAACATCAATGTACGGCTTGACATGTCTTAATCCTATTTTACTGTGAATGATAGAAGCATGTTAAGCTTCTTAAATATTTAGCTACACCCTCATTTCTAGTAACATACATGTAATTGGGATTTTTAAGACATGCGTGTCAGATATTGAGGGACATCAATCGTGTGAATATCTCAAAGGAGACAGATTAACCTTAGGCAAGAGAAGGAGGTGTAGTAATGATAAAACGGAGCATGGTTCATTGTAAATTATACCAGTTTGTTCACAAAGAAAGCAAGAAACACAGATGATCCAGCTTTCACCCACCAAGGGACAGAAGATTTAGATCAAACTTTTGTAGTACAAATACATTTAAGGTAGGTAATTCAAGGCTTGAGAGAAAAAGTACAACGATGTTTAGTAATGATTTGGTTAACATTACAAGTGCTTTCAAAATCACCTAATATTTATGCTACCCATTCTTTATTTAAAAATATAGTTTACAAAATACTTTAATTAAGTTGTCCGTGTATACAAATTAGCCAGTACTGACTGGCAAAAAGTGACAGTTGGGTGGGAGATTGAAATGTTAATGTCTGCCAGCCAGTACTGACTAATTTATATAAACTGACCAATATATAAATCTGAATATCTCAAACTATAATTTTAAATAAACGTTACACAAATATAGGTGATTTTGGAAACTGTTCCAAAATCACCAAATTGTTACAGGAAAGCTTGTTCCACTTTAAAAGATTCAAATGGAACATCAAGTGCTTTCTGAATACAGTGGTGCCTGAGTGTTGACTTTAGAGAGTGTCAAGACCTGTACAGGGCGAGAGCTGTAGTACCACTTTCTCACTCAGATATCATCATAGCTGGTAGATTCCTTGTTCATTCACAAACAATCCTAAGCGACCTTGATCAAGCTATTCATTAAAGCCCTCTCTAGCATGCAAAGAAATAAAGTTCCCATTTAGATAAATGGGAATTAGGGGAATGCAATGCGCAACCCTCTGGTACTCAAAGGGTTGATATAAAATTTGCATTGGAGTTTTGTTTCCTTCCTCTGAATCAACTAAAACAAAATCAATTTCTTCAAGTTTAACTCCTTAACCCCTTAAGGACCGGGAAAATCTGAGGTCGTTTTCCCATAAGGACCAGAGCAATTCTGACCTTTTTAACTATGTCTTTGTTCAACAGTGTTTTCCCTCTTAGGCTTTTATTCCACCCCCATAAATTATATACTGTTTTTCTACGCACAAATAGGGCTTTCTTTTGATACCCCACTTATATAGATAACCCACCATTTACTTTATGAAAATTTAAAAAAAAGTAAAAAAAAAACCACCATTTTTGATTTTTCTCTTGGGATCAATTGGCCACAAAGGGTTACATTTTTATGGACACTGCATGAAAAGTATGACCGGTCAGTCATACCTACAAAATGCGCAGTTTAAAGTGGACACTGTCCCCCCTGGGTGAAAATCCCCATGTCCCTTTTTCCCACCCTATTTTGACACTTTTTTTATCCCTGGCATTTGGTGGTGTATATAAGTGTATTACATGGCTCCACAACAATCACACTTGCAATATTGTTTAATTATATATATATATATATATATATATATATATATATATATATATATATATATATATTTTTTTTTTTTTTTTAATAAATTTTTTTTTTTTTTGTAAAAAAAAAATAAAAAAAAAATTATTGACCTGCATTTAGCCAGCCTCCTGCACCAGCAGTGAAGGGGTTAATACCCCCAGCTGCTGTATTTTTTTTTTTACCACTAGGTGTCTCCCGTCTACTTCTGTCTCCCTTACTTTGATAGCAAGGGAGACAGAGGCAGACGAGACAGGCACAGACAGCATGCTTTGCATGCTGCCTCTGTCTGTCACTATGCCGGTACATGTGATCGCTGCTACGGCGGAGGCACGCTGCTATCATTTAAGCCATGACGGTCCTGGACCATCATGGGTCGTTAAGGGTATAACAACCCATGACGGTGCAGGACCGTCATGGGTCCTTAAGGGGTTAAGGACCAGCGCTTGCAAGCGAGGCTGTCACTTAAGGACCACAGGGCCTTTTTTTTTTTTTTTACGATCCGATTCAGGGCTCCCTGTGCAGTGTGCAGCCGCACAGGGAGCCCTGAATTCCATGACGTGCCAGGACCATCACTGGTCCTTAAGTGCCGGATAGCCGTGACAGTTCTGGCACGGCAGTGGATATTAAAGGGTTAAAGCAGACCTGCCACCATAATTTAGAAAACGTTAATGAGAATTAAAAACGGTCTATACGTGGTACTAGCCAACTGTTTGTTACAGAAAATATTTTTGTGAAATGTACCTTTTTGTTGGAGACACTTTATGCTAATTAGTTTCTGTTCTGGTCCAATATTACCACACAGTGTGCTATGACGTAATCTAGGCAGAGCCCACACACTGAGGGCATTTCAAATAGCTCAGCAAAAGGTATACTTGGACTGGAACAAACCAACAGTGCAGGCAATTAACACAGATTGACACTGTACCGCAAAACAAAGGTTCGTTTCTCAAAAAGCATTTCAAAGAAAATGACTACTACCATTCATAGGGAGAATTTAATTATATGCATAACTAACTAAACTTATCTTTTAGTGACAGGTCAACTGATATCATACAGAACCAAAGTAAACAAAAATGATACAAACAGCATTATACCCAAAGCCAGTGGTTCTTAACCAGGATTCCATGGCACTTTGGTGTGTCGCAAACATATACTTAGGCTGTTCCTTCTTTTCTATAAAGACTTTGACCAAAATCTGAGTGTTGACTTTCAAATGTGTACTTATGGACATTGTTATGCACAATATGTTTGTTTTTATTATTCTGATTGTAAGACTTAAAAATAAGGATTTAGTGAACTTACAGTTAAAATCCCTTATTTTAGTCTCTGTGGAACCATGGGGTAAAGTCTTCTTCTCCAAGGCACTTCCAGAAAAGGTCTCGGAGACAGAGACTCCCACATTCCCTTCACTTTAACCCTGCCGGCTAAGATCCAGTTTTAACCTATAGCTAAAGCAAGATAAAGCAGACAGAAGTGAAAGAAAAGAAGGATATCCCTGAGCCGAAAACCCAAGAGGACCCCTCTGCCCAGCAAGTCAACCCAACGTTCTTTCTCCTGAAGGGAGTCCTGTGTTCTATGTGGACCAAGAGAAAAGGATTTAACGGTAAGTTCACTAAAATAGTCTTTACACTTTCATCCAGTGTGGAACAAAGGAATCATGGGGATATATCAAAGCTATCCACCAAGATTCCAGGGAGGGGAAAAAAACCTCCATCATGGAGCAGTATCCACAGGACTAAACTGGTATAACCTGAACCTCATGTGTTGACGGACACCGAATTTGGACATCAAATAACAGCAAACAGGAACCAACAGGGTTCTCATATCTGAAAAAAGCAAAGGATGATGTTTATACAGGTACCACAACCTGTAGGACCTTCAGATGAAGCCAGGACATTCACATGGTTATGCTTGTTAAAGGTGTGCAGAGACCACCACATTACTGCCATACACTGTGCTGAGACCAGAAAGGGAGAATATAGCACGGCGAATGGCTTATTCCAGGAGACTAGCGTAACCTTAGACACAGCTTGGTCCTCAGGAATGACAAAGAGTGAATCAGATCGTTAAAAAGGTAGTGTGTGATGAACATAGTATTTCAATACTCTTGCCACATCTAATAGATGAAGTTCCTGCTCTTGTCTATTAGAAGGAGCCAGTCAAAAAAATAAAATAGGTAATAAAGCGAAAAAGACTTCCTCAGTGATATCACTTCTCCAAGTCCTATGTTATTCTATGGAGTCAATGAGCTAAGATTTCTCAAAATTTGGAGATCTTAGTGTATAGGTTCTATAGAATAACACTGAAATTGGAGAAGTGATATCACTGGAGAAGTCATCTTCGCTTTATCACCTCTTTATCAATCCTTATTGTACAAAGCCCTAAGAGAACATTGCCCAAACACCCTTCTGTTGATGAGGTCACTTAAAATGGCATGTAAGCTGGCAGAGGGTAAAGTGGGAGCCTCCACCTCAGAGACCTTTTTTGCAAGTGCCTTGCCCTCATAGAGGAGGAGACTTTTCTTCCCTAGTGGTTTCTGTTTTCCACATTGGATGAAAGAGAAAACTATATACTCTGGGCTCTGAAGCAAGGCCAGAAGGCAGAGGCTTGAAATGGTAGCGATTGCAGCCAAAAGCAAAACACAGGTAGCGTCCTGAAGGCCTTGGGAGGCTAGAAACTCCCCTGTGTACATTGCAGTGATGACAGAATGCAAAGATTCCATCTTGAAGTGCCTAGCAACCATGTACTGGTACAGGCATTTAAGGTCCAGGATAAGAAGATAGTTGCAGTCCTTAGTGGGTACCACAAAAAGGTTGGAATAGAAACCTGAAAGCGTTCCTGAGCTGGGACAGGTACTAGAACCTCTCGTGCCAGAAGAGTGGAGCCTGCTTCTAGAAAGAGTATCGCCTTTTCTGGATTCCATGGGATATTTCACAAAAAGAAGTGATATGGAGGAAGGGATCTGAAACCTGAGGTACCCTTCTGATACCACCCACAAACCCATTGGTCCATTACAGAGGATGCCTAGGCATCTCGAAAGAGGATGAGAGTGTACCACCTACAGGAAATGACAGACCAGGATTCCAGAAGTCATACAGAGGTTTTTTTTTGTCAGGCTGAGCGCTTCGGATGCAAAGTTTGTCTGGACTTTGCGGCGGGTCACTGTTGAGAGATTTGAGGGGTTTGCAATCTCTGCTCCCCGGAGTGGCAGGGTGAAAGAAATCCGTGTGTCTTCCTTACAATAAAGGACTGCTTGGTGGAAATCTGGGGCAACAATGTGCTCTTTCCACCAGTAGCATCACTAATGATCTTTCAGGTCAAGCTCAAAGAGGTACTTGCCATGAAAAGGCAAGAACACCAGTGACTTCTCAGAAGATTGTTCTGCAGACCAAATCTTGAGCCACAGGAAAAAAGAAAATTCTGAGGATGTTCCTGAAAATCTGGCTGCATCAAACTGAGCCTCATTAATTTAGTAATTGGCTTCCATGGTGTTGGTCATGAAAACCAGCATGTCCTCAATAGAGACATCCACACTCATAGCTTCTAACAGCTGCTCACTTCATATAGCAACGGCCCTATTTACCATGGCGGAGGCAAAAACAGGCCTCTGCGCTGCCTGGGTGACCTCAAAATTGGCCTTGAGTAAGTAATCAAGCCTCTTATCAGCCTGGTGCTTGAGACCCGCAGGATCTGCAGGGGAGGTGCAGTGTTCTTTGCCAATCATAAGATGGTGTGTGTGTGTGTGTGGGGGGGGGGGTCTAAGGCAGGCAGTTGAAACCAACACACCAGAGCCTCAACCGTAATAGGTTATAGCTTAGAGAAGTGTTTATTAAGGAAAAGTCTCAGGCGTTTTCCACTCATCCATAAGAATCTGAAACAGGGGAATCCTTCCTACCCTCTGGAAAATGTCCAGAGAGGTAGATCCTCCTTGATGAGCCCCTCAACAGCAGGGACAGGATCAGCCTCATAGTAATCTCCAAAAGATACGGAAGAGTTAATTTCCTCATCATCATCCTCGAAGCCCAGCTCTTCCTCAGAAGATATCCCAATAACTTGAGTGTGCTCCTTGAATACAGGTTCAAACTGTTAAAAGGTGGGCAAACGTTTCCAAGAATGGAAAACCCACTAAACTGAAGAAGGGATTTGTGCCACTGAAAAAAGCACTGTGTTAACCCAATGCAGGCTCTTGTTCTGTGAAAGAGCCTGGAGAGGAGGTAGGGGCCACAGCACAAGATGGGCATAAAGACCAATGGTATTCTCTTGGAAGAACAGAATGGCATGAGGAACAGTGGATAAAGGTAGTAAGGGAAGACACCTGAGTCCTTAAGTTTTGGATTTCCCCATATGTCCCTTATAGTCAGACATGTCAAAGAGAGAGTGTATAAATTTAGCTCAACTAGATTAAATATCCACAGTTTAAAGTAAGTGTCCCAGAAATACCAAGTAAGTACTTATCTGCTATGCAAAGGGTTAAACTGGAGGAGAAAGCAAGGAGAGTCAACATCTGCATAGGATAAAGCAAGGCAGAAGCAAGATGGTCACCAGTAAGTGGGCAAGCAAATCAGAAGAAAGCCCAGGAAATGAAGAATTATGGGAACTTAAGTCTTCTTCCTTGTTTGTTGCCTAGCAATGCCTGATACTCTAGTTACAGATCCCAGCAAGCTCAGTGGACACTCAGAAAGTGGACTGGATAATGGAGCAGGAAGAAACAAGAAGATAGAGCCCTCTCTGACCAGTGTAGATCAAACGGTTACAGAGATATGTCCCAAAGAAGTTTCTCCCATAGAAGCCAATGGAACAAAGATGGACCCAGGCATGCTCTGGTTCTTAAAGGAGCCGTTACATAGTAAGAGATTTATAATTAAAACTAAAGGAAACAGCCCAAAACCCCTTGGGAACATCTGGAGGGATGAAACCACAAGTGTAATTGGAGTTAGGGGAGGGGGGTGAATAAGCACCCAAACCTGTTATGTCCTCACACATAACAAGCATTGCAGAGATAGGAAGAGTTACACTACCAACATATATAGCAGCCATCTGTACGATCAGACCCAATGGGGAGAATAGAGAGGGAATAATGAGTGCACAATATATAGTAGACACAAAGATTGTGTAAAACAGTTCACATGGCATGTACATGGACTAAGGCGCTCAAAGAGTTACTCCCCACTCTTCACTCATAGTGTAAGGTCAGAATATCAGAGTCTCAGCTATGAGGAACAGACTTGTCATACAGTCAACCTCAACAGGGCAAGAAAAGTCCACAAACGCTTGAGAACTGGGCAATCCAACTCCAGGGAAGCCCACTGATGGGAGCCCGCTTAACGGGGAACTGTACAGCCCCATATCTAAAGAAAAAATAAAAAAAATAAAAAAAAGTAAGAAAAATTAACAGGATGGCCACTGCACCTCCATCTGCTTTGCAGGACACATGAATTCTTTGAAGGCGGGACGTTGGGCCAGAGGAAGCGGAGAGCCTCTCCTCCCCAAAGATCCAGTCTTTTATAATCTGAACTGCGCTCCAGGAGGAGGGAATCAACCCCAGGGTACACGAGTTCCATATTGGACACAAGAGAAATTACTTTTAAAATGTCAGGTGTGTCCCGAAAATACCAGACTGCATGGTAGGGATGCCTTGGGCAAAATAAAAAAGAAAGACTGAGAAACGTTGCCCTAAGAATATTCATTTTTAAGTTACACATTAAAGTGACAGTCCCTTCCTTCCTGACATTACATATTAGGCACTTGTAGAATATGTAAAGTCTAATTGCCTATATTTTATTTTTATTATTCTTTTGTTCATCTAACATTTGTGGGGAGGATGTTTCTAGAAACCAACCAACACGGGCTTGCAGAGAGCTGCAATGTAATCCAGAAGTATATGGTCTCCATGGCACCTGTGTCAGGTTTTCAAGCCCAATGTAGAAGGTCAATGGAGACAACTGGTACAGCCTATGACACTAAATGTTGAGACTTCAGTCTTGCAGTTTAAGCTTCTCACAGGACCAACAGAGAAGCCCCAGGGGTCTGTTTTCAGATCCTCGTTCTGCTCCGACAGTGGTCCACTGGGGCTTATAATGCAGCTCTGGATTCGTCAGTAGGTCTGCTCCCGGGGGGAGCAGATGTACCAACAGAGCACTATCAGTGTGATAGTTGCCCTTTAAGTAGTGGCAGACAGAGATACAAGGATAGTAGACTATTAGGAGGTGATCCACTTAATACCAAATGAAACCACTTATGTTAACCAAGTATATGCAACAGAGCAGGGATAGTCAATCTTTAGCAACCCAGCTGGTGGAGACTGCAACCACTGGCTGGTTGGGTATTACAGGAGTTGTCATCTCTAATAGTTGGAGGTCCCACGAATGACTACTCTTACTACAGATGTTTTATCTAGATTTTAGGAGGTCAAATTATGTGATTATAAAGAAAAAACTCACAGCGCTAACACACCATAAACATACATACATATGTATGTATGTATGTATATTTATGGTGTGTTAGTGCTGTGAATTGTTCTTTGCACACATTCTCATTCTAGCTGCTTTTTAATAATTTCTAACTTTATTTCATGGTTATAGATGATATGTAACGGAAATGCACTTATAAGGTAAATATGCACAGTTTCTTAAAGGGGTGTTTTTAAAAGCATAGTATATGGCCTTATGTTTATTAGCCTGACTGCTTGGGTGTCCCTCTAATTATGCATACAGGAATAATGTAGTTTGTAGTGATGGGTGGGCTAGACATATTATATATCTATAATTAAAGGATGGGGCAGCACCCGTGGGACTTAATGGATTTATTGAAAAAACAAGGTAACAATTATGGTCAACATTTCGGTCCCATATGGACCTTTCTCAAGACCTTGAGAAAGGTCCACATGGGCCCGAAACGTTGACCATAATTGTTACCTTGTTTTTTCAATAAATCCATTAAAAAGTCCCACTGGTGCTGCCCCATCCTTCTTTAATTATTTACATTATTATAGGGATTGTGCACCTGGGCATTAGTTCTGCATTAGGAGTGCGTGCTTTCCACCTCTGGACATTGCATTTGTGTGTGTGTGTATATTATGTATTATATATATATATATATATATATATATATATATATATATAATACATATCATTTTAATAGTTATAAGATATTTACATATATATTGGATAGGACTCACTTGAAATGGGGTCCCTTGACGGGGTAAGCGAGCTTAGACATACTTTGGCCAGATCATGCAACAAAGCCCTCATTTGTTTGAAATATATTAACTCAGATCTACCGTATACTATACACAGGGTTCATAAATGTGAGTAATCTGTATGGGTTAGAGCAGACTTGTTTTTGTTTTTTAAATTATGTGATTGTCAGGGTTCCATTTGATAGTATAGGTTTCTGTTGTAGAAAAACATTTGAGAATCAACGCCTTGTATGATACACCCAGAAGGAAAAAAACACAAAAAAGTGCAACTGCACGGAAAGAAAATAGACTAGCTATATACCAGGGTTGGGTCAATGTGAGGACGTTCAGTTTCTGCTGCATTACAAATTCCATCATTCTCTCCCAGAGAACGGAGTTGTAGCCCAGCAACAGCTGGCAGATCGAATGTTGCCTACTTTTCCTACATATATACCATATTCAGTGGTGCAATTCTGGAGCAAACCAACTGCACCGCAAGACAAAAATAAAAATTATCAGTGAATATCAAAAGGCAATGCAAAGGGTTGCTTCGCAATGAGTTGGGGATTTTGTTAGTATTCCAAAAGTTAAAAGCATCATATAAATCAATGGACAATTGGGGATTTTCTATTTCATGTGCGGTGTGATTTTTTTGTGAACCTCTTTAGCTTTCGGAATACCAATCTCTAGAATGTTAATTTAGCCTACATTATTTTAGATGTGCAATTTCCCTTTAACATTGACCATTCTGTACTATAAATAACCACTTTCCACGTTTTCCCATGACCTGTATAAAAGCTGTTAAGGGCTATGCAGGGGGTAGTATGTAAACCATTTTAAGCTGCAATGGAAAGGGGTTAAGATACACATTTGGTATGTAGCACGGCATATCTGACACACTTCTTACCATGTCCCGACAGTATGAGGAAACTGATGGGAATGTGATTGGATGCAATGAGTGTCATGGGAAGTTAATCACAAACTCTGCCTAATCACAGACAGAAAAATCCATTTCTTACACAATTCATTTCATACATTGTATTTTTAAAGGAGGAGTAAACTCTTGTTTATGAAAACACATTTTGTAGATCTTTTCCTGCTGAATAAAACAAGGTCACTCCCACTGCTGTCAGATGTTTTATTCAAAATGTATAACAGTTCAAATAGTCAGGAAGTGAATTTACTGCATTTACTTCCAGATAGTTCTAAACGACAGAAAGTAACAGGCAGTTTCTATCACATTCTATGGAGAACTGTATATCACTGACTTTCTTGACTTTACTCTACATACAAATGTAACAGGAAAAACTAATTAGAATTTGACCACTAGAGGGCACTGCTAATGTTAAAAAACATGGGTTTAAACTGTAATAACTCTGGAAATATGGGAGTACCCTTATTTTACTCAGTAGGAAAATCTCTACAATATGTATTTTTCATTAAAAAAAAAGTTTACTGCTCCTTTAAATACAGTACTGACCATGGAATTTGTGCAGTTGCAGTGAATGCATCCCATGTAACTTATTAGTGAGGAAGATGGGTTAACCGGTCCAACAGGTCTATTAACTTGAATAGCCTAATAAAAACCTTAGAGGGATAGTAATACTTCATTTTTATTTTATTCTGTAGGCATTAAAAAAACATGAAGAATGATATGTCTTATCTCTCAAACCTTTATGGTTTAAGAGATATTCACAAGCAAAGTTCCCCCTCCTGCCCCTTTTTCCTAGTGTAATTCATCTCTTCTCAGATGTGAATCTGGTTGTAAGACCAGACAGATAACAGCAGGGGACACTCTTCTTTGTATGAAAAGAATGAAAGCCCTTCCCCCCTTGACAAGTTTTTCAGCTCTTTCCCTTATCTTAATTGAAGATTGTCCCTCTCTGCAGTCTACCTGGGCACCTCCCTTCTGATCTGGCTGAACGGGGGGGGATACTTTGCTTGTGAATATCTCTTAAACCATAAAGGTTTGAGAGATAAGACTTATATCGTTCTTCATGTTTTTTTAATGCCTACAAAATAAAATAAAGATAAAACGAAGTATTACTATCCCTTTAATTGTCTGTCTGTGAAGCATGACATCACATTGAAATCTTTTCCACAAACAAAATGGTAACAAAAATAGAATATTTGCTGAGCTTGCTTCCAGTCTAGTTTTAGAAGCATTTTATTGCGTGTGATAACCTGGAATTTGTCTGGAGCCTTCCCTTGGATTCTCAACAATCCCAGTTTTACATGAAGGAACCAATTTAAAGGGATAGTAATGTTTCACAAAAACGGCAGCTCCAATTAATCTTCATAGTATTTGGGCCATGGAGAGTGCTATATCAATACTGTCAGTTGTTGTTCAAGAGTAATTGAAGGATAAAGTTTCCCCCTCCCGTCCCTTTTACCTAGTGTAAGCCACCTCCCCTCAGATGTGGAATCTGGTCTTAAGACCACACAGCTCGCATCAAGGGACAATCTTCTTACTGTGAGAACAATGAAAACCCTGCCCCTTGACAGGTTTTTCCCTTATGCTAATTGAAGATAGTCCCTCTCAGCAAGCCATCTGGACACCACCTTTCTGTTCCGAGGTGAGCAGTGTTACATCAGTAAAAGGGGAGGGGGATACTTAATCATTCAATTACTCCTGAACTACAGCTCTGACAGTATTGAAATAACACTTTCCATGGACCAAATACTATGGAGATTAATTGGAGCTGCTTTTATTGTGAAACATTACTATCCCTTTAATACTGTGTTCAGATGGTCAGAAAGGAATAAGACTTTTTGGGGAACACAACACATACATTGGACAGTTTTTCTGACAAACAGGAAAGAGGAAGGGGGATGGAGTAGTTTACCACTAAACCTAAAGGGATATCATTGTGTAATATAGACCAAATATATTTTGCAGGGTTGATCCTGCTGATAGATGTTTTGTTGAAAAGTTACTGCAGCTAAAACATGCATTATTTACATGAAGTTTCTTCATTGCTTAAACGTTTACAATTGCTGTGTTTTACAACAGGCTATGGAGGGTTACTGTCACTGACAACAGCTGTACATAGACCCCTACCATAACATTTCAGGCCAAGGAAGTACCACCCAAAACAAGCAAATCAGCTCTGCAATAATGTTTGTATATAACATCTCTGAGCAGTGCAATATGTATTTTTTTGCATATTAAAAAATACTAGGATCCCAAATGTTTACCTGTATTTGAGGGCTTCCACTGAGAATTTTGCAAGGAGCCTCATGAGATTAATAACTTCATTGACCTTAAAGGGATAGTAATACTTAAGTATTACTAATCCCTATAGTAAAGTCTTTTTAAAAATACATGTATTGCCCCCAGTTTCATCTCTCAAACATCTCTCTCAACTTTCCTAAAGTTGCCCTCTCCCTCGCCTTTCCCCGTAGTCAGCGTTCTAGCTGACTACAGGGAAGCAAGTCGTAAGACTTTGAGGCGGCTCTCCAGCACAGCCACGATCGTGTTAATAAAAAATAAATCTTTCACTGAAATGGTCTTCTACGTGTGCTTGGTTTGCAAGCACACGTAGAAGACCGTTTTAGTGAAAGATTTTTTTATTAATTAATGCGATCACGGCTCTGCTGCAGAGCCGCCTGATGATCTAAGACCGGATTTCCCTTCAGTCAGCTACAACGCTGACTTCAGGGAAGGGGGAGGGTAACTTTAGGAGTGATCATCTCTCAAACCATAAAGGTCTGAGAGATGAAACTGGGGGCAATACATGTATTTTTAAAATGACTTTACTATAGGGATCAGTAATACTTAAGTATTACTATCCCTTTAATATTGGGAAATATTATGCAGTCCTAACATGGGGAGGTCTACTGAACTGTCTGGCTGCTGGATGACAGAAACACAACCTATTGGGGAGATATTTCGATCGAAGAGTTTACCGTTCATTTGTACTAGTACTACTACTATATTTTTTCAATATATTAGATGCCTATCTTTTTCATCCAATGTTTAAATATTTCACTGCCAGGAGGGTGTCTGAAGAAAGGAGCTGGAAGACCTTTTGGCACCCAAATGGTTAAATAATAATCATAATTGAACTCTGCTAGTGCTTCCCTTTTTTTGTGGTATTACAGACCACCAAAAGCATCTAAATCCGGGTAGCTCAAATTAAAGGGATAGTATTATCACATTTTAATAAAACTAAATCTTGCAGCTATTAAAAAACTAAACTGCACGATCCCAAGTCCTATCTCTCAAACCTTTATGGTTTGAGAGATAATCACCGCTAAAGTTTCTCCCCTCCCTCCCCTTTCCCTAGCGTTAATGCTCTAGCTGACTGCAGGGGATCCGGTCCCGGGACCGTCGGAGGCTATTCAGCAGAGCTGAGATCAAGAGACATAAAAAGAGTTACTTCACTGGAACGGTCTACAAAGTGTTCTTGCAAACCAGGCAATCAAGTTTATTAATTTGTTACAACAAAAGATAAAACATTTATACCAGGGATAAACTAATTTTGGTGTTCAGGCTGTTGGGGATGCTGGGAGTTGTAGTCCCCAACTAGCCATTCACTAAATAGCTTGGGCCAGTCAAGGATGGGTAGAGTTATCTTTCACTACACAGAAGAACCCAACCAGCCACCTGCTAGTCTACTCTCACTGAGACAGCTTGAAACATGGATACCAAAGCAATCACTATCCATTTCTACTTGGAGCAGTCAGGGACACATGCCTTGTCCAAGGCTAGCTACATTTCTGCTTTTATTCCAAATCTGGCTCTGATCTGTTCTAGTCTCTAGACATGCTGTTTTGTTGAAAAGCTAAGCGGGATGCTGAGCTCAGCCTAGATCCCCTTACTCTCACACAAATCAGCACAATGGAAAAAAAAAATCAAAACTTAATATTGAAACAATTCCAAGTCTTGCACTGTTTGGACTCAGCGGCTAATATTTCTGGAGGGTACTGTCCTCTCCATAACCTTTACAAATACATGATCTGTGGTTTTTAAACAGTCTATGTCTAGAACTCTGGTTACTAAGTGGGACTTTTTTACTTAACTTAACTATTGAGTGAATCAGAAGTTCCATTTTAATTTCCTCCAAATTAATTATATTCATTTAGCTTTATATAAATCTAGCAAAAGAAGAACAATGTTGCCCATGCAAAAGACAATCACACATACATTATATGAATCCTTTGAACACCAGAGGACTGTCTAGTGCACTGGACATCCAAAGGGTTAAAGAAAAAAGTATGAATATAAACAAGTATAGTAATGTATACCACCAAGTGGTAGAGGGGTGTGTAATGTGCTGGCCGTCCCTCCCCAAAGCATTAAAGGGATAGTAGTTTTCATAATAAAAGCAGCTACAATTAATCTTCATAGTACTTGGGCCATGGAGAGTGTTATTTCAGTACTATCAGAGTTGTAGTTCAAGAGTAATTGAATGCTAAAATAACCACCCCTCCCGCCCCTTTCACTGATGTAATTATGCTCACCGCAGAGCAGCAGGGTGGTGTCCAAGTGGATTGCAGAGAGGGACAATCTTCAATTAACAAAAGGGAAAACATGCCAATCGGGACAGGGCTTTTGTTATTCTCACAGTAAGAAGATTGTCCCTTGCTGTGAGCTGTCTGGTCTGTGGACCAAATTCCACATTTGAGGGAAAGTGGCTTAGGCTAGGTAAAAGGGGAGGGAGGGGGACACTTTATCATTCAGTTACTCTTGAACTACAACTCTGACAGTATTGAAATAGCACTCTAGGATTTACAAGCATTTAAATGTATGATTGTTTGTGGAATTTGTATTTGTCCCTTTTGCTGAAGCTGCTTTGTTGTAGAATTGCTTCTCTTAAGATTTTGGCATAAGGCCCTTTACGAGCCAATGAGCAAGGGCTTTAAAATGAGTAAAAGCAAAAAAAAAATAAAAAATAAAAAAGATGGGACAGTGATAATAGCAGTGTTTTAAAATGACCTATTCTTCATCTTCCCATAACATTAACACTATTTATACCTCCTGTTTGCTATCAGTGTTCAGGAAATAGGCAGAATCAAATAATCTATTGTAAAACAACATAAAAAATGAAGGGTTTAACAAAATGTGAATTGAGAGTGATTTTTCTCAGTGTCTGTGTGCACTTGTTTCAAAAAGAGCCCAGAAAAAGTGTGAGCTGTTTTAGAAAGTGCCAAGAAGCCATAAATTCAGCAAATGTGCATTACGCAGAAGTTATATAGCAGCTATTTTGCAGAATAGTCCTACCCTCTCCTTATGCAAGAACTGTTTTGCTACATCTATAACGCACAATCAATAAAGTTTCTTTGAAAACATGACCCAATTTCAGTGACTGGTCATTTTTCATTTTTACCCCAAGGCTGGTCTTCTATAAAAATCTCCAGTGGATGGCACCATATAAGGATATTTTTTTCATATATACGCTTTCAAATATACTGAAATGTCTGAAAACCAAGGGATACCTAATTAGGTTATGTTGTACCCCCAATGTTCACCCATTGTCTCATGTAGTGTACAAGTTGTGTTTGCCCAACATAAAATCTACCACATCCACAGGTAAGCATGTAGAACATATGTATTGCCACAGTTAATAAATTGATTCATCTGATATTCTTTGTCCACATGCACCCCCTGAACATGGATACTCTGTGCACCATATAATTACAAATGGAACATTTAGCTACATTACATATTAAGTCTCCCACCAGGGGAGTCAGAATAGGAACATTAGTGGAAGCCTGTGTTGACCTCTTGGGTTTGCCTAGGGAAACATAGTTCTTAATATTTTTTTTTGTTTTGTTTTTTTACATTTAATTAGTGGGCCTTGTTTCAGATCTCCTACTAAAAGGGGATCCTGCCTTAAGAGCCACCAAGAGCTATCCAAAATATCCTTTCCATCTTCTGAAAGGTATTATATTGAGTAATAAATGAAATTCCTGCTCCAATTTTCTTTTCGCCTCTATATTTTGGGGACAAACGTATTTCCCTGTCTAAATCCTTTGCTTTTTCAAAGGCTTCATTGACATTTTTTATTCCATATACCCTTTCTAATAAAACTTTCTTCAACACTTACCCTTTTTCCTCAAAATCACTAATTTCATTGCAGTTCCTCCACAATTTATGGGACTGGTCATAAGGGATGTACTTAAGTCTTCTGGGCAACTCTCCACTTCAGTAGGATACCGCCTTTCTATAAATAGAACTTTCTACTATGTCATTCTCCCTACCTTCGAGGCTTAAGTCCAAAACCTTCCTATCTATTGTATACATAAATTGAATTCTTATATTTCTATTTAAAGGTGGAAGAAGAACACTGCACTTAAAGAAGGGTGCTCTGCTCTGTTCTGTTTATGTGATTTGCTCTATGTTCATGTTTAGATGTCCATCCCATTGAAGTGGCTAATATTAATATTATATTATATAGTAGCAGACTTGGCACGGCGTTACCCCGTGCATTAACCAAAATAAAACTGAACACAAAGACATGGAGAATTCAGCAAACCAAGTAGTCACATATAGGAATCAGTGCTCGATTAACCTGTTCCTTTTCCAGTTTAGTAAATTTGCCTCTTCCACCCTTTAAACACTGTGCTCTATACAGCAAAGAATAGACCGGTATAGAGGAAGGCAGATAGCTGTTGGCAAGGGTAGGCGAAGCATCTAATGGATGGCATGTGTAGGCAAAGCGCTGAATGGATGGCACTGGTAGGTGAAGCACTGAATGGATGGCACAGGTAGGCGAAGAGTCGAATGGATGGGAGAGGGAGTTGAAGAGGTAAATGGATGGCACAGGTAGGAGAATGTAAGAGAAAGTGGTGAATGGGAGGGAAGGTGTGGATACAGGAGAAAGGGCTTGGAGGTGAAGAGGAGAGAAGGGAGGGGAGGCGAACATGTGAGGTGGGTGGAACACAGTAGAAAGTGGTGATGAACGGAGTGAGTACGCATAAAGAGAGGGACGATACATAGAGGAGGAGCCGGCAATCTGAAGGAGGGCATGTACACATTTGTGAATGGAAGATGTAAGTGAAACTCCTTGGGAGGTGAAACACACCCCCTTGTATGATGGAAACAGGAAGTAAAGAGGAGATTAGCATATCTCCTCCTTACTGCCGCCCCGGGGTGTGGCATCACGTGAATGCCTATTCTTTTATAGTATAGATTATAGAAGTATGTATGTATATCTATCTAAATTGAGAGAGAGAGAGAGAGAGAGAGAGAGAGAGAGAGAGAGAGAGAGAAAGAGAGAGAAGTATAATATATTTGTACCCAAAGCAACTCTGGGGACATTAGGAACATTCCTATAATTTGGGACTCTTATGCATCTTATTGAAGGTGTGTGATCATTTGCATTATATGTTATATTAAGTAAGAATTCATTTGCGTCAGCAGAACATCAAAGTTGATGAGCGCTTTAGCATATATGTTAAATATAAGAGGAAATTGCATGGGATAGACAAGACCAAGGACCAAATAAGGTGTTAGGTATTTTTATAGTAGGAAAAAATGGGAAGATTAGATGGACAGAATGGTTATCTGCAATAAAATACTATGCTTCTATATGTTTATCAAACATGGTGGTTCAGTGGACTTCTGGGTTGTGTCACACATATTTGCCCATATGCTCAAATTCAGTGGTCCTGCTGCGATCCTACGGTTAGGCTGAAGATACTCAACCGAACAACCCTGTAAATTGATATATGTGACCCAACCCCCCCCCCTTGATGCTTCCTACTGCTGAGAATGTTATGGTCAGTGTCCTTTGAAGTTTCAGAACATTGGCTAAGGACATATGTCCATGGAAGCCATGTGATTAACAGGAGAGGAGTGAGTATCGTTTCTTCTACAATCTACAAATCACATGGCGTTCTGCTATGCCTGCAGAAAAACAGACTTATCAGAGAGAAAACAGACAGTCAGCTTGCTGGAAAATATAAATTGCAATTTAAGAAATCCAGAGTAGCATGAGGGAATATACTAAGTTGCTTTTTATTTCTCTTACAGATCGCAGCAAATTGTTTCAGTTTACAGCTGGATAAGAAATAGTGTCCTGTGTGAGAATAACTGAGAACTTTCTTCTGTTAAATCCCAAGAGAAGACTCATGGGCTGTTAATGAGCATGTATAAATGATGAAAATAAAAGTGGGTGGTGCTTAAAAGGAAACCTTATCACATTGTACAAATATATGAGAGGTCCATACAAGGACCTCTGCGGTGAGCTAATTATTCCAAGGGCTGATCAGATGACCAGGGGACACCCCTTGAGATTAGAGGAAAGGAGGTTTAGACTTCAGCAGAGGAAGGGGTTTTTTTTACAGTGAGGTCTGTTAAATTGTGGAATTCTTTTCCCAAGGAGGTGGTTATGGCAGATAGAATGGATACATTAAAGAGAAGATTAGATACATTTCTTTCCAAAGGGAACATACAGAGTTATACTGTTTGTTAGTAAGCAGATCAGGAAGGTCTGATAAATACTAACGTATTTGGCAGCAGGAAAGCTATAAAATTACTGGGGTATGAGGAGAAGGTTGAGCTTGATGGACTTGTGTCTTTATTCAACCTAATTTACTATGTTACTATTGGGCGGGTATGTGGACGGAACAGGGTGTGAAGAAGGGATAATGTATAAGAAGTGCGCAGAGTAACCCTGGTAACTCAAGACAGCAGGAGAATCAGCCTCTGTCCCCAGAGACCCAGTATGTAACTTTGAAAAATAGATTCTCTGGGGCAGATCTGAAGAATTCTCTGGTATGTGTATGAGTCATTCATCTGCTGAATCCTATTGTGGCTGGGAAACAGCCTTCTGAGATCTCTATTTTTTGTAGTTTTCTTTATAAGAGGATTTTAGTCTTACCTGTTAAATCCTTTTCTCTTAGTCCATATAACTCACACGTACCACAGGGAGGCGACAGCTGCTCCAAGTGGGCTTGAACAATTCTAGAAAGAAGTGCAGGGAGCCTACCTCTCCTCCATATTGGGCTACCTAGCCACTCCCCGTCAGATAGATTTGAGAAAAAAACTACCAAGGAAGATAGCAAGAAGGAAGAAAGGAAAACGCCTGTGAGCAATGAACCCAAAAGGACTCTCACACGTCCAGCCACAGGAGACCCAGAATGGTCCCTTTCACTGGGTGCAAGACCTGTGAGTTATTCGGCCTAAGAGAAAAGGATTTAACAGGGTAGACTAAAATCCTCTTTTCTCTGTCGTCCAATATAAGTCACAGGTACCATGGGGATGTACCAACATTGAGCTCCCAGGATGGGAAGAAGAAGGAAAGGATCAGGTGCCGGTCCCCATGATATCAGAGGTCCCATGGACTATCCAGGACATAGAGCAGTCCAAACTAACAAAGTGTAAACGAACTCTGAATAACATGACACAGCACACAAGAACAAGAGCGAAACAGTTAAAGGGATAGTAATGTTTCATAATAAAAGCAGTTCTTATTAATCATCATAGTATTTGGACTTTGGAGAGCGTTATTTTAATTCTGTCAGAGTTGTAGTTCAAGAGTAATTCAATGACAAAGTATCCCCCTCCTGCCCCTTTTACTGATGTAACACTGCTTAGCTACAGCAGAAGGGAGGTGCCCAGGTAGATTGCAGAGTGGGACAATCTTCAATTAAGATAAGGGAAAAACCTGAAAAACTTGTCAAGGGGGACAGGACTTTCATTGTTCTCATAGGAAGAAGATTGTCCCCTGCTGTTATCTGTCTGGTCTATGGACTGCATTCCACATCTGAGAAGAGATGGTTTACGCTAGGTAAAAGGGATGGGAGAGGAAACTTTGCTTGTGAATATCTCTCAAACCATAAAGGTTTGAGAGATAAGACTTATATCATTCTTCATGTTTTTTAATGCCTACAAAATAAAATAAAGATAAAACAAAGTATTACTATCCCTTTAAAGAGATATATAAAGCACAGGAAGGAGAGAGTCCTAGACAGGCAAAGCTGCCTCCAGGACTTTCCTGCCAAAAATGTCTTTGGCCGAAGCCAGCACATCAATATGGTAGCGTTTGCCAAAGGTGTGCACAGAAGACCAGGTGGCTGCTTTGCACAGCTGATCAGCAGAGGCCTGATTCCAGTAGGCCCAGGAGACCCCAACAGACCTGGTGGAGTGCGCTGTAATACAGAAGGGAACAGGTTTCCCTCTGAGCTCATAAGCCATGCCGGATGGTAGACTTAATCCAGGATGCAATAATCACCTTGGATGCAGCCAAACCATCCCTGGGACCCTCAGGGATGACAAAGAGACCACCCGTCTTACTGACAGATTCAGTACGGTGCACACAAAATTTTAGGCAGCATACCACACCCAACAAGTGGAGACCCTACTCCTTGTCAGAATTAGGATCAAGACAAAAGGAAGGCACAACAATCTCCAGATTGATGTGAACTCAGAGATCCCCTTAGGAAGAAATTCCTGGGAAGTATGGAGGACAGCCAAATCCTTGTGAAACACCAGGAAAGGCGGTTTGCAGGACAAAGCCTAAGAAAGACGTCAGAAGTGGACTGTGACTCTACAGGGTGAACAGGAAACTTCAAATTAATCCTCCTCAGAGGAATCAGAAACATCAGGAATGCCAGGGTCCTTAGGGGCCACAAACCTGAACAAAGTGGGGGAGGGGGTTCCAAGATTGGAGGACCCCTTAAAGGGAAAGAGGTAACTGTGCCATAGAGGACTTTAAGTCACTGACTCAAAGTGGCTCTTGTTCAATGCTGGTGGGCCCAGGCATAGAGGCAGGGGCCACAGCACATGAGGGGCATAAATGTCCTAAATACTCTCTTTGGCATGAGGAACAATAATCAATGGGGGTCAAAGACACCCCAGAATAATTAGCCCCATGTCCCTTTAGATCCGACATCCTAACAGGAGAAGTGTCTAACAGTAATAGGGAACCCAAATACTGTCACCCAGATTAATAAATCACCTCAGAAAGCCCAAAAAAGTACTTATCTGCCAGGCGAAGAGTTAGCCTGTGGAAGAGAGTAAGGGAAGACAAACCTCTGAACATGATAATCCAAATAAGGGAAAGGAAATGGCAACCAAACCAGCGGCCAATCAGAGAAAAATCTGCAAAAACAGGCATTCTGGGCAATGTAGTATTTATCTTAATTGTAGTTCCCCACAGTGACCAAACCCCCCAGGGACCCCCAAGACACTGAGAATGTGAACCGGAATACAGGACAAGGGGAGACAAGAAGAATGAGCCCTCTCTCAAATCTGTAAGTGGAACGGTTGCAGAGATATCTCCCAAAGCAGTCTGTCCCACAGAAGTCAATCAAGTAAGTGCGGCTAAGAGGTAAAGCATGCTCTTAAAGGCGCGGAAAAAAAAAAAAAAAAAAAAAAAAAAAAAGGAAAAAGGAAACGTTTTTTTAATATGAATGAGAAACTCCCAAAACACAAACAAAACATATAATTAATTATAAAAACTCATGAATCCAAAGGGAAAATGAGATATAAGCTCTTTATACCAACAAAAATGGCAGGGAAGGGGTTAAGTACCACAAATCAGCCCAAAATGCTCCAAAGACCAGAGATCAGACAGAGAATTACCCAACATGAGTGCAGGAGTTATAAGGAACTCCAGAAAGACCCCTATGCGGAGGAAAACTGTGGGACAAGTGGACCATGGCACTCACAGGGTTGCTCACCTTTTTGCAGGGTCTTCTTACTTCAGATTACCATTATAATGGAGGACGCCTCAGAGAGACTCCTTCTGGAAAGAGAGAAATGGGTTGCATGATTATCTCCCAGGTCTGCAAGGGTCCACAGACAGCACCTGTTAACTGGGCAATCGTCCAATTCTATCTGGCAGGGAGTGGCTAGGTAGCCTGATTTGAAGGAGGGGGAGGCTCCACCCTGCACTTCTTTCTAGAATTGTTCCAGCCCACTGGGAGGAGCTGTCACCTCCCTGTGGTATCTATGATTTATATTGGATGACAGTGAAAAAGAGATACAGCTGACTGATGTCTAAAGGCCACCTACCTAAATCTGTTAAGCGAAGATCCACCTATTCCTAGGGTACAGTTACAATTTACAAAGGAGTGCTGTACTATGGGGGGGGGGGGGTAACAAAGACACCCTCTAGTAAACACTTAACCCTTTCAGTGCCAAAGAGGAATCCAACTCATTGCAATGCAATGTGTTGGCTACCTCTGGCATTCAAAAGGTAAACTGACTAGAATGCCCATTCCCTATATGGGAAACAAGTAACACTCACACTATTGAACCTCCCCCTACCCACAAAGTCACAATAGCTTTAAGCACAGAAATGTCCCCCCAACAAAATGGCTACCACCAAAATTCGACATCACTTTGGGATTAAAATTATAAAATTTTCACGCACAGGAAATTGGGCCTTAATTCAAACCTTTGTTTTTTTTGTTTTTTTTTTGTGCCAATATGAACAGTTTTTTGCAGACCACATTCTCAGCAGCTGCCAAGAAACTCACAGCAGCTGCCCAGCTTTGCACCAAATGTTTTGCTTTCCTTGACCTATTTGAAGCATTGCGTGTCTCCTTTTATATCTCCTGGTACAAGACGTGTGCAGTTAGTCTAGTGAAAGCCTGCACGGTATCGTATAACTCTGACCCAGTAACGTAGTAAATGGTTGTCGAAATGGGATTAACCATGTCAGGGCTTGGAGATGTTGGCGAAACATGACAGGAGGTGCACAGTGGGGAAGTAAGAAGCTGGCCAATATATTCAAGCAGAACAAACAGGATAAATATAAATTCTATCAGGACCCAAACAGTAAAGGAAAACAACTTGGAAGAACAACCTGCTATTGCAATGGAAGTCTTGTTACTTCACAAACTCCTGCCTAACATACAAACCCTGTTCAAAAATGTATCCCATATAATGAAGTTATAGGGGTACTACCACCCCGCAATAACAGCCGGCTCCAAAAGGGACTGACAGCGCAGGCGCAATGATGTCACTGTGATGAGATGTCCGTGCTTCCTGCTACTGTGAGCCTCGGAAAAACTGCAAAATCTTTGGAACCAGGTAATATTTCTGGCAACTAGCGCTACTAAGCAGCTAGTCGCCAGATGAAGACTGAATTCACGTAAAGTTATTGCGGGGTGGTAGTTCCCCTTTAAAGGAATCATATTGCTATTTTTTTTAAACACACATTAATCTTGTAGGCATTAAAAATTAAAACTAAATGCCCCCAGTCCCATCTCTCAAACCTTTATGGTTTGAGAGATATTCTGGGCCAAAGCTCCCCACTCCCTCCCCTTTCCCTGACGTCAGTGCTCTAGCTAATTGCAGGGGAATCTGGTCCCAGGACAGTCGGTATGCTCTTCAGAAGGGACAAGATCGCGTTATTGAAAAAGAAATCCTTCACTGGAACGGTCTACAGTATGCTTGCAAACCAAGCACACTTTATAGACCGTTCCAGTGAAGGATTTCTTTTTCAATAACGCTATCTCGGCTCTGCTGAAGAGCCTCCAACGGTTCCAGGGCCGGATTCCCCTGCAGTCAGCTAGAGCACTGACGTCAAGGAAAGGGGAGGGAAGGGGAACGTTGGTCCCGAATATCTCTCAAACCATAAAGGTCTGAGAGATGGGACTGGGCGCATTTCATTTTAATTTTTAATGCCTACAAGATTCATGTTTGTTTAAAAAAAAATAAATAAAAAAAATGGTAATACTATCCCTTTAAACAGATATTATCAGTACCCCTCTCTATATATTTTGCTTTATAGAGTGTTGAACATAGCAAGACACAGAGTAGAGGAAAGTGGTCAGATGACTTGATGATCACTGCAGCTGTCAGACCAGAATTAAAGAGACATATTCAAATCTGTCATTACATGATTTGAATAGCCAAATAATCCCACCTCCCCCAAAAAATGAAAAAGAAAAAAAAACTACTTCTAAACATTAAAACAGATATTGACAGCGAGGCTGATGTTTCAAGAAGAATTGCAGCAATTATTGGGCAAATCAGCTGCACCATAGATGACAAATACAAATTGCCCTTAGTTTAAATAGAGCTTTTAAGCCCTTGATTAGAGAGGCATTCAATGCATTTTGATGAAAATTCTTGGAGACCACTCTAGAATTCATGGGGTCAAAGGGACTGCAACACTTACTATGTAAATATATATATACTAGTATGAAAGCCCATGTACACGGGCTAAAGTGCCATCCAACTGCCCCGGCTGCTGCCCCAGAGCAGAGACAGACAGTGGGCCGTTCGGAGCTCCCCGCTCTGGAACAGCGAGTTTGGCCAGTCTCTACTGAGCATGACTGCATCGTTCCTGCAGCCTCTACTGTGCATGTGTGGTTACACACACACGGAGCTTCGCAGGCTAGTGCTTTATATTATTTATTTTATATATATTATATATATACACTGAAGGGTTTATTCTCCCAAGCAAAACAATTGTACTTCCACTGCTGAGAGATGCTTTATCCAAAAGTTATTGCAGTTCAACCTTGATTTTTTTTTTTTACATGTGGTATCTCAATGGCTTACAATTGTAAAGTGGTGCTGTTTCTATACTATCTTATGGAGGTTTATGGTCAATTGACCAAAGTGATCCATGGGATAGTGTAGCAACAGCTCCATCTCAAAATTTCAGGCCATTGAGATACTGCACCTAAAAAAGTTTGAAGTACAATAACTTTGGCATAAAACACCTCTCAGCAGTGGGAGTAACCTTGTTTTACTCAGGATAAACAATATATTTTAACATATTAAGTGTTACGATCCCTTAAAGGTGCGCTATCACCTAGAATCAACTTTGGGCATTTTGAAATAGGCTGCAAAATCACATAGATGTATATCCATTTTTTATTTATTTTAAAATAAATGTGTTTACTTTTATAGATTAGGTTTATAGACTCATGCCAATTAAGACATGAAGTGCAGACATGTTCTTTCTTTGACGTACGTCACCTCCCTCACTTCTTAGCTTTATGTCACCTCCCTCACTCACTGACAAAACTGCAGTGCTAGGGGATGTGGGCAATTCATTTACATTTTAGTACCTGGAATTTTTTCCTGGTTACTATGTTATTTGGTGATCTGTAAGCTTAATCTCTCACTTAAGCTTCATTAAGTGAGAGATGTTGACAGATTTTATTATCTTTGCAACCCTTGGGGGACATTCACTAAGAGGTGATAAAGTGGAGATGACTTCTCCAGTTCCTATGTTATTCTATAGAGCCTATGCACTAAGATGTACAAAGTTCAAGAAATCTTAGTGCACAGGCTCCATAGAATAGTACAGGTATTGGAGAAGTGATAAACTGGAGAAGTCATGAAAAATTGAGGGACATGCATCAAGTCCACAGCTGAATAACTATACCCTCCTCCCTCAGTAAAAATGTTGGAAATTAATCTAAAGGTGCAATTCTGGTTGAAATAAACTGCTCTACAGGGGACAAATACACACAAATCCCCATACATTTAACTAAACTGAAAGTGCTGGAGGCCACTAGCATTCAAAGGGTTAAAGGCTCAGTTTAGTTGTGTAAATCATTTAAATCACTGGGGATTTTAATTTCTTCCTATGGTGCAGTTGGCTTGTTCCAGAATTTAAAGGGATAGTAATGTTTCACAAAAACAGCTCCAATTAATCTTCATAGTATTTGGGCCATGGAGAGTGTTATTTCAATAGTGTCAGAGTTGTAGTTCAAAAGTAATTGAATTATATAGTATCCCCCTCCCGCCCCTTTTACCTAGTGTAAGCCTCTTGGATGTGGAATCTGGTCCTGGAACCAGACAACTCACAGCAAGGGACAGTCTTCTTACTGTGAGCATAAGGAAAACCCTGCCCCCCCTTTACAGGTTTTTCTGTATGCTCACTTAAGATTGTCCCTCTCTGCGATCTATCCAGACAGTCTTGCTGCTCTGAGATGAGCAGTGTTAAATCAGTAAAAGGGGCGGGAGGGGGATACTTTATCATTCAATTACTCTTCAACTACATCTGACAGTATTGAAATAACATTCTCCATGGCCCAAACACTATGAAGATTAATTGGTGCTGCTTTTATTGTGAAACATTCCTATCCCTTTAACTCTTTGCTTACTGAATAGCACACCTTCTGTTCCACCTTGACTAGTTGGAATTTTTTAAATGGAAATTCACTGTACATCAACCTCATAAATGTGTTTTTTATTATACTGTATATAAGTGGTTCTTAAACTGGGTTTTGTTGAACCCTGGGACTACCTGAAGACGTTTAAGGGAGTCCTTAGAGCAAATGTAAGTGATGGCAGAAAACGGGACAAGCCTAATGTGGCAAATAGTGTTGAGGTGATTCTGTGATTACCAGTGGATATGAGGAAGATTTCTTTAAAGCCCCCAATGCAATTTTGATTTCTGTTAGATTGATTTTGGAATAGGTACTCCAAGCTTGTTTCTTCTAGGAATATATCATCATAGCCTTGGGCTGGAAACTTCTATAGCATCCAGGAGGTTAACGCGTTAGGATTGTTAAGCTTCCACGCCAAAGGGATTACAAGCCTGGGAAAGGAGGAGAAGTGGGCGGGGAGTGGGAGGAGCACAATGAGAGCAGAGAGAAATGGGCAGTGTTTTATTAAAAACAGTTTTTTATTAACAGCTCCCCACATCCACAGAATCAGCCTCTGCCCTGATAATTAGAAGCCAAGATCAGAGTCTCCTGGGCATATATACAAAACAATATTTGAATAAAAATATAAACATGCATTTGAATTAACTATGTTTAGTAACTACAGCCAGACGTGAAAACCACAATTGTTTTGATAGAATGAAGGGAACTATGACCACATACTCACAAAGTGTATAGAGGTTATCACCTCGATCTCTCATTTACAAAGAATCAGAGAAGTACATAAGTGATTACTGTGGTTTGTATGTGAAGACAGATATGTCTCGGAATCAGCAGCTTAAATCAGATATCTAACTGATCTGCAAAAGGGAATGGTGGGAGATTATGTTTGACAAGGAGAGGGTGGTTATGTTTGTGGCTTATTTACATAATTGCAGCAAAACTAGGATTGGATTTTTTCCTGTCGTACAATAATGTTGTGGTTCAATGCAGCTGACGCAGCTGCTGAGAAATCTGTTCTTGAATGCTTTCCATATGTGGGACAGATTGAACGGTGGATGGCACAAGGCAGTGATAATAAAATAGCTCACAAATATTTTGAATGTTTTCAGTTCCCTGCATCGAGTTTTAGCAGATGAATATAAAAGCTTGGAATGCAACCTTTAACCCACTGCCTGCCAGTGGTTGCAAGATTATGCAGCCACGTTTTGAAATGAAAAGGGAAGAACAGCTCTTAATAATAATGCCACCCCCCCCTCCCCATTCACTTATCTTACTATGGCCAGGAAATTGTAATGTCCCTAAAGTTTTTTCCCCTCATTTTTTAATTCAAGAGGTAATACCATCAGTTAGTCCTGGATGTCATGTGCCTGAAAGTGGACATGACAGTTGCTATCAGCACCACGTAAAACCAACTCTGCCCACTGAAACTGGTAATCTTAACCCTTTAATTAACCCCTTCAGTGCCAAAGGGGTACGCAACACATTGCTCTGAAATGTGTTGCGTACTCCTCTGGCACTGAAGAGGTTACAAAACAGGGGTGTGTACAACCCCATTGGTCCTTAAAAATGGTTAGGTAGTCTTATGCACTCTGTCTGCTTCAGTGTTAAAACAACTGCATCCATGGAGAAGAGATTCAGAGCATGAATCTCTTGAACCAAGGAGGAAAAGAAAAAAATCCACTGGGGCCATTAGGCTTTTTATGGCCATAGAAGGCTAGTGAGGGGGTGTTACTCGCCTTTTAAGAATATATTGCCACGGCCAGTGTAACAAAAAGCAGCCATTATGGATAACAACTGTCTGCATACCTCCCAAGTGTCCCTCTTTAGGAGGGACAGTCCCTCTTTTAGAACCAAATCCCATTGTCCCTCTTTCCCACCCTAATGTCCCTCTTTTTAGGAGGTCAGACTGTGTGATGTGTATATAAGTGTATCACATTGCTCCACAGCAATAAAACTCACATTATTGTTTCTTTAAACGTCAGTATACGTGTTTAAGTCATTTATTAGGTAACTCAAGGCGGTGTCAATAGGTCATAAAACAGCCTGAAAATTATTTTTAATGCCCCGCCCACCAACCACACCCCCAGACACACCCCCTAAAACACAACTGTCCCTCTTTGGCAATTTCAAATGTTGGGGGGTATGTGTCTGTAATCCACATTTAGCAACTGGCCTATGTGAAAGTACAGAATTTGGGGTTAAACCCTTTGAGTGTTTCAGAGGTGTCTAAGGTGATGCAAAACAATGCCTTGAACACCCCTTTGACACTAAAAGGCTAAAGGAAATTAAGAATATTTAAACCCTTAAGTACCAAGGACGTACATATACATCATGGGGAAAACGTGCATTAACGACCCATGACCTCATGGAATTCAGGCCTCCCCCCCCCCATGCAGCTGCACGCTATTAGGGGACCTCTGATTCAGTTAAAAAAGAAATAAATGCCCTGTGTTCCTTAAGTATTGGCCTCGTGGCTGGTCCTTAAGGGGTTAAGACAGAAATGAACAATTAATTTTCATTTAAAAACATTTAGGGATACAAAAACCTGAGACTGCGTAATAACGCAACTGACTGGGTTTCAGAAAAAATAGGTTTATATAAAATGGCAAAGAACTAAGCAAGGCTTTTTCATTGTTAATTCTTTGAGTGTGAGATTTGTGTTGCGTACCCCTCTGGCACTCAAGGGGTTAATAACTGTACATAGACTGTAACAAAGCCATTATAACAGACAGGCTAAGAAAGTACTGCACCAAATTAACACAATTTTTCTCAGTTAAAACCTAGAATGAATACCCTACAAAAAAAAAAATGTTTTTCATTACAAGTGATACGTTTTTCATTTAACTAAGCCAAAATACTAAAATGATATTGATATTTAACCCCTTAAGGACCCTCGATATGCCAGGACTGTAACGCTGGTCCGGGCAATTAAGGACAGGGGGCAGTCCTGGTAAGTCACGGATATAGCTGGGAACTCTCTAGATTTACCCCAGAGACTCTGGTTTTTGCTGTTGATTACCCGGTCTCTGGGATGAAGCCGATTCTCCGGACGTGCAGAGTTTCTAATGAAATTCTGCCTAATTCTGCTCCTTCCCCACCCTTTTACTCCTACTTCTTCCATGTCCATTAAGCTCCACCCTACTCATAATTATGCCCCACTTTTTTTTTTTTTTTTTTTTTTTACGTGAATTGTACCATTTATCTCCCTCAGTGCTACCATACAACTCCTTCTCTGGGGAGTCCACAGGAAAAAGTTGCCAGGTATGGTCATGGAATTCTGGGATAACAGAGAGGCTGCACGCCGCTCTACCATTACAGAATTCAGCTCTCCAAAGAAGAAAAAAAAAAAAAAAAAAAAAAAAAAAGGTCTGTGGTCCTTAGCTTTCCAAGATTTCTCCACTTAATCACAGGTTTATAATCATTGGCTCTGTTATTGTGATTGAGCTGTCTGTGCTTATTTCAGGATATCCGTAAAACCTGAACTGTTGGTGTGCCCCAAGGACTGGAGCTGAGAATTACTGTGGTTAGGTTTTTCCTGCTGAGTTAAACAAGGGTTTTAGCAATGTTTTTAGATTTTTCATTTGTTACAGTTAAAATGATAATAATGTTTCACAAAAAAGTAGCTCTGGAGAATGTTATTTCAACACTGTCAGAGTTGTAGTTCAAGAGTAATTGAATGAAAAAATATCCCCCTCCTGTCCCTTTTACCTAGTGTAAGCCGCCTCCTTTCAGATGTGGATCTGGTCTCTTGACCGGACAGGTCACAGAAAGGGACAATATTCTTACTGTGAACCACCAACTCCACCACTTACAGCCAGTTTGTACTGTAGTAATCTTTAAACGGGTCATCTCCCAAAATTTATTCAACAGCAAAATCCTAACAATATTTCTCATAATAAAACTTTATTGAGCCTTTATTTTTTTGGGTGAATCTAGTTCCAACACAGTCTACAGCAATTTGTAGCTTTCCAGCTTTCGATTAGCTGCAACTCACATCAGCATAATGGGAATTTTTGTGGGAAAAAAAAACCCCAGCTGGCATATGGCATGTTTCCCACTCCTAGTCTGCAGTAATAGCTCACCAAAAAGGCAAAAAGAAAATTGGCACAAAAATGTTTCTCTTTCTAAATGGTCCTCACATTCAGTTGCATGGTAAATAGGTTGAACCCTTTCCCTCCCACAACACTTTAGTATTCTACAGTAAAGTATACACAAATAAATTCTGTATTTTGGCAGTTCTCTCCATCAGACTCTGCACAGGGTTAACAGCACTTTCACGCCAGCGTGCTTCTTTACAGCAGTTCTTCCAGTGGTGGAGGGGAGAAAGAAACTAAACAATACCAGCTGCTATTATTCAAAGCTGGTTGCGCCATATTAGCATCAAAGGGTATTACTCAATCTTCAGTCAAAGCACATTTCAAACAGTAAATGCACTGTTGTTAATAACTCTCACTTTGCTCTTGCTAAAGCCAGTTTTAAACATGAAAACAAAACCTTTCATAAAAGGAGTTAGGCTGCATATTTTAGCTACCTCCTGCCTACATTCTTAGACGAGACAGGATTGTAACATCTGAAGCCAGAGGGATCAGTAACAGGCATATTGTGGGAACCTTGGGGAGGTGAATTCCTCTTTTCTTAATTAATATGAAACAAATTACATCATGAGGGTGTTGATATAATGAACTCTATTTACATGCAAGACTCAGTAATCAGCATTTCATTAGTAGAAAGACGTTGATCAGGCGTGTTGCTAGGTACTGGCTAATGGGGCTAAAGACATTCTCACAGCTTTAAGGAAAAGAGGTGTATGCAATAGATTGCATGATGCATATCTCTCTAGCCTTTAAAAGGTTAAAGACTGGATCTTGTTGCCAGGTCTGTGCATGTAATGATACTAATCTTCCCCTAATGATGCACTTAGAATAAATGTTACTAATAATGCATGTGTTTGTCCCAAGAGCCTGGTCCTTTGAGAACCTAGCAACTTCACTGAAGATGACACAAGTTTGAAAGCCACAGAGATGATACAACAGAAATTTTAGCAACAAGAGGCGACTTTGCTGAAATTCCCAGTATCTGACTTTTTTCCTCATATTGTAATTCTACCATACACATTTATTTCATCCCACCTACTGCCTTTCCAATTAACCTAACCCCCACTGTTCCTACTTCTTCTCCAAGTGTCCACCAAGTGTAATAGGAAGCTGCTAAGGTGTAACCATCCACTGTCTGCAAGAGGCCATTTTAGAACCTAGTGATATAGTCAGGGATGAATTTAAATTTCTGGTACCCCTAAGCACCCTCAGTGCCACCCATGGTCAAACATCTCTACATACATGACCCAGAACAAACAAGTACATACATTTTTGGCCCACACAAAAAAATTCCTTTATCTTATAATTACAAAGTATGAAAAATCTTAGATGCTATAGAGATAAACACAATGCATTAGCGATCTCTCTAGCATCTACGGGGTTAAATAACTACTTTTACCAAGAGTTGGAAATGCCCCCAATGTGTGTGGGCTATGTCTAGATTCATTAATAGCACAGTGCATGGCAATATTGGCCTGACACAAACTAATTAGCACAATGTGCCTCTGACAAAATAGGATTTTAGTGTTCTAACATGTTAAAACCTTTTCTCTTTAGTCCATATGCAACACAGGTACCATGAGGCGGAGTCCTTCCTCTTGGAGGGCAGGACACATCTCAAAAGACAGTCTTATGGGTGGAGACTCCTTCCTACTCCAGCTCAACCCTCCCCCTCTCTGTATGTACCCAGAGTACAAGTACCCATGTGACCAAAGCCACACAAACAAGGCAAGCAGGGAAGACAAGTAAGCTATAAAAGGACTCTGTAAGACCAGGGAGGTCAGACCACAAACAAAAGGTCCCTTTCTCTGGGTGTTCCATATGAACTACAGAGAAAACCAGGTAGGAATACTAAAATCCTATTTTCTCTTATTTCCAATATTGAACACAGGTACCATGGGACTATACAAACACTAAGCTCCCAGAGGTGGGAAAAAGGAGAAAGGATGTCACTCCCGTCACCATGATACTGGAGTTCCCTAGGACCGACCAGTACCTAGATAACCAAAGCAGTAAGTGTCAATGTACACTGAACTAAAACAGCATACAAAGACAAGAGACAATGAGGCTCAAACAGCTGAACAACAGTATGGAAACCAAGTGTGTAGGTCCCTAGACAGACAGGGCCACATACAGGACCTTCCAGCCAAAGCTTGCTTCCTCCAAAGCCAGAAGATTGACATGGTAGTGCTTAGTAAAAGTATGCAAGGAGGTCCAAGTTGCTGCCTTGCACAACTGCTCAGCTGAGGCCTGATTCTTGTAGGCCCAAGAGGCCCCCACAGACATGGTTGAATGTGCCATGATCTTGAAGGGAAAAGGTTTCTTCCTGATTCTTTATGCCTGGTGTATGGTAGCTTTGATCCAAGAGGCAACGGCGAACTTGGAAGCAGCCTGACCTGCCCTACGACCCTCGGGGATGATAGAGAGTCAGCCTTGTGAAAAGGCTCAGTACAGTGAACATAAAAAAAGGCAACACACAACATCCAACAAATGTCAGGACAAAATGAAGGCACAACAATCTCTTGATTGATGTGGAACTCAGAGACCACCGTAGGAAGAAACTCCTGGTAGTTTAGAAGCACCATCTTATTCTTGTAAAAAAACAGGAAAAGTGGGTTGCAAGAAAAAGCCTGCAACTCAGCAACTCTGTGGACAAGGCAAGGGGCTCAAAGGGAGGCCTCTGCAAGACTCCCAAGACTAAGTTAAGATCCCACTGAGAAGTGACAGCCTTAAAGGCAGGGAAGGCATGAGCCACCCCCTTAAGAAAGACCTTGATGTCTGGAATGGTGGAGATAATTCCCTGGAAAACCACAGAAAGAGCCAAAATTTGAACCTTTAAGGGGCATAAACTGAGCCCTTTGTTCACTTCATCCTGGAGGACGGAAAACACTAAGTGAAGGTCAAACTGCTACGAGGACACAGCCTTGTCCACGGACCACTAATGAAAAACAGACCATACCCTATGGTAGACCTTGGAAGAGGCAGGTTTTCTGTCCTGAATCATAATGGAGACGACCTAAGCTGAGAAACTTTTTTTTCCCAAAATGCTTTGTAGAGTGAAAACATTGGTTGCGAAGTCCCTGACCGAAAGCTTACACTCTAAAGTGGTAATGGGAGACATACAGAGTACATAAGGGGCAAGTGCTGAATACAGTGCAAGTTCTACTGGTGATAGAGGACATCAGTAAAGTAAATAATTTATAAGAGCGTTCATTGCACAACATCAGTGCCTTCTAGCATGTTGAGATTTTATCCATGAGGTACATTTTTAAGTGAGATTTGAGGGTTATCAGAGAGGTGAAGTGACTCAGGTTGGATGGTAGAGCATGCCATAGATACGGAGCAATGAGAGAAAAAGGTTTGATACTTGACAGGGCTGTAGACACAAAAGGAGCTGAGAGAAGACAATCATTGGCCAAACGCAAGTGGCGGGATGGAGTATAAAGGGAGATCAGAGTGGAAATGTAAGAAGGACTAGAGGAGACTAGTGTCTTGAAAGATTTTGTAAGATATCCAGAGATTGATAGGTAGCCATTAGAGAGTTTTGAGAAGGAGTGGGGCAGGGACAAACCTAGGTGACAGAAGAGTAATTTGTGCTACAGCACTCTGTATAAACTGAAGTGGATGGAGATGGGAAGCAGGAATGCCAGACAGAAGAATGTTGCAATAGTCCCTGGAGAAAAATATCCGGCCTGGGAGGGAGGTGGAGCGAATCTTGAATCGAATGACTGACCAGGTTCACAAAGCATGCTCTCCTGGTCCAGTAAGGGGCCACCAGAGTGACTGCCGCACTGTCCATCCTGATCTTCCCAAGTACCCTGGGTATTAGAGGAAATGGAGAAAATACATAGGAGAGGAGAAAGTTCCACGGAATCAACATTGCATCTGTGGCAAAAGCCAGGGGATCTCCCCTCTGGGAGCAGAAGGTCGGAACCTTCCTGTGTTCCCAGGTGGCCATGAGATTTATCGTCAGCACACCCCACTGTTGCACAATCAGGTAGAATGCTTGTGAGTGGAGTTCTCACTCACCTGGATCTACATTTTGGCAACGGAGAAAGTCCACCAAAACATTTTCTACTCCTGGAATGTGAACAGCTGAGATGGATGGAAACTTGGGCCTCTGCCCAACCGAGTAAGTACCTCACCCCGAGCCAGGCAGCTGGCCTATGAGTGCCTCCTTGGCGACTGATGTATGCCACAGCAGTGGCATTGCCTGGAAGGTTTCCCTTTCAAAAGTGAGGTCCAGTACACTGGGGCTGGCCGGATAGCCCAGAGCACCAAGACATTTATGGACAGCAAGCCTCTTCCTTAGTCCACCTGCCCTGAACCCCCAGGTGACCCAAAACTGCACCCCAGCTGCTCAGACTGGTGTCCGCCATGACCTGGGTCCACTCTGGAATCACAAAGGATTTCCCCTGTTCCAGGTTGTGCAGCCACCACTGTAGGTCCTGACTGGCCTCTAGAGAGATATCTGCCGATCCATGCTCCAAGATGGACCAGATGTCAGGCCGAAAGGACCAGCTTTGGATTGAAGTTCTCTTGTGTGGACCTGAGAGTGAGGTACAGCATCGAGTGTTGACACCATTCTGCCCAACATACTCATGTATGCCCTGATAGTGGCCAAGGGCTACTCCAGAGCCGTAAGTCCTTCTTGCATCACAAGAAGAATATTCTCCTCCAGCAGGAAGACTTTTCCCTGATGAGTGTCGAACCTCATCCTCAGGAACACCAATTTCTGGGAAGACACTATGGATGACTTTAACATGTTCACAATCCACCCGTTGTGGACGGTAGTCAGATACAGCCCTTCACACGACGGACCGTAAACTCCTCTGGAGCAAGCCCTGAGCAAAAGATTGTCCAGATATGGGGAACATGCAAGAAAATGATGCCAGGCCAAACCACAGAGCTGTGAACTGGTAATGATCCGAGCAGGAAGCAAAACGTAGGTAGCACTGGCTGTCTGGATCGGCAGGAATGTGCAGATACACATCCTGAAGGTCCAGCGATGCCAGACACTCCCCTGGGAAAATAGCTGCTATGACAGAACTCATAGATTCCATCTTGAAGTACGTAGTCACTGCATACTTGTTGAGACAATTGAGGTCCAGAATGCTACTACAGCTGCCATCCTTCTCTGGAACTACAAACAGGTTGGAATAAAAACCTGAACTGTGCTCCGGAAGAGGTAATGGAGTCAGAAGCTTTTTGGCCAGCAGTGAATCCACTGCCTCCTGAAACAGCCGTGCCTTGTCTGGCTCTTTTGGCATCCTGTACAAAAAGAAATTATATGGAGGAAGGGATCTGAAATGTATGCAGTACTATTTTGAGATTACCCACAAAACCCACTGGTCCACGACTGAGGACTCCCAGCCTTCCCGAAAAAGGTGTCAACAACCCCTACAGGCGACAACAGACCAGTATTCCTCGAGTCATGCTGAAGAGGGCTCAACATGCTTAGCCCTTGTCTCTGAAAGCTTAGGCTGCCAGGGCTGACTGGGATTGGTGGTGGAGTGCATGTGAGAGGCCTGAGAACCGTGCAGCCTCTGCGCCATGGCAGGTAAGCATTTGAAGCAACAAGGTGCTCTTACCCCAAAGAAAGAAGTGACTTCTTAGAAGACTGGTCCGCGTACCAAATCTTAAGTCACAGAGTGTGCTGTAAAGCAACAGAAAAGGCAGAGGCTTTAGTGGACTATCTGACAGCATCAAAAGAGAGAGCCTCAGAAACAGTTGTTGTTGGCCTCTTTAATATTGGCCATGGGAACCAACAAATCCTCCCTTGGAAACATCAGCATGGACAGCCTCTACCAGCTGTTCACCCCCACATAGCAAAAGCCCTGTTCTCACAGGCAAAGGCAAAAATAGGTCTAAGTGCCACTCCAGTGGCCACAAACACAGCTCTGAGAATGGAGTCCTGCTTCTTGTCAGTTGGTTCCTTCAATCCAGCTGCATCTGCCAGTGGCAGAGCAGTAGTTTTGGCCAACCTAGAAATAAGGGGGTCCGCGGTTGTCGGTGAGGCCTACTACGCCAAAGCTGCCTCAGAAAGTGGAAGATTTCTTACATTTCTGGAAGACATCTGTAGTGAAAGACCACTCAGAGGTGTCAGTAACTTGAAGGGTCTCCAAGACTGCTCTAATGAGCCCTCAGTGGATGGTAGGGGGGTTAGCCTCATAGGAGTCCCCATAGGAGTAAGAAGAATTTATATCTTCATATCCCTTGTCCTCAGCTTCCCCTTCAGAAAATTCCTCATCTGAGGAGGCCCCTATAACCTGAGGAACAGTCTTAGATTTGAGGGCCATATATTTAAAAGTAGTGGGGGGCCTTCCATGACACAACAATCCCCTGGGAACAAGAAGACAAGAAGATACAGCCCTCTCTGACTTTTGTATCTTAAATGGTTGCAGAAACAAGTTTTCCCATAAAAGTGAATGGAGCAAAGATGGTGGTGAGTGGGCTCCCATTCTTAAAGGGGCTGCTGCAATGAACTGGTCAAAATTACTAATGTGATCCTGAGACCCAAATACCCCAAGGGACATACAAAAGTAAAGTACAAATGAAGGGTAGGTGAAAACAGACCCCCACAACACCTCTGAAATAGCCAAAATGGCAGAGAAAGGGTTAATGCTTAAACAAAACACAGCCATCCTTACTCCAAACCCTATGGAAGTAACATACAGTAAATGAGCCTGACCAAGGTTATATGGAGAAGTACAGGATTGGGATAAATTTGGACAAGCACTCAAAGAGATACTCGACAGTCTTCTGTCTTCAATGTACCATTGTAGCCAGAAGCAAATAGATCCCTGGAAGGGAAAACTTAGCAGCAAGATTCCCTCCACAGGGCTGAAATGCTCCACATCTTTTGAGATGTGCCCTGCCCACCGAGAGGAGGGACTCAAACCTGTGGTATCTGTGTTCCATACTGGACATAAGAGAAATAAAGTTTAATTGTTCAAAAATATTTTATATTATAAAGAAAATGACTAGTACAACATATAGACAGTTTTAGTTCTCTCTGTCTCTCTCTATTTTCTCTAAACTTATACTATGGGTGATGGCTCTCCTCTTTGAAGGAAAGTAAAACAAAAATGTCAGCCTCAAACACATTGAGAGGCTAACTCATAAATGCTGCAGGAAGCACTACATGCCTGAAATTTTAAATTAAAATTAAACAAATTATTATATGCAGATTTGAATTGAACAATGAATTATGTAAATACTTAACATATTACATTGTACATTTGGAAAAGGGCAAATATAATAATATACTTACATACACGTTGGGTATTGGGTAACACAGGATGCAAGACTACTTTAAATAAAGAAAATTAGAAAAATGATAGGTAGTGATCAGCTGCCACATGTCCACTAGCTCACGTCAGTGAAGTATCTATATTAAGAAGATTTACATGATTGGCAGGTTGTCAGTTTAAGAAAATTAGCTAGTACTGGCTGTCAGGGAGTGGCATGTGGGTGGTAGAACAGTATGGAATTCTAGGTTCTGGCAGTATTGTTTAATTTACATATGTTAACAAATTAAGAAGAAAAATACGCCATAAATTACTGTTTTAACGTGGAACTACCACCCAATAATAAGATAGCATCACATCATTGCCCATCTGGCGAGTAGCTGCTCAGTAGCGCTAGTCGCCAGAATTCTTACTGGATTAAAGAGAAATCTCTATTCTTCATGGACTGACAGCAAGACAGAGCGCGGACATCTTGCCCCAGTGACTTCCACGCACCTGAGCTGTCAGTCCCAGACGGAGCCAAATGGCTCCTAGCAACGCCTCCTAGACCCAGCTGGGACTGACATCGCAGATGCATGGACGTCACTATGGCAAGATGTCAACGCTCCGTCTTGCTGTCAGTCCATGAAGAATAGAGATTTCTCTTTAATCCGGTAAGAATTCTGGTGACTACCGGATGGGCAATGATGTGATGCTATCTTATTATTGGGAGGTAGTTTTGCTTTAAATAAAGATATCTAACATGATTACATAAATAAAGGATATTCTGAAAGCTCTTAAAAATGCCTAAGTTGTTATAAAGTGTTATTCCCACTTTGTGATTTAATACAATGTGCAACCTTCCAGCAGAGGCGGCATACGCAAAGGATAAGCAGATTTTATAGAAATCATACAGGACTATTTTGGATATCAATGAATTTTAAAGATCAAACAGAGAAAGGCATGCAGGCTGTAGCTCTCCAGCTATTGTTGGACTACAATTCCCATCAACTTAGACTGAGCACTGGCTGGATGAAGATGATAGAAGTTGTAGTTCAACAGCTGGAATGCGCTGGTTAACCTCAATTGAAAGAGATTCTACATTTTCATAACCCGCTATGTAATGCGTGTTGACTCCCCACTGGCACCTAGATATGGATAGGAGTGCCAAGCAGCTGAGCTCAATACTTGCATTCTGGCATTCAGGCAGTTAATCTGGACTTAGTTTGTATAAGAAAACAAAAACCACTTTCACTGCACTACATCATCCATACGATACGATGAGAAAATGTATACTTGAGATCACGTGTGTTTGCTTAGGCATCTAACACACTGTACCAGACAGTCTGGTAAGCTGAAAGCATGCAAAAGAGTAATAACCTTCAGGCGCTATTGAATGACAGGTGCTTGGCTGGGAAGACATGTCCATGTCTGACTGTTCACAGCTAAAACCTACAAATTTTATGGGGGTGGCTTGAAATTAAACAAATAAATGCCTGCTCTTTTTCCACAGCAAAGGAATGATTCGAAAGAAAATCCCTCAAAGCATTAGGTGCTCGGCCTAGGAAAACTAAACAAATAAAGCTAGTTTGTTCATGTAAAAATCAGAGATTAAATAACAGTTGACTCAGGAAATGAAACATCGCAGTGACACTTTTCTTTAGGAGTTGGGATAACGAACCAAACGGATCAAATTGTAACGTTCTGATCCAAAACTCCATGTTCAATGAATGTTCTTACCACAGGTCCTATTTAAAAGTGACATAGGGATGTGAGATGAAATTCTTGCTTATTTATTTATTTATTTTACTAAAGTTGTTTATTAATGAAAGCAGAGAATCTTTTTTTTTTTTTTTCTTTTTAACATTGTGGCAAGCAACGTAATATCTATGGGAAACTTTTTTCAATTTAGGCAATACATGGTACTAATCTAATTAATCTTTCTATTCTCTAATACAAACATAAAAATATACATTTATGTGATAAATATAAGCGAAGCAATGTACTGGAGACATCTACAGTATTCAAGGGGTTAAAACAATCACTTAAGTCAATGGAAATGTTTATTTGTCCCCTATGATGTAATTGGTTTCTCCCACAATTTGTGAAATTCACCTTTAAACGTCAGGCCGAAGAGCTCTAAGCATCTTGTTTGGTACAAAGATCAAATAAAGCAAAATCATACATACATATATTTTATCCATCTATCTATCAATTTATCTTATCAATCCGTCTATCTTATCAATCCGTCTATTAATCTAATCTATCTATTAATCTAATCTATCTATTAATCTAATCTATCGGTATCTAATCTATTTGTATCTAATCTAATCTATTTGTATCTAATCCATCTAAGCACAGGTATCCAAAACTGGTCCTCAAGAGCCATCAACACTCTTGGTAGACTAATTTGTAGCTCAGTCATTTTAATTGGGCTATGTACTCACTCAGGGATATCCTGAAAACAAGCACTGCTGGTATATCAAGGAACAGGGTTGGATACCCCTGTTCCAGGACTTTTCCCTGCTGTGTAAAACAAGGAACTCCCACTGCTAGAAGATATTTCAATCAAACAGGTGATTTTTGTTCCATCAAACTGTTTGAAACAGTGACAACTAGTGCCCAATGAGACTTTTTATAATGCATTTAGTGGGAGAGCTTGAGTGAGCTTGATTCCCAATAGTAAATAAAAGGAAAGCACCAACTGATAACAATAGTAAATGTAGTTTAATTAAAAGTCACCAGGTGGTGCAGTTTAATCACTATGGAGAGATACAGTCTTTGACTCTGCTTCTCTCATATAATAATGCATTCTAAAAAAATGCATATGGGACATGAATTGGCAGTGGTCCTAACTGTTTAATGAATATATTAGCTGTAATCATGTTTTAATCAAAAATCTCCCAGTAGTGACATTACAACTGTTGACCTGTTTTACTCCATAGGCAAAGCTATATAATAATACACAAAAGCTGGAACATACGGGTTACATTTTACCAACTTATATAGCTCCTATGTTTTTTCCATTTTTTTTTTTTCCTCCAAATGATGAAATAAATTTGTGCATTCAGTTTGCTCCAGAATTGCAATTGTGAAGCAAGCCAACTGTACCACATGGATCAAATAAAATGTTTTAATTAGAATAGAATCCTGCATATATAGTTACTGTTATTTTACTGATTTATGGTGCTTTTTGCCACTTCAGACTATGGAGGTTTATGGTCAACTGACCATAGCGGTCCATAGACTGTTGCAGGAATTGTACCAACTTCAACGCATCACACCCAAAATAATACATGTTTGAGCTCTCATAATTTTTGATTAAAACAGCTCTGCAGTATATATATATGTATATGTATATATATATATATATATATATATATATATATATATATATAGATA
The DNA here is from genome assembly GCA_037306005.1 of Rhinophrynus dorsalis. NCBI lineage: Eukaryota > Metazoa > Chordata > Amphibia > Anura > Rhinophrynidae > Rhinophrynus > Rhinophrynus dorsalis. The sequence continues at coordinate 411,631,972 of CM074722.1, read as the reverse complement.
TAAAAGAATACTTGTGTGTGCTTGGCAAACACAACCCGGGGCAGCAGTAAGGAGGAGTTATTCAAATAACCTGTATACTGCCTGTACTATTGGTCCAACCACGGAGGTATGATTTTACTGCATGGAGATGCAGGGGCTACAATGACACACACAAGCAAAACACACACACCATATACAAACACCCCATACATACACACTGCACGCAAAACGATATACACCAAATGCTATGCACAATATGCACGGTATGCTATATGCCAACCACAAACTGCTATACGCATACACAAAATGCCAAACATAAAATGCAATACTACAACTGTTGTAAGCTATACGCCCAACGCTATACGCTAAACTCCAAATGATATATGCAATACGCCAAACCCTATAAGTAAAATGTGATATATAGCAAACGCTATACACCAAACACTATATGCAATCGATCAAACAGTATATGCCAAACGCTATACTCCAAATGCCATACACAATTCAAAAGGTGTATGGCAAGCGCAATACGCCAAGCACTATATGCCAAATGCTCTACGCAATTCGCTAAACGCTATACGAAATTTACTATAAGTAAGACACCAAAAGCTATATGCAGAGTGCTATATTCTGTATGTCAAACGCAATAGGATGAACACCAAATGCTATATGTTATATGGTATAAGAAATACACCAAATGCTAGATGCAAAGCACTGTACACTGTACACTAAACACTATATGATGTACACAATTCAGCAAATGTTATATGACATTTGCTATAAGCAATACACCAAATGCTAGATGCAAAGCACTGTACACTAAACACTATACGCAAGATACTGTAGACAAACGCTATATGTAATAGGAAAACCACTCTGCTCACTAGGCAAAACGCAACATGCTACATGCCATAGGCTATATGCAATGAACTATACGCAAAACACTAAGCGCAACACACCCAAAACACAAAAGTTCACACGTTCTCGCTCAGACATGTTCACACACACTGTCGCTCACACATGTGAGCTTGCTCTCACATGCTGTTGCTCAAACACACTTACACGCAGACACACACAAGCATTCACTGATGGAGACTTGAAAAATGCAATGCGTTGCGCACCTTTTTGGAGCTGAAAGGGCTAAGAACTGATAATTCAGCAAGCCAGTCATTAAAACAGTCATTGTTTTATTAACCACGTGGGCAACACCATGCCGATATTTCTAGATATATTATATTTATTTATTTTTTTTTTTTTCAATACCAAATATTATTTTCCCTTTAAAAAATAGAGCTTATGGCAGTGGTGTGCACTTGTAGCTCCCCTGCTTTTGTTCTAGTGCAGCTCCCATCATTTACAACCAGGTTTCACATCTCTGCCCTGTGGTGTGAAACAATCCAAGGGTGAGCATCCTGCAGCCCTCAAGGTCTTGTACTATCATTCCCATCATCCTTACCTTTCATCTTATGTAGTCCAGCAGCAGCAGTACGACCAGAAGCTGCACACCCTAAAACCCTAACCTAGTCATCAGCTAGCTAGGAATGATGATAATTGTAGTCCAACAACAGCTGGAGGGGCCACAGGTAGGCACCAGTGGAACAGCTATAGGTCCAACAGAACCAAACATTTCTCGCTGTTTGTGTGCTAAAGCTTTGTCTATTCTGATACTGGCAACCTGGGTAACTAATGTGATACAGTATCCTAAATTTAGGGACTGACCCTGGAATCTTGGATAGCTGTCAGTTATGAATCATGTCAGAATATACTTTGGAGTGGCTATGGACTATGTGCTACTTTCACTGAATAATATGTTCATAATCAACTAGTTGAAAAAGCCATTTACATGGGAAACAGTGCTACCGCTGCAGTCAAGAGTAGCAGAGACTGCCCGCGCCACAGCTAATAAGGAGGGGGGGGCGCTCCAAATTCAGACCGGAGTCCTCTCTGCGCACCAAGCGGTCCCAGGAAGGTTCCTGGGAAGGTGCGAAGAGAGGACTCTGGTGTGAATTCGGAGCACCGTGCTCCATACCAGACGTGGCACGGGCAGTCTCTACTGCGCATGACTATAGCACAGACAGCCATCTCTACTGCGCATGACGGCTTCTGACAAACTTACTTAGCAAATTATTATGCTATATAATAATTCGCTAATGTATGTTTGTCAGAAGCTGTCATGCGCTGTACAGACTACCCACGCCACGGCTGATAACAGAGAGAGGTGCTCCGATATCAGCCGCGGTGTGGGAAGTCTCTACTGTGCATGACAGCACCGTGGCCGTTGCTGCCTGGCACTGTGGCCCATGTATAGGTCTCTTCGACTAGTATAGGATAGGTTGGTAAACTGCTCACGGAGCTACACAACATAATTAAGAAAGCAAGAGAGGATCACTTCTGGGCCAAACCAACTTCACCGAAGGAGAAGTAAAAATGTTCAGAATTCTCACTTATTTAAACAGAATTTTTAACCCCTTGAGTACTAGAAAGGTCACCAATGCATTGAAAATTCAACGGGTTAAAAGATGAATTTATATAATTTTTAATTTTCATTGGTCCCCTATAGTGCAGTTAGGTTTGCTCAAAAATTGCTCAGACAGATCTCAATTGCCAAATCATGAAGTCTTTGTAATAGTGAGCTATTTGGTTCTGATGAGCAGGAAAAGCCTCAAACTTTTTAAAATAACAAAAAGAACGAAGAATTTCTGGTTATTGTTTGGGATCTCACAAAGCAAAATGCCACTAATTTACCCCTTTTTCCAGGAGAATGAAAGCAGAGATTAAAGAAGCCGACCAGTGGAGCAGAGCCAAGGGAAAGCTTTTAGTCTGTTTTGTAGCAGCCATTGTATATTTTCACACACACACACTGTTCTCTGAAGAATAATTAAATGTTCTCTCTTCACAATCTCAAACTTAAAACCCCTGGGGTCAGAAACCCACTCAACCACTCACCCAGGAAAAGTGGAAAACTAAGAATGACTTGAGTTGCTTGATAGACTGTGGCTGCTGCAATATCCCATAATGCCTTGCAAAGCACAGTGCAAGGAATTGTGGTGAGCAACTTCAGGAACCAGAGACAAGAGTAACAGCTTTCTCCCAAAAGATTCTTCAGTAGAGTTGACCTTCCCCTTCTACCATCCCATTTTCAATGTAGACCAGTGATCACCCACAGTGGAATTCTATTTCCACTTGTGGAAGAAGCAGCATTTATACATTTACACACTTTAGTGCACAGGTCCCCTCTGGAGTTTTAGCTGGCACTGGTGCTCTGCGCCCTGGAGAGACAGCCGAGTCCTATTATTTGCTGTGGTATAACACCCACCTGCACAGTCAAGAAGAATGATGCTGGAACTAGCATCTTCTCCTTTTACAAGAGATGGGACAAAAAGCTTGGGGTGGGCTTGAATAATTAAGGGTGTGATCTTATAATGCGGCTTCTCTTAAATGTGGACATAACGGCAATTAACTAGTGCGGGTTGGCCTCTCCTGATGCCCCCACTTACTGATCTAAATGTCAAAAGAGAGGTTCACATTGACGCAAAAGGGTTTGCAAGTATCACAGATCTACAGTAAAGGCTGGTAAAGGAGACAGTCATTATTTCCTATGTTCATCATATGTCCCATTGCCAATACTGTTGTAAGTCGCAACATGGATCATATAGGTTGCAGTACAATGTCACAGATAGACGAGACTAGTCCTGGACGCAGCTATGTTTCGATTATGCGGATTCTACAGTACATACATACTCTGAGGGACCTGTGTGTATATTATACGGTGGGCAGTGGCCTCTTTTTTTCTCTAACATAGAGGCTTTCCCGAGGTATAGCCCTATAACATGTAGATTCTGCACCACAGGCTGTAAAAATTAGGATGTTCGTTTACATGCTTCATAGAACACACTGTTCTCACTGTCCACTGCATAAGGTTATGAAGTCACTACATTGTTGCTGTTTTTTTACCAGCTTTCACTATAGATCTATGATATTTGCTGTGTTTATAGGCACCTGAGTGGGTGCCATGATGCGCCGGTGACCCCCCTTTTTTGTTCTCTAATGCAGCAGCTTCCCAATGGTATAGACCTATACTCACATCTCCGCATTTAGAGAAGGGCCATCCATGTTTTTTCAATCTTAAGTCACTTTTTCAGAAAGCATTATGTGTGAAGGATGCATTATTTTTTATAATGATGGTGAAGTATACCGAGTCTGCTATTCAAAAACACTATGGATTTATTTACTGATTTGAGTCAATGACAATACAGCTATTTAAAAAGACATCTACTAGTTCCTGTGTGATAGTTATTTAGGTCTACATTTTTTTTTTTTTTTTTTTTTTTTTTAAATCTCAGAAGTGCCGCTCCATGGGGTTAGGCGGGCCACATTTGGCCCATGGGCCACATGTTGGACACCCATGGTTTAGACTGTTGTGAATTACAGGCTGTGAAGTGGTACATTCAATGACTTGTTCCACTGGATAGCTTTAACTCTTTAAGGACTAGGGGGGGTGCAATGTGTTGCATACCACTTGGTCCTTATAGGGTTAATTGTTTTGTGTATTTTTTTATACATGCTCTATGTATCAATGAGATGCCATTTTCCTGCAGTCTGTTCTCCAACTCCTGTATTATGATGTCAAAGGCATCCGTGGCGCCTTCCAGTAAACTATAAACCATCTGGATTCAATGTGTTTTATTTGTCGAGAAAGGTCAATGTGAGGTCCGAAAAGTTGACCTTATAAATCACCCTTCTTTCCATATGAAATAGGCTGTGTCTGGATCAGTGGCAGCCACACCCCATAGCGGGAACTGTGACTGCTTAGCCAATGGTATGTGTTGAGGTGGGGTTTAACACATTAGAGGCAGTTTTCAATTGTCACTGCTTGGAAATGTGAATGTCGTTGCCGATACCACCCCCTCTCAGGCACACAGACACACACTCAATGGGTTAAGTTATATATATATATATATATTCTATACATGAGTATTAATGGCGTGTTCATGTGAAACACACACAGACAGACACACATTTGTAATATACCTCTCAACATGGAGGCTAGAGCCAACATTTTTGCTACATTTGTTATCAAACTATCTATTTCAAACTAATAAAGTGATCAGGAGATAAGTGGATTCATTCTGGGGCAAACTAATTGAAACATAGGGGACAAATACTAGACCCCACTGATGTTGGAGCCCTTCCTAGCATTCAAGGGATAACAGCCCTATCTAAATCAAAGGGAGTATTGTACTTCCCCCCCTATGGAGCAGTTCGCTTACTTCAGAATTACTCCAATATTCTTTTGAACATATGCCCTTTAAGCGGAACTATCACCCCAAATAAAGTCCCCCCCGCAATAACTAGTCATATAGTGATAAGCTTAGAAATAGTACTACTATCCAGGATAAGTACAGTGTTATTAAGAAATCCTACTTCATCTGAGACTGATGGCCAAGCTTCACGCTTTAGAGTCATCTGTGCCGCAAATCCCTTCCTGTTACTTTCAGGTACAATGCAACTCCTACTTGAGGAGGCCGGGAAAGACAGCACACACACGCAGATGTCTCTAAGCCAAGATGTCTCTGTTGATGCCTGGCCATCAGTTTCAGATGAAGTAGGATTTCTTAATAATGCTGTACTTATGTTGGATAATAGTACTATTTCTAAGCTTATCACTATATGACTAATTATTGGGGGGGGGGGCTTTATTTGGGGTGATAGTTTAGCTTTAACCCCTTATTGTCCAGCGACGTGCCAGAACCGTCACTGCTATTTTTAAGTTAAGGACCAGTGACGGTCCTGGCACGTCATGTACTTTTACTCACCACGCTCCTGCAGGAGCGCTGTAATAGCGGGGGCTGAAGTTGATCTCTATCCATTTCCCGTTCGGCGTGCCGGCACACGTGATCAGTCAAGTGGGCCGGCACGACAAATTTTTCTATCTGGTCCTTAAAGGACCACACACTCCAGGACCGCTGGTCCTTAAAGGGATAGTAATACTTCATTTTAAATTTATTTTATTTTGTAGGCATTAAAAAAACATGAAGAATGATATAAGTCTTATCTCTCAAACCTTTATGGTTTATGAGATATTCACAAGCAAAGTTTCCCCCTCCCGCCCCTTTTACCTACTGTAAACAATCTCTTCACAGATGTGGAATGCAGTCCATAGACTGGACAGATAACAGAAGAGGACACTCTTATTCCTATGAAAACAATGAAATCCCTGCCCCCCTTGACAAGCTTTTCAGCTTTTTCCCTTATCTTAATTGAAGATTGTCCCTCTCTGCAGTCTACCTGGGCAGCTCCCTTCTGCCCTGGCTGAAAAGTGTTACATCAGTAAAAGGGGCGGGACACTTTGCTTGTGAATATCTCATATAAACCATAAAGGTTTGAGAGATAAGACTTATATCATTCTTCATGTTTTTTTAATGCCTACAAAATAAAATAAAGTTAAAACGAAGTATTACTATCTCTTTAAGGGGCTAAGTATTGTTTCCAAAAGCAACTAGTCATTGAAGACTCCCTAGAATCTAAGGTATTTGATAGTTCCAGGGAGATTTCAGGGAAAATAAAGTGTTCTACAACAGAAAACATTTTGTGAAACACTGAACTAGTAAAGAATCTAGGATCAAATGTTCATACATAGCTGCCTACATATCCATAGAAGAAGCATGTTTATATACTAGCTTTTTTATACTGTTTACAGTTTAGAAAGAGTATAGGAAAGTAAAGTGGACCAATTATGAGAGAAACCAACTGCACCATAGCCCCATTTAAATTAATGGGAATTTCTGCTCTGGCACTCAACGTGTTAAGTAAGCTTCCAAAAAAAATGTTATTTTTCCAAATGTTACAAATAACGCACTTGTTTGAACTCTGGTGTTAAAGGGGTTAAGCATCCCTCTGTTGTTAGTTCAAACTTGTAGGGGGTGTTGCTGGTAGGGAATGGGATGGTATGGTGCATGCATTCTTAACCCCTTTGCTTCTAGGAATGACAGGATCTGAAGCAAAAGCAAGTGCAGATAAATGGGAGGGAGTGACAGAGAAAGCCATTTAGAGAACTTGGCTTTGAAGAGTTCTCCTGAATAAGAGAAGAAAGTACTTGTCAATTTCAAGTTGACCTGAAAGCCACTTCTTCTAGTAAAGTTACAGAAGGCAGCGGAGGGGGCGTTAATGAATTCTTGCTGAAGATCTGCTATACTTTTATAGCAGAATAAAAGACTAGGGCTGTCTCTGGCCAGGAATAAGTTTGATTTTCCCACAGTAGGGAACTTCTTAATCAAATTAAGGAATTATTTACTTTGAATTTGGCACTGCTTTTGTACAGGAAGTTTGCTAGACATACATAGACATACATAGACATACATAGATTCCTGTAGAGTATACAGCCCTCTGTCAAAACTGGGATCTGTGTAAAATATGAACACATCTAATGAGCCGGAAAAAACATCCCTCTGGTCTTCAAAGTGTTAAAACGTTGTTAAATACGGAGGTGTAATTCTCTGGGCTGTATTTAACCGTTTGGATGTTAAGACAGGTCTCCAGAACTTTGCAAAGCAACTCATTCAGGGTTGACAAACCTCTGAAACATATTTTCTTTTTTCTGTCAGTGTTGGAAACATTGACCGTCAACCAAATTTTTTGCCAGCACATTTCAGGGAACCAACATCTAACTCGTCCAGCAGTTACTCTGATATTAACACAGCTATTTCCTAAGTGAGGGTTGGCAACCTTAACCCCTTAGTGATAGACGACTTACCTGGTAAGTCCAGGAAGTCATTCGCTATAAATGGGGAAAAAAAAAAAAAAAAAAACCCTGTCATAAGGGACATTAGCTCCTAAAAATGAATAGGGCTCACACTTGTTTAAAGGGTTAGTAATGCCCAAAATAAAGTTTATTCTATATGGTAGATTTTACAAAAATAACATATTTGGAGAAAGTCCCATCTCTCAAACCTTTATGGTATGAGAGATATTTGCCGCTAAAATTCCCCTTCTCCTGATGTCAGCTGAAAAGCTGACAGAAGGAGATCCGTGTCTGCTGACATGAGGAGGCTCTTCAGCAGAGCTGCAGTAGTGAGATTTAAAAAGAACTACTTCATTGGAACAGGCAACAAAGTGTGCTTGCAAACCATGCCCACTTTGTAGACCTTTCCAATTAATTAATTAATTTCCAATAACGCAATTTTGGCTCTACTGCAGAGCCACCAGCTGATCCCCAGACCAGGATCTCCTGCTGTCAGCAGAGCGCTGATGTCAGAGATAGGAATTTTTCCAAATACTTTATTTTTGTATAATCTAAAATATAGAATAAACTTTATTTTTGGCATTACTAACCCTTTAAAATATCATGAACTGTAATATCATGAACTGTAATATCATGAACTGTCAATATCTGTAAACATTATTTATGAGATTCATATCCCTCAAAAAGGCTATGATCATGTTTTTCCTGTTCATATGTACACAGCTGTGTATGACCACTTGAACCCTCTCTGATAAGCTCAATGTATGGCAAGGTAAATGAGATAAGAGTGTCAGTGAACTATACTGGATGGGATAATTTTCTGGTGCTGAGCAGACCTCTCACCTTGATTCAAGTGTGCATAACTGTTACCTACATCAACCTCCCCCCACTTGTATTTTTAAATGCTGGGAATAGTGCCAAATGGTCCATTTTATGCAAAATAATATTGCTGCACTGCATCATGAGGGACAGCGCAGCCATCTTGGTTACATATTACAAGATGAACAAAGCTCCCCTGCCCTAATCCCTGTCAAACATGGATTTTAAGACTGCTCCTTCTCTGGTGTAGTGCGCACACGCTTCTGAACATCCGGCACTGATTTCGGATTGCTGAACACAGGTATAAGAATAAGCCTTGTGTGCTTTGTGCTCTGCTGAACACCTCAACACAAATACAAATGTAAAATAATGTATAGCGACAATGGTCAAAAGTAAAAAACATAAGACACATAGTTCAGTGTGCATAGAGAGCAAATCTCCACAAACCTATTCACTGTATACAGTGTGTGTGAGGGCGGGAACACTCCCCAGTTGGTTGTGCCCTTATTTGATATCTATATATGCTATAGTGTCTGTCAGGATGCAGCCTCAGACCTCTGGGAACTTCTGTAGCTGTCAGAGGATCTCTTTCTGCAGCTTAGAATTCTGAATCCCCAGGTCATCTGCTTCTGTCAAAGTCACATGTGCACTGGAGTCCCCACTGCATGACATAGTTTAACTAAGTGCGGAATCCATTTACATCAGTCCGGCTAAAGATTTCTGTGAAACACTGAAGAAAAAAAACACATACTTATTTCCCTAAAACTGCCAAAGCGTATTATTTTAATTCTATAAAAACAAAAGTAGAAGAAAAAACAGGACGGGGCACCTCTGTGACCACCACTCGTAAGGTGACATATAGCAGATCCAGCCATAGAGCTTCTGGGATAAATAACTGCAAACAGTTGCAATATTCCCATATTAAACAGCAATCTATGACAGCTCTCCTCCAACTCGTACTCCCCAACGGCACCAGTATCGAATATGAAAAAACAAACAAACGAGGCGCCAAACAGTGTGACTCTATAGACAACACAGTAATGCAATATTCAGAGTTATACTCGCAGGGTCGTAATGTTAGACTGATTATATCTGCAAGTATGATGACCAGGCTTAAGGAGAATTTATCCCTGTCTCCGTTCAGGTGAGCCACCTCTCTCTCGTCTCTCTGGACTCCTCTCAGGAAACGGAAATAAGAGAACAGCGGCACTGAAGCTTTCCCATAAAATATATATTTAATGTATAAAAAATATATTTAAAAAAAATATATAATAGCAGGGTTTCTTATGCATTTCACGGCTAACCACCTCTTTATCAAAGAATAAAATCCCAACTAGCATAAAAAATCCTGTTGTCTTCCTACGTTTTATAGGGTTGTGTCACATTGACAAACATGACCTGAAAGAGCCCTGAGCACAGAGACTACACAGAATTATGGAGCCCCTCACTGTGTGCTGTACATGAAAGGTATTCTATTGAAAAGTCGCCCTCTATTCGGCAACCATCAAAAGGGCACCATCAGAGTGTCTTCTGGATCAAAAGGGCGACGTTTCAGTAGGATACCATATACCACGAATCTGATGCTGAATGTGTACAGTGTGCAGCAGGGGTTCTATGATGGGGATGGTTTAAACGTTTGCACATAAAAAGGGCAGTCTTCAATAAGATAGTGAAAGCGGCATGCAAAAGGGTGACATTCTGATGTTGCATGCTTTCACCCTTTGTGTGCCAAAGAGAAATCCAACACACTGCAATGCAATGTGTTTGATACCTCTCTGGCAATCAAAGGGTTAAGCTTACAATGCTAAAAAAGCCTTTCAGTGATGTTTCATATGCTAATGAAGCCTTTTAGTGATGAAGGTTTTCAGTTGTGTTTCAGATGCTAATTAACCCCTTAAGGACCAGCGCGATCCCGTGTGGCTGGCACTTGCGGACCACAGGGCATTTTTTTTTTTTTACTATGGCTTCCGGTTCAGGGCTTCCGGAGCAGTGTGCAGCCGCGCCGGGAGCCCTGAACTCCATGCCGTGCCAGGACCGTCATTGGTCCTTAAGTGCCGGACCGCCGTGACGTCCTGGCACGGCAATGGTCCTTAAGGGGTTAAGCACTGTGCTGCACCATAAGATTTTCACATTCACTTTCCCCAGAAATAAAAGTGTGAATATTTTCAAAACTGTATATCTGTTGGACCTTTGGTTAACACGACACATAGGGGGCTTTGAATTAAATTTTCAAATATGTTAAAAAAACAAAAAAAAAAATATTAAAAAAAACCCAAAAAAACGTAAATTTGCATTAGAATTTTTATTGTGCGATGATCCCAAAAACACAACAAATAGCTCTGAATCAGGCTGTTCACTCATGTAAATACTGCCTAGTGTGAATGCAGAATGCTCCAACTTCAATCTGTTCAGCTCAGGATGCAGGGCTGTATCAATAAGCATGAACTAGTTGGCAAACTACGATGGCGCCATGCATATAGTTTATACAAATTACACAGATTGTGATGCTCATTGCAACTTCCAAGGATTAGCAGACCCACCTGAGCATCAGTCTGTCTTGGCTGTACCAGATGTGGGCTGGCCAACAGACACCACCTGAGCAAAGATCTCCAGGTTCATGCAGGAGGTGGTAAGTAAACATATGGGTGGATTGATCAGAGCTACATCACAGCTCCTAACTGATTACTCCTTAAAAAACACAAAGGAAAAGTGGAAATCATGAAGCTTTGCACATGCTTATCACTGGTTCTTTGCTCCTTTCTCTGCTGGAATCATGTAATCCTCACTAATCTACATGTTGTCCTTGAAAAGTGCCTCAAAAACTAAAATGTGGTCCTAGAGTCTGATCCTCATCAGCTGTTCTCACAGACACAGAATTTGAGTGCACGTGAATCTCTGCCAGTTAAGGTATAGACCTATAAATCTTCACTCACAAAGTGTAAAACCATATGTTGAAGAAATGGGCTCATTTTTCCAACTGCCTGCCAAAGAGACAAGCGAGACATTTAGAAGCAGGGAACAATGTTACCATGGGGTGCCAAATTTGCAAGAAAAAAAAACCCTATAGGCTGCTGTCACGCAAACGTTTGACAAGGCTTGCCAAATGTCTCCGTAGACGGCTTGTGCAGTGACTGAGCCCTTTGTGTTGCAGCTTAACATTACAGATGGGAAGGTTTCTGCCAAGACAGAAAAAAATGTAACTGCTGGTTTCACCACGTGAAATTTTACACACACACACGGACATACTTTTCCTCCCACACCAATACATTTCAAGTCAGACAACTTCATACAGCCCTCAAAGCCACACACAATAATTGTCATCATCAGTGATATTCAGTACCCTTGGACTGTCATGAATTGGCCACACTCCTGACATTAAAAAGGTTTAACCCTCTGAACAATATAGATGTTGCCAGTGCATTGTAAAGCAATATGTTTGAGACATCTCTGGCATCCTAAGGCATAATTATTTGAGCTATAGCATATTCAAAGTGTTGCAAAAGATGACAAAAGTGTGTGAGACATTTTATGACATTAGCTTTTACTAAAAAAGTTGAAGTCCTTTGCTACTAGCCAGACCTGAAAAGTTACTCGCCACTGCAAGCCATAACATACCAACCAGGGCTGAATTTCTACTCGCCAGGGCTAAATTTTCACTCACCATTGGCTAGTGGCGAGTGGAAATTATGAGGCCTGCTATTATGGAATTATGGACTGGAGCATGTTTTCTGGTTTTAACATTTTTCTTAAAAATCAAAATCAGTGTCCTGCTTTGCAGTCAAAGCATACTAGAACATTCTAGACAGTGAACCAGAAAATAATGTTAGCAAGCATATTTGACTTCTGTAATACATAATTGGATGAAGCCCTCATGCCAGACAGATACTGAATGTTGAAACACGCATCATAACAATCCATTTGGCTGTGTTACGAAGAGCTACTAGTTCCAAATAACCTCTACTTACCTTTCCATGACCAGAAAAGCATAATGGTCTCTATGAACTTTGCCCCTGTACGTCCATTCAGTCAGTCCTGGATGTCATGTCCAAGGAAGCAGACAAATATTGGTTGTTTTGTTTTTTCAAAAACAAAAAAGGGTTAGTATTACAATGTGCATTAAGCAGTGTCTGAGGTCCTGTGGACCCACAAGCAATTGTCAAGGACCATCAAAAAAGGTCATAAGAGGTTACCTCTTGAACAAAGGCACAGTGGCAAGATTCAGAAGGACCATTAGGATACTTTGGCCAATGTATGGTAAGTGGGGGGTTATTATCAGGTGGTATCAGTTCTTTTATGCCTGAACAGCGGCCCCAAAGGCTTATAAGAAGAAATTCACACTGCATCTTCCCAGTGATCATCTCCAATCACAGTAAGTTCTAACATTCTGCACTGGGCCACCACATGGTTGACTGTTGCCCAAAATGTCTCAATACATTCTAATGAAGGGTTACTAGATCAGAAATGCAATGCCACATTAATGCTGAAAAGTGATCTAGGCCTTAATGTATTTAAAAAATAAAATATACTGTAGCTGGGGATCGCAGGTTGTCCACTCCTAGGACAAAATCTGTATATAAATTTAGATAAAGGGTTCATAAAAGGGCAGGCTTTACAGATCTATACCAAAGTACATGTATAACAGTCAAAAATGGCAGATCCATCACTAAAATCCAGGTCTGCACATTGCAGGATTTATGCTGAATCAGTGTGAAGATAATGGTAATGATGACATATGGGCAAGCCACTTAATTACTGCCACGATGAACACTCTGCATGCCAGAGGGGTGTGCAAAGCCCTGTTAGCACTCCAGGAACTCAAAGGGTTAAATGAACAGCAGATTAATTTAGGAAAAATTATATACATATAATATGTATGGATTCTCCTGCTGAACAACAAGCTAATATATTCAAAGATAAAGAGTAAACAGGATCTTCAGTTTTATAGCACGTAAGGCAGGCATATGACAAGTGTTAGGTTTCTGTTGTGAATAAAATCTGAAGGTAAAGTATACGCGATGGAATAAGCGACTCTTATAAGCAGTTGCAGCTAGGGATGAACGAATAGCAGACTACTGAAAGGCCTTTACCTTGGTAAGTATTTCTGTTAAAGGGGATGTATCGCCTTATAAAAAGGTGTTACCATCCCCTTTGTTATTAAAAGTTATTTTAGAAAAAAAAAAAAAAAGACCCTTACTATTTTGAGAGATATTGCATCTTCTGTGCTGTGCACTTCCGCATTATGTGCGCAGCACAGATTTTCAGACTGTCCTATTTCTCCTCCCACCTTCCTCAGGGAGCACGTTCACGGTTCCCTTCGATGTGCTGTGAACGGCTCGTAGCGTTACAGCAAGCTGCAATTAGCATTATACTGAGGTTGCAACCTCAGTATAATGCTAATTGCAGCTTGCTGTAACACTACGAGCCATTCACCGCACCCCAAAGGGAAGCGTGCATGCGCTCCTTGGGGCAGCTGGGAGGGAGGTGGGAGGAGAAATAGGATGTACAGAAGAGCAGTGCCGGTCAGCATAATGGGGACACGCTGATTCTTCGGCACAGCTCTTCTGCAATAGAACAGGCATTATCTCTCAAAATAGTAAGTTAAAAAAAAAACAAAAAAAAACCCAGCTTTCCTAAAATAACGTTTAATAACAAAGGGGATGGTAACACCTTTTTATAAGGTGATACATCCCCTTTAAATTACCAGACATTTATTTATGTAATTAAAGTTTCTCTATTCATCTGTCTGTCTCAGTCTGTTAGAAAAAATTATTTTAATTTCAAAGGTTTGACATAATAGAGAATTCTCAGAGCAGCAAACTATTTTTTCCGCGCTAAAGCCATCCTTGACAATTTCCTAATTATTCCCTATCTAGTTTTTATGACCAAGGATCTTTGATAATTATAGATCAGACTACATGCCAAGACGGTGCTACATTTCTAGAGTGTCACTGATTTTGCCAAAAGGTTGCACTCAACTCTTGTCAATGACAGCATTCCATGTACAAATGCTAGGATCATCACAAAAATCTGAATATTTTCAGCCCTGTCAAACAATGCAATGTAAAACCAAACAAACCTATGCAATGCAATAAAAAAACAAACAAACAAACAAAAAAAACCTACAGGCGTTTAAAGGTCAAATTTCATAACATCTTAATGAATTATGTATACAATTCCTTAGAAATCAGAATGTATATCTGAAGATATTCTTAAAATTATCAGATGATTTTTTTTAGCACATTCTGACCAGTCCAATTTTTCATGGACCTTATGCAAAAAACAAAATTGAAATAACTTGGGGGCAAACCAACTTTGCCATAGGGGACACCTAAAACTTCTCATTTATTTAAATGGGGTTTTAACTCTTTGAATGATAGGAAGGCCTCCAAAGTACTGCTTTGAAATTCACTGAAGGCCTCTCCAGCATTCAAAGGGTCAAACACCTCGTTTAAATAAGTGGGATGCTGCATTTTTCCTCCATGATGCAGTTGGTTTGCTTCAAAAGACTTCATTTTTCTTTTGTACATTATACTCAGAGTGTCGAGCTCTGACCCACAGACTTAAAGGGATAGTAATGTTTAAAAAAAAACATCACCTCCAATTAATCTTCATAGTATTTGAGCTACGGAGAGTGTTATTTCATTACTGTCAGAGGTGTAATTCAAAAGTAATTGAATGATGAAATATCCCCCTCCCGTCCCTTTTACCTAGTGTAAGCCACCTCCCTTCAGATGTGGAATCTGGTCCACAGACCAGACAGCTCACAGCAAGTTACAATCTTCTTACTGTGAGAACAATGAAAGCCCTGCCCCAATTGACAGGTTTTTCCCTTATGTTAATTGAAGATTGTCCCTCTCTACAATCCACTTGGACACCACCCTGCTGCTTTGAGGTAAGCAGTGTTACATCAGTAAAAGGGGCGGAAGGGGGATACTTTATCATTCAATTACTCTTGAACTACAACTCTCTCAGTATTGAAATAACACTCTCCATTGCCCAAATACTATGAAGATTAATTAGAGCTGCTTTTATTATGAAACATTACTATCCCTTTAATATAGTCTTGTGCTAGTATACATCCTAAACTGCTTTACGTACCTCTATTTTATCTGTCTTCGCATCGCCCCAGTAAAGTTTATCATCCTGAAGGTCGAGTGCTAGCCCGTTTGGCCATCCCAAGGACCAGTTGACAAGAACCCTCCTTTCTGAACCATCCAAGTAAGCAGATTCAATCTTTGGGTTTTTTCCCCAGTCTGTCCAATACATGTAACTATGGGGAGATGGGAAAGAAAGCCAACATTATTTGAAAGCAATGTTTTGGATACCACTATAGCATTCAAGAGATTAATAGCCACATTTATACCATTAACAACTTTTATTACCCTCAAGTGATGCGGCTGGTTTGCTCCAGAAATGCACCTCTTTAGCTTATTAACCCTTTGAGTGACAGAGGGGTACGCAACGCGTTGGGTACGTTTTTGGCACTCAAAGGGTTAACGAGTGGCCAGATTCGATTCTTCAGCTACTGCCATTCTCAGTCAGCAGATTTCTTTTGAGGGTCAAACAATGTCCAATATATCGTAAAGGTTTAAAAGTTAATTGAATGGCAATGTTTAATTTAAAATGTTTGTTAACTTGTTTAACATTCACATATATAGATGTAAACAATTCCATACTGACAAAGAATTCCCCTTGGGGAAGCATTTTTTCTTTCCATTCCTCACTTCCTATTCAAAAGGCAATTCATACACAGCAGGAAGCGAGGAGTGCAATAGACAACAGAAAAACAGCACAAGTGATACGTTTTACATTAAAAATCAAGATAAGGGAGCTTTAACATTTAGGGTGAATGTTACAATACAATCTTTCAGAAAACATCAAATTGTATGTTAAGCACTGCATTAACGCAGTTGTTCTCAACCATACCCTCGTAGACCCATAACAGGGCAGGTCTTTAGGAAATGGTACGAGAGGTGCCCCACTTTAGTAAAGAGTCTAAAGGATGCTGCAACTGCAACCAAGGGAATGTGCTAAGGTGTATTAAATTAATGTAACTGCACAAAGAAAAGTAGAAGAAAACAATTAAAACAGCATCATACCTTTCCCTTATTAGCTAAATTAGCTTTACCCAGCAGGTGAACATATTGAGGCCATCCACATCAAAATTCAAATACAATCTTTATTAAATCAAAATAAGAGTATATTGTTAAAAAATACTAATACAATAAAAAGTAAAATTGAATAATAGGTTTATCATGGTAATACATATGACTTACCAAATCTTTTGTATAGAACCCAAGTTGTATATTAAGAATTTAGAAATAGCTTAACCAGGGCTTATAATTTTAAGTTCTTTGCTACTAGCGAGACCTGAAAAGTTACTCGCCACTGCAAGCCAAAACATACCCACCAGGGCTGAATTTGTACTCGACAGGGCTAAATTTTCACTCGCTATTGGCTAGTGGAAATTTTGAGCCCTTGCTTAACCGGTATGCAGTGATGATAATATGTCTTGCAGTTCGGTCTCTTGCCCAGGCCAATGTTTCCAGCATGACAGCCGGACACAAAGCATTTATGGAGGCTGTGCATGAAATCCACAAGTCTGTAGCTGAGACTGACACACTTGTGTTACGCTCCAGCTGAGGGGGCAATTTTCTTACCAAAGAATAGCTGATAGGAGCAGTTTTGAGGCTATAGATTGGACCTCCAGGCTTTTTACCAGGCCTGCTTGTGTTACATTTGCCCCTTAAGCATAAATTGTTTTACTTGGAATGATCTTAACTACAGTAAATGCTAAAAGAATTATTTTTTCTTTAACCCTCACAGTCAAAGGGTTGCTCATCACATGGCGAAGCATGAGATGTTAGATTTATTTAGAAAAGGGGGCAACCAATAAAATCTCTTCTGATTTTCACAGCTGATCCTTGGGTAAGTTTTATAAAAACAATATGAAGCATCAAACAAATTTATTCTGAAAATAGTAAGCTTACCCTGTTAATGGGTTCAGTACAATGGCCCTCGGTTCGTCCAGGTTTTCTGATATCAAAATCTTCCTGGATGTGCCATTCAACCTTGTAACCTCTATTCGATCTGTCCCTGTGTCAGTCCAATAGAGATTACGAGCCACCCAGTCAACCGCTATTCCGTCTGGGTGCTGGATCTCAGATGTCACTAAGGTCTGGGCCCCTGACCCATCCAGATATGCTCTGCGGATGGCTTTTACCTCATCATCTGTCCAATAGATATAGCCTTCTACTGGATCATAGTCTATTGCGATGGCATGCCTGATGTTATCGATCTGTAGGACAACATCTGTGAAATCAGGCAAGTCTAAAGATATCCTCCGAAGGTCTGTCCTTCGTGCCAGCAGTAGGACATCATCAGCACCTAGAAAAGAACAAAATGCATTTACATCAGACGTGCTATCCTCTAAAAAATCTATACTGATAAGCGGGTAGAGGATGGTGACCTTTAAAGAGGATTAACAGTTTGTTCACAGTGAAATATCAGATTGCCATATTGAGTCATGAAGGATGTCTGTTTTTTTACCCACTTGGGGCTTAATAAGAAATTACTTCAACTTAGGTCTTTTTTTTTTTTTTTTTTTTTTTTTTTTTAATATGTTATGTGCTGAACTTGATAGATGCATATCTCTTTTTTAAGCTTCATCAACCATGTTACCATTCAAAGGGGCACCATCACATAAAAAACTACTTTCGGAATTTTGAAGAGCTTCCAAAATCACCTATATTTTAAAAACAGAATTTGGCCGCAGATAAGACCACTCAGCCCATCTAATCTGTCCATTTTTCCTACTGTAAAAACCTCAAGCATTATTTGGTCCTTGGTCTTGTCTTATGTTCAGGACAGCCTTATGCCTATCCTATGCATGCTTAAATTCCGTCACTGTGTTAACTTCTACCACTTCTGCTGGTAGGCTATTCTACTCATCTACTTCCCTCTCATGTATTAGACATGTTTTAGTTGGAAAACCAGCTTTAGTATTTAGATTTAAAGATTTTGCTAGGGCCTGCTGCGCAGGCACATCCTGTTTTAGACCTACATTACCTCCCCAACTCACTGACACCACTCAGCAATGCGCTAATCACGTCCCTTCACTTTGAAAGCGGAATCAGACTGTGAAGCAGGTAATGTAAGGATAAGACCGTAACTAAATAACAAGTTACTAGTTTTTGCACAGTGTATAAATTAAATAAATAAGTGGGCAGCTTTAAGATATAAATAAACACCATCACCACTGGTGTGTATTGTGAAAAAATAAAATATAAAAAAACAGTGCTATGAAAACGCTTATAAATCTAAATAATGGTCATTATAATATAGGTGAAGAGGGCACCAGAAAAAGAAGCTGGACAATACTAAATCAGGGCGATGATACCAAAACCACACTTTTTACTTCCCAATAGAAAAAGACATACTACGGTGTCTAAATAGAAGTGAGAGATTGAGCTGTTAAATAAATAATTGACACACAGATATAACACCTGAAACAAGAACTGCTCATGTCTCCCAACTACAAGACACACGGAAGTCTTCCTTTAAAAGTAAACTAATGAAAATCTAAAGAAACCGAAGCTTCTTCTGTGCACCGTTCAGGATACCCAGGAAAAATGCAACACACGGGACTCCATTTTTTCTGGGTATCCCGAACGGTGCACAGAAGAAGCTTCTGTTTATTTTGATTTAAGTTAGTTTACTTTCAAAGGAAGACTTCTGTGTGCCTTGTACTTGGAAGACATCAGTTTCTTCAGATGTTTTTATTTAACAGCGCAATCTCACGCTTCCATTTGGTTACTGTAGTCTTTTTCTATTGGGAAGTAAAAAGTGTGGTTTCCCTTTATATGGAATCATCGCTCTGATTTAGTATTGTCCAGCTTCTTTTTCTGGTGCCCTTTTCACCTATATTATAATGGCCATTTTTTTGATTCATAAGGATTTTCAGGGCGTTTAGATATTTTTTTTTATATTTTAGAAGACAGTAAGTGCCTGAATAGCATGCGTTAGCCCTCAGAGTGCCAGAAGTGTGTTCACACCCCTCTGGCACTCAAAGGGTTAATTAGCATAATTTATAAACCCATATAACTACCAAACTTGAGTTCTAAATAAAAAAAAATGCTAATACAATATGTAGGCATACATAGGAACCTTGTCATTCACGGTCACTGGAAAAAGACACACAGAGCTGGGAATGGGAGCACCCACCCAAGTGCAGCTGGGACCTTAATTGGGACGGAAGAGTTGGTGGCCTGAGTGATGTGATTTAAACTCAAATGGGTTGAGAAGTGCGAGGAGCAGGGTGGAAGTGGATAGAATAAGTGGTAAAGTAGGCTGGGGTTAACAGGGAACTAACAAAGCCGGCGTATCAGGCTCTGTCCCCAGAGACCCAGTAACACATTCTGAGGTTCCAGGCAGATCTGGAGTTACCAGGTATGTATATAGGCGATATTGAAAGTTGTCCCTTAAAACCCCCTGTGCACTACAGACTACTAACTCAATGCTAAGCAATGCCTTTGACCTCCACAGTGAAAGGGGTCTATAAACACCTGTGAACTGGGCAATCCAACTCCAGTAAAGCCAGTGAATGAAGCCTGTATAATGGGGGATTATACAGCCCCATAGCTAAAGAAAAAATAATAAAAGCCTTGAAAAAAACCAAAAGACGTTCCACTGCACCTCCATCTTGGACACCAGACAAATTAATCTGGTGGGCGCAGGGTTGAGCTGGAGGACTAGGGTGGAGTCTCTGCCCCAAAGACTGTGTCTTGTTGCAGTGCCCTGCCCTCCTTCAAAGTTAACAAAATAATTGAAAACTATGGAATTTACTCTTCATAACTACTGCTCTTCTGAGGAAAATAGCATCCCAATTATATGAGCAGAACTACCGATGGGGGTGCCAGAAGTATAAAACTACACCATCTGAAATCTTAAATTTTTGTTACTTTTTTCAAATGTGACTTGCTTGTACTAAATGTTTGTAACAACTAAAGAAATTAAAAAAAAAAAAAAGCTACAAAAACCATACCAATTTTGGAAAGAAAACAACTCACTTCATCAAATGAGGGGTCAGTTGCCTTTCTACCCTTAACTTGATGGGCATAAAAAAAGTCACTTTTTTTTTAATTTTTTTAATACAATTAAGCCGCCACAAATGTACTGAAATTATCGGTGTCACACACACTTGTCTCCTACATATAAACATAGGGGCTGTTCTGGCTGGCCTGGAGGGATCATATTATGGCTTTGTCCCTCTTCCCCCCCCCATACTAGGGAAAAAATGATGTGAAAGCCCTGGCTAAAATCTTTGAAATCTATGTTATTTCTTACTGAACAAATTAGCTACTACTATTCTAAGAAAAATGGTACCCCATTGGTATGGCTTAATATACCATGGGGGGGGGCACAGAATTATACTAATTTTTTTTTTTTTTTAAATAGGCTTCCCTGCAATAAAATGGTCATAACTATGCATTTATGAAGGAAAGGTATAAGTAAGTTATACCATGTTGCAAAGCAGACATTCACTAGCATCAAATGAAGGATTGTTTACCTTTCTATCTAGGCTGGTGTACACATATATTTCCATAACTTGACAGTATAGGAAAAAATGTTTTGTTTACATTTCCACCACTTCAAAATTACGAAGATTTTTGAAAACCATATAATCTCCTAGAGTATTCAGTACCTTAAAAGCATGAGAAAAATGGAACCCCATTTTTATGGGTGGACACAACATATAGTGTGTCAGGAGCATTAACCCGCACCAACCATTTTTCTTTATTGAAATTACCTTTCTGCACTAAGACAGCCATAATCATTAGATATGTGAAGACAATGTAAGCAAGGCATTATTATGTTGAGGAAAGTAGACATTCAGCTGCATCAACTGAGGAGCATATTTACTTTTTACCCCTAGCTAGTGAGCAAAATTTCCAGAGTGTGGTGCTATTAAAAAAAAAAAAAAAACTTGCATTTTTAAACTTCAATCATTTTAAAGAAAGTAAAATACAGTAGCTAGTGCCAGCCTTAAAAAAAAATGATACCACATTGCCATGGTGGGCAGACAGTATATATGGAGATCTGTGGATACCTGGAGTAGTGGAGCCAAGCTAGGGGTTAGAGAGTATATGTGGGGCTCTGTGACTACCAGTGAAACTGGGCTTAGTGGTCACCACGTTCATGGGAGCGGTCGTGTATACATTTAAGAGTTAAATCTAGCCCTGCAGTATATGGAAACTCATTCAAACATACAGGGCAAGTTTGAAGCTTCTGAAATAGAACAAAAAAGAGGGGTAGGGCAAGACAGTGCACAAAAGACCATCTAAGCATATTATTTATTAATAAAGTGTAAAATCATACAATTTGACAAGTGCACAACATTTAAATGCATAAGACATAAAAGGTAAATATTTCTCCCTGCACCAAGAGTGGTGGGGGGAGAAGCTTCAAAGAGCGTCCTCCTGATTTTACACGTGGTTGGCCACAGTAGCCCACTTCGCAAACCACGTATAAATTATGAGATTGGCATTTAATGGGTTAAACACCTTGTCTGCTACAGACAACTAACATATTGCTTTACATTGTACTACAGATGTGTCTAGCATCCAAAGGGCTGACCATTTTCTCGCTTTTTTTTTTTTTTTTTTTTTTAAATGATATCCTCCGTCAACAATTACATTTTCATTTTAAGAAACATTAATGAAAATAATCCTCTTGGCACTTCTATATTACTGGAGAGGAGGGGGTTCTGTCTAGACATTATATCATTGTGTAAGGAAAACAAGTTTAAAAACTCTTGGTGGATTCAGAATCCTGCTGAAAACATATATTGGAAAGAATAATTTCTAGGCCAGTGGTTCCCAATCTTTGTTTTGTTTTGTTTTTTTTGTCAAATCACAATCAAATTTTCAGGGACCCCCCCAACTTTGGTCTGGATTCTGCTGCACTTTATAACTTTCCTACAAATGCTATATTCTAATTTGCTAAGGATGTTTGTCAGAAGCCGCCATGTGAAGTAGAGACGGATGCAGAGGTGCGCAGTGAGGACTCCTGGCTGAATTTATCAGCCGCAGCACAGGCAGTCTGTACGGCGTATGACTGCAGCGCCACCAGTGTTGACCCGTGTTCACGAGCTTTAAAACCAGTATATCTGTAGACTGCAATGGGAATCTGTTAGATAAAACCTGTGATAACACTTCACTGCAATGTAATCTAAGAATCTTTAGGGCATCACTAACATTTTATAAGTCATTTGCAATGGGTGTAATGGGGGTATAAATAAAAAATAGTTATTTTTATGTCTCCATTCAGAATAACAAAAGGAATTTGCATAATATCCATAAAAATACATTTGAATCTCAGTTACATTTTTGTCTTAGTTGTCCCAGATACTACAGCACCCTAAAAGTATGTCCATGCCTAGTCCAAGTACCACACCATTCTTGCTCAAAACCACTGTTCAAGGTTTTCACGCGCTATAGCAGATTTGCACAATCTTTTGCTCTCCATGTGGAAGAAATACTATGGTGTGATAAAGAGGGGATAAAGAGGAGATAACTTCTCCACTGAGATACAGTCTCCAGTTCCTGTGTAATTCCATGGAGTAAGTGCATTAAAGGGACAGTAATGTCCCATAAAAAATATGCTTATAGTTTTGTAGCGGTTAAAAAAATAAACTATATGCCACAAATCCTATCTCTCAAACTGCTATGGTTTGAGAGATATTCACATTCAAAGTTCCCCCTCCCACCTCTTTTCCTGTTGTCAACTGTAAAGCTAACAGAAGGAAATCCACGTCGGCTGACACGAGGAGGCTCTTCAGCAGAGCCGCAATAGCAATACTGGAAAATAATTACTTTACTGGAACAGTCTACAAAGTGTACTACTTGCAAACCAGGCACACTTTGTAGACCTTTCCAGTGAAATCGTTTATTTTTTTTAACCTCTAAAAAACTAGTATTTTTATGGGACATTACTGTCCCTTTAAGACAGGGATGTCCAAATTCAGTCCTCAAGAGCTACAAACAGTCCAAGATGTAAGGATTTCAACTAGAAGAGATCTTAATACATAGGCTCCAAAGAATAACATGGGAACTGGAGTAGTTATCTCCTCTTTATCACACTTTAGTGTATAACCCCCCACCCCGATGTTGTGGTCAACAGCTGTAGAGCCAAATATTGCTTGCAACTGGGCCAGAAATAATTGGGAGGGGGTTTATGCACTATGGAGTGATAATGGGGTGATTCAGTGACAATAATTTGAGTTAACTGTCCCTTTAAATTTTCCCACAATGCATAGTGTTATTATTTCTATGCAATTACCTTTAACCCTTTGAGCACTAGCAATGTATTGCATACCTGTCTGGGACTCTAAAGGTTAAGCCGGTGGATGCTAGAAATGTTTCAAATGCATTGCAAAGCACTGAATTGGAGACTTCTCTAGAATCCACAGGGTTAATAAGTCAATAATACAGGCAGCTGAACTAGTTTTAATTTTAAATCTTTTTACTAAGAGGAAACACTAAGCATTTGGACATGGCCTATTTTTCTTGTAACAATGTTTAATTAAATGGAACCACGTCGAATTGGATATGATTTACTGCATTTTGCAACAGTTTTGCAAGGTGGATTTTTCCCCATCATCCATTTCATTCAATATAAACAGCAGTAACAACATTATTATTATTCTTTATTTATATAGCGCCAACTTATTCCGCAGCGCTGTACAATTGGGAATAGACATACAGAGGTATAAAATAGTACAATCAGATGTGGAGAACAGGAGGATCAGAGGGCCCTGCTCGTGAGAGGTTACATTGCATGATATTGCTACATCTCCCTGCAATACAGTGCAAGTCAATTGCAATTCCATTAAAACCCATTCTACAAATGTGTAGGTACAGTAGGTTAACACACTATCAGACAAAAGTTATGGAAACACACCATGGCCAGCAACTCGCACTGTGATAGAGGTAGTGTTTAGTGCTTTGCAGGTTAGACCCAGGATTTTGGTTGTATCTTGTGTGAGAAAATTACAGATGCGCGAGATGAAGGCACCCAGATATGTCAAAGGCATGTATGTGGGAAATGAAAGAAATGGCAGAGTCAAAGATGACTCCAGGGCTGCAAGCTTGGAGTGGAAGTTATAGAGAAGCCAGTTAAAGTAATGATAACTTCAGGAAAAAAAAAAGAGGAATTCTGTACTGGATAGACTGAATTTTTCCAATAACAGGAGGACATCCAGGTAGAAACCACAGGAAGGAAGTTAATAACCAGAAATATAAGAACAGAAGTGATGTTAGAGGAGAAGTTGTCAGGTTGTGTATCAGCAGTGTAATGGTGGTACCTGAAATCAAAGAGAGAGAGGAGAGGTAGAAGGAGGTTGTAGATGGATATTAGTGCTGTAAGTAAATACAGAGGAAAGAATGCAAGTAAGTTGTGAAGTGATAGGATGAAACAGGCAGGTGGTGGGGCTGGAAGAGAAGAGCAGAAAACACCTCTTATTACAGGGTGCAACACGGGCTGAGCAAATGCCAGTCACAAGAAAAACACAGGCTCACACACAATATTAGAGATAAATTGTAGACAGAAAATAGATGCAAACTTTATACAAGATTAACCCCTTAAGGACCAGCGGTCCAGGGAAGTTACCTTCCCTTAAGGACCGCTTTGATCCTTGCCGACGCGCCGGTACACGTGACCTGTTACGCGTACGGGCGCGCCACTTTGAGGCCCAAGAGAGATCGCTCCGGTCTTGGAGCGATCAATTTTAGGCCCACATTTTTACTTACAGCGCTCCCGGTAGAGCGATGTAAGTAAAAAGTACGTGACGTGCTATGACCGTCACTGGTCCTTAAGGGTATAAGGACCGTGACGGTCATAGCACGTCACGTAGTCCTTAAGGGGTTAAACCAGTAAGCAGGGAACAAGAGGTTTACATCAGAAAGAGAGATTCATACCTAGTCTCATTCGGCACGATGATACCCACCTCATATGTTTTCCTTATGCGCTATTATTTCTGCAAGAAAATCCCCCATTTGAATAAAGTCTAAAATGGCACCAAATTCAAACAATAGGAATCTGGGAATTATTTCTTGTAATTTAACCCATTTGAGAGCAAACAGGGTTTATGATGCATTGAAAAGAAATGTAAGCCTTGTTTGTACAAGCAACTTGGCTCAGCATTGTAAACATGCTTCTATATACACTGTTGTGAAAATCAACTGTCCCAAGTGGTGCTGCTCGCATACCTTAAAGGGATAGTAATACTTCGTTTTATCTTTATTTTATTTTGTAGGCATTAAAAAAAAAAACACAAAGAGCGATATAAGTCTTATCTCTCAAACCTTTATGGTTTGAGAGCTATTCACAAGCAAAGTTTCCCCTCCTGCCCCTTTTACCTAGTGTAAGCAATCTCTTCTCAGATGTGGAATGCAGTCCATAGACCAGACAGATAAAAGAAGGGGACAATCTTCTTCCTATGAGAACAATGAAAGCCCTGGCCCCCCATGACAAGTTATTCAGGTTTTTCCCTTATCTTAATTGAAGATTGCCCTTCTCTGCAATCTACCTGGGCACCTCCCTTCTGATCTGGCTGAACGGTGTTACATCAGTAAAAGGAGCAGGAGGGGGATACTTTGTCATTGAATTACTCTTGAACTACAACTCTGACAGAATTGAAATAACACTCTCCAAAGTCCAAATACTATGATGATTAATTAGATCTTCTTTTATTATGAAACATTACTTTCCCTTTAACACACCCTAAGGCAAAATGTTGCAAATTGGATTTATTCATGTTTTGGATATATCAGTGTTTCAGCATGTGTGATCTGCAGGTCATTTACATACACAGGAGACTCTGGAAGTTGTGATACTGCTTGCAACCTCTCACGACTGTCCGAAACATATGGGCATGGACGATACTCATGTGGGCTGGCCTTGTGACAGATCACTGGGGGAATGCAGGTCACTGTAGGTAAGCAAGCACTAAAACAGAGTTCAGCCAAGCTGACCAAACATAGCCTCACACACCATTTACATCTGTTAATCCTTGGAATGTCAAATGGATGTCTGGCACTCAAAGTTAATGATATTTAGATATGTGTTATGATTTCTCAGGACAGTGTACAAAAACATATAAACAGAATGGAAAAGGAGATAAGCATTCACAAATACATTTTAAATACCATTTATTGAAAAAGGACTAAAACCTCCTAATAATCCCCATACCTTAACCCTTTGAGCGCCAGAGGGGTATGCAGTGCTCTGGCACTCAAGAGATAACATTTTCAATCATTCCTGGATGTCATGTACATGCAGGAGGACATGACAGTTGGTAGCAGGACCGCAGGACAATCTCTGCTCACTGCACATTGTTATCTTAATCCTTTAAGTACTATAGGGGTATGCAACAAAATTGCTTTGCAATGTGCTGTAACCACTCTGATGCTCATGATTTCTGCTTGCTTCACTTTGGGAAAACAGCTGCTCGGAACAGTCATAAAAAAAAAATCCAGCGGGGAGATGCACTAAAGGGCAATAAGTGGTAAGGCTGTTGAAGATGTGTTATATGTAGGTGTTGATTACATATTGGTAGTATGCACTAAGAGGTCTTTACCATCAAATCCTTGTGAATCCACTACCAGTTCTCCATGATCTTCCGACATTGGCATGAATCCACCATACCATCATGACAATTTTGCTCAGACTACTTCAACAATGGCTCATTTGCATATGGAAATGCAGTTTAATGTGGGTGTGATTACATGTTAATGTGGTACATCAGCCCATGATCTAAACTCAATAGTTGCCTATGCTCCCGTTGTTCAAAGTCCCAATATCGCCAATTTTATCAAAGAAAGAAACAAAAGAGTTCCTACTGCACAATAATTAGGGGAACACTGCACCATCACAAACACCAGCACAAGGAACACTACACACAAAGCTAGTATCAGGAATTAACAGTACATGTAATGCAGTTACACTGCCCCCAAACACAGTAATGGATCTGATGCCACTCATTTTCAATATCAGCAGTAGGCAGCCTCTCGGGGGACATCCATAAGAAGCAGGACATATATATATTATATATTTATTAAAAAAAAAAACCTTCAGGTTAGCAGAATTAGCCTGCAGAAGTCATATTTAAAAAGCCGTTTAGACATGGCGTCTCCCTTCTATAGTAAAGATAGGAGAAGTGGTCACGTGACTGATAATTCTCTGTCCCCGCAAACCACTCCCTGTGGCAGCAGTAAAGAGGAGATATTCAAATCTCCTCCATTCTGCCTGTGCCATACTTTCATGGGGGCGGGATTTTTCATATGTATCCATTTTTCCGTCTCGCACCACTAATGGCTTCTTTGGATACTGTCCAAATGAAATGTCCAAAGAGCCATTAGTGGAGTGCAGACAATGAACAAAGGAGGCATTAGTGGAGTGAAATGGGAAGCAGCTCAGAGACTTAAAGGGATAGTAATACTTTGTTTTATCTTTATTTTATTTTGTAGGCATTAAAAAAACATGAAGAACGATATAAGTCTTATCTCTCAAACCTTTATGGTTTAAGAGATATTCACAAGCAAAGTTTCTCCCTCCCGCCCCTTTTTCCAAGTGTAAGCCATCTCTTCTCAGATGTGAATCTGGTTGTAAGACCAGACAGATAACAGAAGGGGACAATCTTCTTTGTATGAAAACAATGAAAGCCCTTCCCCCTTGACAAGTTTTTCAGCTTTTTCCCTTATCTTAAATGAAGATTGCCCCTCTCTGCAGTCTACCTGGGCACCTTCCTTCTGATCTGGCAGAACGGGGTGGGGTACTTTGCTTGTAAATATCTCTTAAACCATAAAGACTTATATCGTTCTTCATGTTTTTTTAATGCTTACAAAATAAAATAAAGATAAAACGAAGTATTACTATCCCTTTAAGTAACCACTTTGCTTCTTACTTTAACTGTACTACCTTCCCTTTTATCTCTTCTCACTCAAATTCTTTGCCAGCTTACAGTTTTTCACCCTCACTTTTGCTGCTCTGCATACCTCGCTCACATTCTCGCTACTTTGCTTAGCCCTCCCACATTCTATTGTCCTAATGCTCCTGTCCCTCCTACTCTCCTTTCCCCACTCCACCTCCTCCACTGTTTCCACCGTGTGACCTGCCTTTCCGTGTGACTTCCCCAACACACCGGGGGTAGGCCAAGCAGCAGGCTATCACCTGGCCACAGTACACATACCATGTAATGGCTGCTGGGTAATGTAGACAGTGTTCTGCATTACTGGGGCTACTAGAGGACAGTGGAGGCTGAGGTGTCATACAGGGTCTCTTCCTTCATTTTTCATGTATCCGAGTACATACACCAATGCCGTGTCTTAATGCCCATGATCCTAATCACTATCAAAGTCCCAACATGTCTTGTGACCTAGTCACCCAATTCCTCAAAGGATTCCCATGGGTAAGTTGGCAGGTAGCTCACAAACATGTCACTAATTTGATGGTAATTGCCGTCAACGCTCTGCCATTCTTGCTACACAATTGCTCGACTTAATCCTTTGAGTGTCAGATAAGTATCCAACACAAAGCAATGAGTTATATACCTGTGTCACTTAAATAGTTAAACTTAGTTACAATCAGACAAGTCAATGAAGGAAAAAAAATTATCACGCCTTGTGAGACATCCTACACTTGGCGGTACACACAATCATTGCAGAATCCCGGACCACCCCTTCCAGAGGCTGCTTCCTCCCCAGTTGTGCCTCCTCCTTGCAGGGTCTGTTCCACTGAAGATAGATTATTTGCCTGGTAATAACTGAAGAGGTGAAAGAGGTCCTACAAGGAGGAAGAGGAGCAGAAGTGGAGGGAGAGAGCGGCAAAAAACACATGCCAGCTGCTGTCTAGCGACTGGGGAGAGTAGCGGGGATTACAGGTGTACCCTCCAAGATGTGGTCGTCTCACGATGTCCGATTTTTTTCTACATTGCTTTTAGTATGACTATTATGAACTGTAACCCTTTGAATACCAGATGGTATGGATCACATTGCTAATAAATGCTTTGTGCACCCCGGGGGAGAGACAAACATGGCAGAGAAGGATACCATATGGGAAGAATAAGGCAAAGCAAGCAGACAGCCCTCCCCTCACTTACCTGCTCAACACTGATGCCCTCCATATAAAATGGTATATCCCACTTCATATGGAGTTAAACACTGTCTTTATCTTATTTCCCCCTATTGAGCTCTCCCCAACGTGTCTGCCCCTTATCACGTATGTTTCTCACCCTTCACCACCACGTGTGTGTGTATGTATGTATGTGCATGTGTATATGTGTGTGCGTGTCTATGTGTGTGCGTGTCTATGTGTGTGCGTGTCTATGTGTGTGCGTGTCTATGTGTGTGCGTGTCTATGTGTGTGCGTGTCTATGTGTGTGCGTGTGTGTGTATGTGTGTGTGCGTGTGTATATGTGTGTGCATGTGTATATGTGTGTGTATATGTCTGTGCGTGTGTATATGTCTGTGCGTGTGTATATGTATGTGCGTGTGTATATGTATGTGCGTGTGTATATGTATGTGCGTGTTGCTTTTTGGTAAAGCAGTATTGTCCTTGAAGTTATCTGTACAAGATAATTCTGTTAATTTGAAGTATACAATTCCGTTATCCAACTTTACATGTAAGTGCAATACATTATTCTGCTATTTTACACTTATTGGAGTGATAAGGCACTATTTTGGTACCCTCCTTCCTTTTGTCTTTTTATATACATGTATACTTTTGTATTTTCCTTGTATCTTTACTTTTTTTTGCCATCCACCTGCAGTACTGCTATGCTATTGAACCCTTTGAGTGTCAGTGTGCTTTGCAAAGTGTTACTTTACCCCACTGGCACTCAAAGGATTGTGTAAGGATTGTTGCTGTTCTGGGTGCTGAAGTCTCTTTGCATCATTCCTTTCCTCCCCAAAACTTTGATACCTTAACATCAGGATAATATACCAATGATCACAGTCTTTTCCCCTCCCATTGCTTCCCAAATTCTTAGTACATATGGTGTGTTGTGTGTCTCTATCGCCAAGGCGATGTGCTTGTCACACAGACACACTCACATTGCCATACCATTGAACCTCAGTGCATCTCCCCCACCACCAGCATTATTTCAGCATGTGACCTCTTGAAAGAGCATTGAGCAAAAAAACATAGGATGCAGTTAGAATTTTCTAGCTATTGTAAGAAAAGAGGGTGGTTGTTATCGGGAGGTATTAATTCCCCTTGGAATAAAATTAGATGCTAGGTGGACCGGGTCGTTATGAATTGCCCTCCTGTGTATCAAGGGATTAAAACCAAAGCAAATCTGTGCCTCTGAACCAATGAATCACTGAGTGCTCCCCATGGAAGATGATCTCACAACAAGACATCAAACGTGAGCTCAAGTGTGTGTGTGTGTGTGTGTGTGGGGGGGGGGGGGGCAGGGATCCCAAAGAGGAGGTGTGAGGATTAATTAATTTACAGGCTATAAATAGCTGATCAAAGGCAACATTTACAAATCATATTTCCTGCCATATGATAGATAAAAGATGCAAAGAATACAATAGACTAATTTCATGTTTTTAATTTCTTTTGCATATCAATCTTCACACTAAAACATAAGGAAAACAAAAACACAGCCTATTAACAGTATAAACTGGCAGCATGTTAATCATTGCAATAGAAGAGACATTTCCAAAGCGTTGCAACTAGCAACCAAGTAAGGGTTTATAAACGGTTAAAACGCAGTCCACCCTGTAACAAATTAGTTACAATGACCTAGAGGAGTTTAACAATTCAGTCCATTCTAGAACAAGATGTTACAATGTCAACTGCATGTTTAATCCCTTAAGGACCACAGATGAATTTAAAGGGATAGTAATACTTCGTTTTAACTTTATTTTATTTTGTAGGCATTAAAAAAACATGAAGAATGATATAAGTCTTATCTCTCAAACCTTTATGGTTTATGAGATATTCACAAGCAAAGTTCCCCTCCCCGCCCCTTTTACCTAGTGTAAGCCATCTCTTCTCAGATGTGAGTCTGGTTGTATGACAGTACAGATAACAGAAGGGGACAATTTTCTTTGTATGAAAACAATGAAAGCCCTTCCCCCCTTGACAAGTTTTTCAGCTTTTTCCATTATCTTAATTGAAGATTGTCCCTCTCTGCAGTCTACCTGGGCATCTCCCTTCTGATCTGGTTGAACAGGGGGGGGATACTTTGTTTGTGAATATCTCTTAAACCATAAAGGTTTCAGAGATAAGACTTATATCATTCTTCATGTTTTTTTAATGCCTACAAAATAAAATAAAGTTAAAATGAAGTATTACTATCCCTTTAACACATTGCCAAAAGGGTTGAAGGGCAAGGAAAATATATGTTAAAGCTTGGTCTTTTACAAGTTAATTTCACTAGGTCCACCTCAAGTTTACTGACCAGCACAGGAATTAATGCTGGCAGAGGTAGTGAATACCTACAAGCTGTGCAGGTCAGTGTGAAGTCACATCCATGAGGTGGGGTCAGGAGCTTGGGGAAGAGCTATACAATTAGGACTAAAAGTTTATAACACTGCTACTCCCAGAAGTGGAATTAGCTGTGATGTATTTACTTATGTATTATCTTTACTCTAAGTAAAGCCGTCATGTGACTTTACACAAGTCGTATCAGTCTTTCTAAGGGGTCAGTTTCTCCTAGCAGCAATGGTCCCAGTTATTACACATGAACTGCCGCTCTGCAGGGACCCTCTGTTACACAAGCATTGGGTCAGGCTGGATTACTCTATTTTAATTGCTGGGGGTGGTTTCCTCTCAAGGTAGGATATTTATTTATTCCCATTCCTCTTGCACACAGCAAAATCAAACAAATACACCTGCAATGCAGATTTTAAACTGTTTATCCAAGTGCAGCCCATTAAATTTGTATATTGTTTCAGCTGAAGGAACCAGCACTCCCTGCATTTTTTGCGTATGAGATGCAAAGTACCTATTTAGATGAAAACCACATTTGGACAAAGCACTTACTACTATGGGAGTTAAAAACTATTCGAAAAAGAAATTACTTAAAGGAAAAATATTTCTATAAGAATAAGTGGCTATACATTTTAACACTTTAAGGATAAGAGGGATTTTCGATACAGTTCTCCAAAATACGTTGCTCACAATTCTGGTCCTTTAAAGTGGACCCATCACTTTAAAAACAGTTTTTTGAAGCGTAGTTTACATTATATTTTTTTTTTTCCTAAGATTCACTAGTTTATTTTTAAAGATTTCTCATCACCATTCCAAGTCATCCTCCCAGTGGGAGCTTCCATCTTGAAATGATGTGCATGGTTATGCCTCCTTATAAATTTATTACAGCCCTCTAGTGGAACGTGAAAAGTTCTAGCAGCCTAAAAAGGTAAAGCGAGACACAAGTGATTAAGCAAGCTTTATCTGACCAAGTCAGAGGACAACTCTCTGCTGAGAATACATTTCCCAGCTACTAAATACAAAATCTCAAACTATTAACGTTTGTAAAATAAAAAAATCATGTTATAGGTAGTTTAAGTTGACGTTTAATGAAACTAAAAGTTGTATAGGCAAGAGGTCCACCATAAAGGGTTGATAAGAAGAAGACATGAGGTAAGAGTATTTTTGAGGATAGTATCTACCAGATGACTGAATTTACAAATAGCAATTTCAGGTCTATACTTTGTTCTCAGCACCTTGCATGATACTTCAGAAAGCAGCATGCTATATCTAAGATGCATACTCCGTTGAAAGCAGTCAAGTTGAAGCACGCGACCTGTATGTTGGTCTACAGTCTGCTGTGCTGAGCGTTCACATATGTAATAGTGGATGCAATTCTCACTGCAAGCTCTAATGTATGGTGGATCCACATAGATATCAGCCAAACATATATGATTGGCTGATTCTCAAATCTGCACCAAAGATATGGCCAATATGGGTTGTCAGTAAGTAACAACTCTCCAATATGTCCTGATACAAGAGCCAGAAGAACTCGGGACATCAAAGGACATTGATATGAATGGCTTCATGAATGCTATAACAACAAAAAAAAAATATATACCTGGAATCTAGTGAGATCCGGTACATAAATTATGCCAGTACACTTCTGCAAGATGACATAATTTATGCACTGGGATTCCATATAAGAGGGACTACCGCTGGAGACCAAGGATTTTCTTGCAGGTAAACCTCAGTCCCCGGTAGTAAACTCGTTGCTGTGAAATTGCAGAGGATATGGAAGTTTACACCCTTAGGAGTTTCAAACCATCTACCGAAAAAGTGAACTTCCACATTCTTATCAATGAAGTTATCAAGACAGACCTTCCACTTACAGGCACAAACACTAATGGGAAAGCCTAAGCAATCTGCTGTTTAATACAATAAGAAGGCATTTTTTTTCCAAGATCAATCAGAATATAAGAGAAACAAATATTTAATGCAAACAAATATAGCCAGAATATTGTTATGAAACAGATACTGTCAACTTAAAGGAGCACCAACACCTAAAAATGAAAAGGGGTTATACACATATAAATTAAACCCTTTGGTTGCCAGAGAACTATTTAAAACAATGTAAAGCTGGGCACACTCTGGAACTCAAAATACCATGTATTCCTACTTGGCATCTGTAACATTTATTTAAAAGTAGGATCCTTATCACAGAACTCTAAACTTGCTTTTTCTAAAACGTGTAGACTGTCCTGTACAGAAAACATTTGGTTAGTTTTGTTTGCTCAGGTTTTAATGAGAGACAAGACCTAATTTAGTTAAAAGGACATCCTATATAATAATTCAATAAAGTGTGTGTAACGCCGCAGTCATGCGCAGTAGAGACTGCTGTCTCTACTGTGCATGACTGCCCCCGCGACTGGCTGGCAGTGGCACTGTGGCCCGTGTAACGGGCTCTTCAACTAGTCATAAAATAAATAAATAAAATGGATCAGACCAATTAAAATAATATATATTCCTCATCATAATTTCCTAAAATAATTTCTATGATGCAAACGGTCTTAAAGGGATAGTAATGGTTAATTTTAAGTTGATTTAATATTGTAGACATTAAAAAAAGATTAACATCAATGTAAGTCTTATCTCTCAAATCTTTATGGTTTGAGAGATATAACTTGCTAAAGTTACCTTTTCCTGGCTGTTTTACTCAAGTCTGCCATCTAGCTGACAGCTGCAGATTCCCATCATTTGACCAGACAGTGGCTCTTCAGCAGAGCTGAAATCAAGCTATTTAGAAATATATACTTCATTGGAACAGTCTACAAAGTGTGCTTGCAAGCCAGGTACACTTTGTAGACAGTTCCAAATTAAGTATTTATCTTTAGATATAGTTATATTAGCACTGCTGAAGAGCCACATCTGGTCAAGCGACCAGAATCTGCTTCTGACAGCTTTACTTCTCGTCAAGCAGAAAGGGGAGGGACCAGAGAACTTTATTTTTCTATATCTCTCAAACCATAAAGATTTGAGAGATACGAATAAGTGCAAGTACTCTTTTTTAATTGTATATACTACATAATTAATACTTTTTTCTGACATTACTATCCCTTTAAGTATTTCAAAAATAAAGGTGGAAAGAGGGGATAAACAGTGGCTTCTTATCAGGCTTTTTAAAAGACTGATAAACCCCATAAATAGGTATACTTTTTTGAGACAAAATGTACCAAGTCCAGGTGATCACTGAAACATTTATCTTTTGTTTATTTACTAAATCACCTCAATCATGTACTGCCCTTATCACTATTTAGGAGTTTGCAGGAACAAACAGGAGTTAAATTGTCATGTACAGCTGTCTACATAGGAATAGGAAAAACATGTTTATAAACTATTTGGTAACAAGTAATATTTTATTAATGCTAGCTAGGAATACAGAATATTTTAAAGATTGTTTTAGTTAATGTGCTGTTAAATCCTTTTTTTATTAGTCCTGGAACACAGGAACCATGGGGTAAAGTTTCCCTCCTCCCAAGGGCAGGGCTCTTAAAAAAAGGCAGGCCTCTGAGATGGAGACTCTCCTCTTCCATTCAGCTTTTTTCCCCACCTCCTTTTCTTCACGGTCATCCTCAGAGGACAAGGATGAATCCATATCAGTGTCAACCTCCACCGCAGAAAAAAGTCTCCAATCAAATAAGAATGGATCCTAAAGATGGGATCAATGTGTCTTATGGGGTGGTGTATGAGGCACAAAGAAAGAAGAACCCCTTGACAGGAAGAGGCGATAGAAGTAGCTGAAGAAATCAGATTCATAACCAAAAATGGCTCTTGCTTTGAAGTGGAGGGCCCTGGGGTTGTAGTAGGGGCCACAGTTCAAGATGGAAAAAAGGTGCCTGAATATTCCTGTGGAGGCCCAGTTTGACATGGAGAAGAATGTGTTAAAGGAGTTAAAGCGACAATTGGATACTTAGATTTGTGATTTCCTAAGCGTCACTTGGGATCGGCTATATCGAGGGGGTTAAAATGGTAAGAAGAGACCAGCCTCTTCATTGCTTGTGCAACGAGAAGTCCAGAGATGGACACTGCATGGGCACCCATTCTTAAAGAGACCGAGTCAAATAAAATAAAGTACAAAGAAAATATATCAATAAGGCTGAAATATAAAAATGATATATGTATATATTCGAATTGAATGAAAATGAAAAGCTATCTGCTCTAAAAGGAAGAGAAAGCCCAGCTACAACAGTACAGGAAGGGTTTAAAAAGAAAAAAAAAATGCAGAATGTAAGAAATAGGATTGAGTGCATTACAGTTTAGAACGCCACATCCCAGTGGGTGCCAAATAATAGCAGACAGGAGCGATAGGACTATAGCACTCAAATGCTTAACTTACCTTTCTTCAGACTCCCATTTTACACAGAGAACTTTAGAGAAGTTTAATGGTGAGGCACAGACTTATAATAAAGTAAACCTCCACAGGGAAAGGTCCAAAATTACTCCTGTGAACTGGTCTATCCATCTCCAGGGAAGCCAGTTAATGTGAACACCTAATGTGGGATTATACAGCCACATATCCTAGGAATAAAAACAAAAAAAAAAAGTCTAAGAGAACAGTGCCAGGATAAGTCACACGAAACTAAGGAGGAGGTGGTAAAGCTGGAGAGAAGAGGGGAGTCTCCGCTTGAGAGGCTCTTCCTTTTTTGAAGTATTCTGCCCTCCAGAGAAGGGAATATTTACCCCATGGCTCCTGTGATCCACATTGAATGTGAGTGAAAATGGTAGCAACAATGTTCATTTTTAGGTTAGAATGTCTGTTTAATGTTTATTTTTGTGCTCACTGAGTTTCAATTCACAAAGCATGAAAGGAAGCATCCATCACACATGTGTAAGACTAGATTTCAGGCCTGAGGTATGACCATACCTGGGAACTTTTCATGCAGGGCTACCCGGAGGATAACCCTGTCCGTGCAGAAAATGACGCAATTTGCGTCATAAAAAGGGGCGGGGCTTAGTCACGGGGAGGGGCGGGACAAAAAAAACCCCTGCAAAATGAAGATAAGAAGTCGGGGAGTGGGAGGAACCAGGCAGGCCCACCTGGTGATTCACACATTGCCCCGGAGACCCGGTAATTCAGTCTGAAATCCGGAGTCTCCGGGGCAAAACCGGAGAGTTCCCAGGTATGGGTATGACCATTCTTACAGATATTAGCTTGTAAACCAGGTGGCATGGGTGCTAATTTAATGTAGAAAACAAAATTTTTAGGTGCAATAACTTTTGAACTAATGGTCTAGAAGTGGAAGTACAATGGTGTTTGTTTTGTTTTTTAATTTCCATAACAAAAGGTTCACCATTAACTGCTGGAGATGTATGCAATGTGCATCACATTCTGGTCTTTGAAAGGTTAATATCCCTTTACATTTTTTTTTCTTTTTTGTGGTTTGACCTGAGCCATAAGTATAGCTGTCACGGTCATTCTTCCAGTGCACAATGCAAAGATGACTAGCAGAACTAATGAACCACACCTCTCTCTGATACAAACGTACCAGCATAGTACCTATATTTATCCTCTTAAATTCTGAAGAGATCTCAAGTACATTTCAAATAAAATGTTTACAGGTTCGGAGTGTTCTGAAAGACCAGTACCACTACTTTTTATCGTTTAACCACAACCTTCTCTAGAAATGACAAACATTCTTTGGCAACTGGATCAGATTTCAATCATTTGGAAGGGAGTTTGTAAACATGCCTCAGGCTAATCTTAGTGTCTGGGAATCAGCCTTACTTCCTTCTCTAAATCTATTTGATTTCAGCTAGTTGAGCCCTTGTTGCTTTCGCACGTCTTCTTAAAGGATCACATACTACAATTCTAGCTTCTACTCAACAAGATAATATTTAGTAAGAGGTAGATGTGTGTGCATGCGTGCGTGAGTGTGTGTGCGCTATTTCTATCTATGAGATGTGGTCCACAAATTACTGTTGTCTGGCCTTTCACGAAAAAGCTGTAGGAATATTCCCTTAATCCATTAAAGACCGGCCACTTGCGCACGCGGCTGGGACTTAAGGACCACGGACCATACTTTTTTTTTTTTTTTGCAAATCCGATTCAGGGCTCCCCGAACTACGTGCAGCCGCACAGGGATAGCTCACTTCCATGACGGTCCTGGCACGTCGTGAGTCATTATGGCTCATCAACCCATGACGTGCCACGACCGCCAAGGGTCCTTAAGGGGTTAAGAAGTAGTTAACTTTAAATAACTAATGAAAACCTATGTTTTAGGGCTTTTCTTTTCTCCAATAGAATATAATTCAAAAGCTTCCTGACCACCACGTGAACTGTAGGTCAGTATTATGGACACCAGAGGGCACTGCTACAGTTAAACTGTAATAACTCTAGAACAGTGGTTCTCAACCCGTCCCACAGGACTAATTTACAGGCCGGGACATAGGAATTTCCCTTCTAGAGCACAGGATATGTTGATCAGGGGCCCATAAAAGTTTAGTTGTCATTTAATGTGTTAATACTTACCCCCTTGGTTGCAAGAAATGTTGTCTCTAATGCAAGGCAAAACTTCCAAGGGGATTATGTCATAAACAAACTAAAACGTGTAGTTTACAACTACATATTAAATTTGTTACTTCCTTAAGGACTCATGAAATGCCAGTGACGGTCCTGGCAAACCACTGAATTCAGGGGTGACTACTGAATCCAACGTGCAAAGAAAAAAAATTCCCTGTGGTCCTTAACTTCTGGCCACGCAACAGACCATTAAGGTGTTAAGGGGCCTTGCTTAGCATTGACGTCACCTGGATTAGATCAACTACTGTGTAAGTCACTTGCTGTTAACCCCATGAGGACTGTGAAACACATTAGTCTTTTACAGGTTTGCCTTTTCATAGCTTCTGTGTTATTCTGTAAGCAATAAACACATTTCTGACTAGAAACGTTACAGCAAAAAAGGATTTAAACTACAAATAATTTAACGGTTTAGAAATATACAAAATTTGCACACATACAAGCCACAGACTGTGAGAAAAGTAGCGCTTGGAAACTGAATTTAAGCTTTTCTTTTCAAATGTCACTCCAATCTCCAAATTAAACCTTAAAAACAAAAGGGAAAAACCACTTGCTTTGGAGAAGTTATGCATAAATTGTACAAGACAAAAAAAACCCAACTCTGACATGTTCTTCTGTGCCCATAAATTCTAAGAGGGTAGCCACGGACAACTGTGAAGTTAAAAGGACCACTTTGGAGCAATTATACAGACTGACAAATGGCTGCAAACCTTTCCCTTTCTACAATAGTTCTGTTCATTTGTAAATGAGCTGCCCATGTCCTTGATCAGAAGTCTCGATGGGCCAGGCATGGAAATTAGCTGTGTGATTTCTAAAGCAAATGTTTGCTACTTGCGGACGTGTGTATTAATGGGTTCACGCCTTCATCTGACCTCATGCCCCCTGTGGAAAGAGGGGGTTTAAATGCAAGTTTGCCTTTCATTTGTGGGTCCCTTTATGGCTACCCATTTATTCTGACATATTATTAACCGCCTTTGTTCAGAAAGTAGGCATAAACATATTGTTAAGCACAATACAGCAGTTTCAAGTTTCATTGGGCAGGAGAATCAGACACTAAGCGGACTTGGTAATAGCTGGGTTTTTAGTAGCTTTTGTCATCCACTTAAATATATAGTAACCCATTATTTTGACTTTACATATTATGCACTTGCATAATGTTAAGTCATACTGCATTTTTTTTTATTTTTTTTTTTACATTTTATTGTTGCTTACACTGAGCTCCCAGAATGTCTGCAAAGAGCTTTCTGTCAGACACGTTGTAAGAAGGTAGAGTGATGCAATGTTAAAAAAAAAAAAAGGGAACATATGCAAACTCTCGAAACAGATCGAGCTGGAAACTGTCAGGATCATAATATAAATTATATACAGAATATTTATTTATTAAAAAGTATATAGGCAATTTGACTTTAGAAACCATATTCTTGCAGAACACATAAAATAGGATTTTAGAGAACGTTACATTAAATCCTTTCCTCTTTACACAGGAACCCTGGCAGAGGGAGTCCCAACACCCTTCTAGCACAGGATCTCTTCAGGTATGCTAACCACTTGGGTGCTAGAGACATCTCCAGTGCATTGCAAAGTGAGGCAATGGATACATATCTAGTCTCCAAGGGTTTAAAACAGCACTACGAAAGAACTCTGGGCACTCTTCTTCAGAAAGATTTAGGGGTATATTTATTAACCCCTTAAGGACCGGAGGTCCAGGAAAGTTACCTTCCCTTAAGGACCGCTTTGATCCTTGCTGACGCGCCGGTACATGTGACCTGTTATGTGTACCAGCGCGCCACTTTGGGGCCTAAGAGAGTTCGCTCCAGACTTGGATCGGTCAATTTTATGCCCCATTTTTACTTACGGTTCTCCTGATAGTGCTCTGTAAGTAAGGGTATTAAGGACCATGACGGATATAGCATGTCGTCTGGTCCTTAAGGGGTTAAGACAAGGGTATATCAATTCTGAGGCAAAGTCCATATTTGTAAAAGAAGAGAGACTGTTGAAAGAATGGTTGCTGCAGAGATGCAAAAATGTTGCCATGACATATATCCCATTTATGTTAAATTAAGCAATGTCTTACACAACCCTCTTAAAGGCACGTTAGCCCTTTATTTTTAATTTTTCTTACAAGCAGTGAGGAAAAAGGAACCTTGGGGCTGAGCTCCCTCTTTCAGGAGGACAGAGCACTTCAAAAAGATAGGGAGTCTCAACCCCAAATAACCTATCTCATCCTCCAGCTTAATCCCCCAGCCACCAGATTCATGTGTGATAACTACCACAGAAAAAAGAACAAAGCAGGAAAGAAGAAAAGGAAGTTCTATAGACTAAGACCCTAAGAGGACTCGTCTGCCCGGGGAAGGAAACACAGAAAGGTTTTTCTCTTGGTGGGAGTCCTGTGTTGCATATAGACTAAAAAGAAAAAGAAAGATTTAACGGTAAGTTCACTAAATTCTATTACCAACAACACAGAACACAGGATATACCAAAGGATCCCAAAGATTCCAGGAATGGAAAGGAGAAAAACTCACGCTTCCCATAGGACACCAGTATTCCACAGGACTAAACTGGATCTATGTAACCTCAGGTGTCAATGGACACTAAACTAGCACAGCAAGCCAAACAAGAGCCAACAGGGCTCAAACTACAAAGCAAACATAGCAGTAGATGTAAAAAAGTATTCCGTAGACAAGCAATAGGGCCTGCAGGACATCCCAGCCAAAGCTGGCCTGAACCGAGGCCAGAACATTGACAAGATAGTGTTTGGTAAATGTGTGCAAGGAAGACCATGTAGTAGCTGTGTACAGCTATTCAAGCAGAGTTCTAGTTAATGTATACCCAGAAGGCAGCTACAGATCTGGTGGAGTGTTCAGTGACCTTGAAAGGAACGAGTGTCTTCCTAATCATGTATGTTTGGCATATGGCAGCCGGTAACTTTGGAGACTAGCTGACCCATCCTAGGTCCCTCAGGAATGACAAAGAGGGAATCAGCCTTGAGGAAAGGTTGAGTACGGTGCACATAGTACTTAAGGCATTACACCACATCCAAAAGATGGAGATCTTTCTCAAGGGCAAAATTATCTCATGACTGATATGAAAATCTGAGACAATTTTGGGCAAAAACTCCTGGAAGATATGAAATACAGCCTTGTCTTGGTAAAAAAACAAGAAAGGATGTTAGCATGGTGAAAGATGGAGCAAATTCTATAGTATGTCTTTCAGGAGACAGGATTCCTGGCCCATACCTGTACCTAGTAGATATGACCTTGTCTGAGAACCCCTTTCTTCCTAGAATGGTAATCTTAAGAGAAATGCTGTCAAAGCAAATCTGTCCACATCCTCATACCATATGGGAACCCGGTGTAGGAGGATCCAGTCTTGGTGGAAGATGGAATGGCTCCTGAATGGACAGGCTGAGTTGGTCAGCTGAGGCCAGAATTGAGCAATCAGGATGACTAGAGCCTTCTTTAATTTAATCTTCTGGATTCCCTGGGAAGGAGAAGAATCAGAGGAAACACACAGGACAGATGGAAGTTCCACGGGACGGACATTGTGTCTATTGCAAAGGCCAGGGAATCCCTTGTCCATCATGCAAAACAGGGGAACTTTAATTTTCTCATGAGAGGCCATCAGATCTATATTTGGGATACCCCAGGGTTGAGCACTTCCTGATTAAATTCCCAGTTGCCTGAATCCCCATCTTGATGGCTGTGAAAGTCTGTGAACATGTTTTCCAGTCCTGGAATGTGGACCACTGAGACTGCCAATATGCGAGTTTCACCCCAAAGAAGAAGCTCCTTCACTTACTTCCATGCCGAGTTCCACCCTCACGGTTGATGTAGGTCATTGCTGTTGAGTTTCTGACTGTACCCTTACTGGAAGCCTGTTTGTATTTAAAATCAGTGTTGGAGCCCCAGATGGATGGCATGGATCTCCAGAATGTTGATGGACTAAAGGATCTCCTCCGCTGGCCACATCCCTTGAACTGCCAGTTGGCCCAGGTTGAGCATCAGCCCCTCAGGCTAGTATCCCTTGTGACTAGATTCCACTCTGGAATCTCAAAGTGGTGTCCCTGAGTAAGATGGGACAATGAAGCCAGCATAGGTCCTCCCTCGCTTGAGGAGAGAGGGTCATGAGACTAAGATGTGCATGCTGTTGAGACCATGTCCTGAGAATTTCCAGCTGAATTTCCCTCGTGTGAAATGGCGCAAAAGGGTCTGCTTCCAGGACAGACACCAGGTGACCCAGCATGTAGTCCTGTATTGCCAAGGGCCACTCCAACGCCCATGAGACTGAGTCAGGAGTTGAATCTTGTCCTCCATCCGGAACACCTGCATTTGTTTAAGGTACTACTATCCCTTTAACCCTTGAGCAATGAGTTGCCTACCCCTCTGGCACTCAGCAGTTTCAGCAGGGAAGTTCTAACTGAAGAAGGGGTCTGCCAGGTGTGGAAGACCCCCTGTAACTGGGATGGAAAGTTGCAATGTAGACAGGAGGTCTATAGTAGCAGCCTTGAACTCTTGCACCCAAACTGGCTCTAATTCATGGCTGGAGGTCCCTGGGAGAGACTCAGGGACATCAGAACATGCTGGGCATAAATGACCTGAGAATTCTCTAGGTGACCCTGAATGACATGAGAAGCAAAGTGCAACAGGGGACACAGAGACCCCAGAGTCCTTAGTCTTAGACCTGGCCCCAAGCGCTAATGGATTAGACATTCTCACAGTGTAAAAACTTTGAAAGTATAAGGAATCACCCAAATACAGTGTATAAGATTTAACTTTCACCCCAGAAATCACCAAAATGCACTTATCTGGTAGGTGACGAGTTAATATGCAGAAGAGAGAAGGAGAGTCCAAGC
The DNA here is from genome assembly GCA_037306005.1 of Rhinophrynus dorsalis. Lineage (NCBI taxonomy): Eukaryota > Metazoa > Chordata > Amphibia > Anura > Rhinophrynidae > Rhinophrynus > Rhinophrynus dorsalis. The sequence goes on along the minus strand of CM074722.1, from coordinate 411,588,526 downwards.
CCTGCATAAGATACTCGTTCAGGAAAAGCACAAAATGGCTGCCGTGGCAGGAGCCAATCAGAAACGAGCGCGCGAAGCAAGCGCCCATGTGAAATGTAGTTTTCCCAGAAAAAGTACCCCAACAGTGCCCGAAGCCCCCTGAGCCCCCACACACACAAAACGTTCACCGGATAACTGAGCAAGGGCAGACAAACAAAATGAGCCATCTCTGAAGTTGCTACGATGAGCGGTTGCAGAGATATGTACAGTCCCATAGAAGTGAATGGAGCAATGGCATCTATGCGGTAAAAGCGCACCTTTAACACAAATTATGCAAAGTTGTAACTGATAAGTAAATGTGCACTGGACATTACTAAAATATGTCACTAGACCCAATAAACACTGAACCCAGTAGGGAAAGTGCCAATAACTCCCCAAAAGATGCTAAGACAGCATCTAAGGGCATTGTCAGGTATGGTAATCCACTTAATGGTGGTATTCAATTTCTAACAGGAAAAATAAAAAATTAGCTAAAACTATAGCAGAACTGTTCTCTTGCCTGTATCTTCACCAAGGAACAAATCTTACTGGAGCGGATTGACTAGCTGCAGCCAAGTTGGAAAGGTAGGCTCCATCTCCTGCATTCACTTCTAGAATTTTTCCTGCTTACTTAAAGGGGCGGATTGCCTACACAAAGTTACCAGTAAACTGTATTGGACGACAGAGACATTAAAACTGAAGGGCTACCATTCCTTTAAGGACCAGAGGGCTATGCAACACACTGCTTGATTTAACAATGGCATATTTGTCAAGGCAACATATTTGTCAAGACAGTCTTGAACAAAATATAATCCAAGCCAGGAGTCATGAAAATGCCCCGGGCGTGGATGAAGGCCCCTAAGGTCCCCATGACCATGGTGAACATGCGAGGAGCCGAAGACAGGCCAAATAGCAGAGCCATGAACTGGTATTGATCTGAGCCTAAAGCAAAATGCAGGTAGCGTTGGCTGGCCAGGTAAATAGGAATGTGTAAATGTGCATTCTGAAGTTCCAGACATGCCAGATACTCTCTCAGGCACATTGCCGCAATGACAGAACGCAAAGATTCCATCTTGAAGCACATTTGATGTTCAAGATGGGAAGACTGCAACACTCCTGTTATCTTGTCAGGTCAACAGTTTTTTCAGGGTGTATTTAATTAAGCGCAACCTCCAATTTCAAAACACAATAGCCATGAAACAGAAAACCACATAATAAAAAGTTGACCTAATCAGTGCCAAAATCAGTTTAGACAAAGCTGCCACACCGTGTTTTTCTTACAGCAAGAGGCAGCTCCATTCACATAACAGCTAGAGAACGTCAATAGGAAATCTCTTTCTCCTCACATACTGCTGGGTCTGTCTCCTATATATTAAGGTGGGCAAATGTTTTTTCACATATTAACCCCTTGTATGCCAGAAATATCTACAATGAAGTATAGATGGTTTAAGTAATGAAGGCGTTAATTTAATTACATTTTTTAAATAAAGCAATACATTTGAAATAGAAAAAGAATGTATTAATAAAGTACACTTTTCACTAATTATCTTACTATTGTCCCATAGAAAAATATAGGTAGTAAGACACACTGTACAATGTGCTTAAAGGGATAGTAATGTTTCATAATAAAAGCAGCTCTAATTAATCATCATAGTATTTGGACTTTGGAGAGTGTTATTTCAATTCTGTCAGAGTTGTAGTTCAAGAGTAATTCAATGATAAAGTCTCCCCCTCCCACCCCTTTTACTGATGTAACACTTTTCAGCCAGAGCAGAAGGGAGGTGCCCAGGTAGACTGCAGATAGGGACAATCTTCAATTAAGATAAGGGAAAAACCTGAAAAGCTTGTCAAGGGGGACAGGGCTTTCATTGTAAGAAGACTGTCCCCTGCTGTTATCTGTCTGGTCTTACAACCAGATTCCCCATCTGAGAAGAGATGGCTTACACTAGGAAAAAGGGGGGGGGGGGAACTTTGCTTGTGAATATCTCTTAAACCATAAAGGTTTGAGAGATAAGACTTATATCATTCTCATTATTTTATTTTGTAGGCATTAAAAAAATAAGTTAAAACGAAGTATTACTATCCCTTTAACCATTTGATTAATTGCACCCTCTCTGTACACTCTATTGCAGAAACGTTTGGCATACAATGGATTAATATGTAAACACATTTTTGCCCCTGTCTATACATGAGAGTTCTAGCTGCATATTTCCAAAGGTGTAAGTTATACGTTCAAATTACTGGTCTGTTAAACCAAACCAAAAAGCCACAGAAAACATTGTACTCTGCACTCCCTGTTGTCACATCACGATGCTTGACCGCAGGGAGCGCATCACATCAAGTATTTCTCATCCAGGGACAGTACTGATGCCAACTGTGGGCAGCATGCTGGCTAGTGAAGTGGAGAGAGGTAGGTTTTAATTATTTTAGCATTCAGTATATTTATTATAGTATTTTCTCATTTTATAACTTTCTTGGAAGTGAATGTTCTTGCCCTTTAAAATTAATGAGCAAATCTAACAGTGCATATGACTCCATTTGCCAAACTGAGTCACATTAATTTTTACATTTCAAATTAAAAAAAAATAAATAATTGCTTAGAGAAAAGTCACTGTTCATAGAAAAAAATACACACTGCTAATAATTTTGGCACTGCTTTTAAACATTTCAATTCCAATAAAAGTTAAGAAAAAAGTTAGCTAAGCTAACGAAAATTTCTAAAAATTATTGCAAATACAAAATTCTCATTGCTTCAAAGAAAAGTTAGCAATGCTAATATAAATGCTCCAGTACACCTAAAGCTGTATGCATTTCTAGTTTACATTTTTAGGTGCTATACAGATTTTTTTCAAGAAGCAATGTGATTTTTTTTAGCTCATTAACAAAAATGCAGCTGGTGCTAGATGGGTTCATAAATTAGTGCTTTACCTTTCTGCCCTGTGAATTTCAGGCACAGTTTTATTAAAAAGGGCCTTTATTAAATATAGCACTAGCTACAGAGAGTGGAGCAGAGGTCTTGTATTTAGGCTGGAGACCAATGTTATAATGGATTGAAGCCTGAGTGTGGGTCTTATGTGGCAAGGCACCAATAACAGTGCAGTTATCTATGCATAATGTCTGAGACAGCTCAACTCTATTGTAATTGCCGGGTAGGAAAGACTGAAATGATATCAAATGAAACTGAGGACAGTTTTGTATCCATTAAAGATTGCTCATTAAAATGAGAGCTGAAAGGGATAGTTATGTGTTGATATTAAGGCACTGATAATGAATGGTTAATGTCTCAAAAATTATTTGAATCACCAACAAATGGCTAGAACAACATATAGGCAGTTTTTTATCCTCTTTACAATTATCTAAACATATTTCCAGGAGACACACATTAAAGAGATAGTATTGTGCTGATATTAAGGCAATGCTGATTATTCTATATGCTCTCCATAATGTTGTAGTCTTCCTTTTATTTTAAAGTGTCCCCCTCCCGTCCCTTTACCAGAATAAAGTTGGTCCGGATGGATCGCAACGAAGGACAATCTTATGTCTGCATAAGTAAAACCTGCCCTACTTCATCAAGGGGGGCATTGTTTTCTTTATATTGAGAGATAGAAGATTGTCCCTTGTTGCAACTGGCTTTCAGATCCGAGGAGACGCCACTTCCGCAAAAAAGGTCTCTGAGGCAGAATCTGCCTCCTCCTTTACACTTTACCCCTGCTTGCTTGCTTACTTACTTAAGGTTTAACATATAGCAAAAACCAAAAGAAAGCAAAAAACAGAAGTAAAACACCTGAACAGAGAACCCAAGAGATCTTCCCTGGACAGTGCTCAAACCAGGGATTTTTTTCTCGAGAGAAGTCTGGTGTTCCACGAGGACTAAGAAAAAATAATGTATCCATAAGTACACAAAAATCCCCTTTTTTTCTTTCATCTAGTGTGGATCACAGGAACCATGGGGAAATACCAAAGCAATTGACCAAGATTCCAGGAAAAAAAAAAAAAAAAAAAAGAAAGTCCTCAAACACAGGCCAGTACCCATGGAGTGCTAGTAGTGCAACATAAACTTAAAGTGTCAACTGACAACAAACCTGAAAACCAAATAACAGGAAACAAACAGGTTTCTGAAATTCAAGGACCTCTATACAGGCACCACAGCCTGTAAGACTTTCCATCCAAAACGGTCTTCACCTGAAGCCAGCACATTAACATGAGACAACATCACAGTCTTGCACAACTCCTCAGCAGTGGCCTGATTCTTGTAGGCCCAAGATGCGGCCATCGACCTGGTGGAATGCACCTTAACCTGAAAGGGTACAGATTTCATTGTGAATACATATGCCTGGCAAATGGTCACCTTAATTCAAGAAGCCACTATCACCTTAGACACAGCCTGGCCCACAGGACCCTCAGGGATGACAAAGTGCATCAGATTTCCAAAAAAGGCTGCGCACAATGATCATAAGATTTTGAACATCTGGCCACTCCCAAAAAATGAAGTTTCTGCTCCTATTTGTTAGAAGGAGTAAGACAGAAGGAAGGAAGATCATTTTCCTGCTCCTACCCTGGAGGCTGATGGAAGCTACTCATTGTTGGACTTAATCCACACTGGGAACCCCTGAAAGGGTTGGGTCCAATGGGGTGGCACAAGGCAAATCACCTGATGGCCAAAGAACTCTTCTTCCTGGTCCAAATACCATGGGGTAGTTGAAGGCCCAGAGTAGCTCTCCAAACAAGCAATCTGGCATTCATGGTAACTATGATCCAAGTTGGTAATGACAATCAGAAGTCCCAGAGTCAGACGGTACCACAGAACCCACCTGTGAAGGTACACCTTTGTCCAAAGGGACAGAGACATAACAGGACAAGTAAGACTAGACCAATTCCTCTGAATGTCCAGCTGTAGTTTCCATTTATAGAACTGAGCAAACTGAGCTCCTTCCAAAATAGAGACAGTGTAATCTAGTACCTTCATGTATTCCTGCACCTTCACAGACTGCCAGGATATAGCCTAAGACACCTGAAGCTACAAAAACCAGATCTTGTTGCCTGGAAAAAAACACCCGACCCTGGGGGGTACTTAATCTCATACTGAGAAAATGAATGACCTGAGACAGAACCAGAGAAGACTCCTTGAAATTGAGGAACCAACTATGGTCCTCCAAAATGGAGACTCACTCCTAAATCTGTGTGCGCAAATGACCTCTGAGGGAGCCTTGAGTAAAAGGTTGTCTAGGTAGGGAGTCAAGGTGTTCCCTTGAGCATGGAGCTGAGCTGCCAAGATGGACATGCCCTTTGTGAAAACCCTCAGAGTGGAGGCTAGACCAAAAGGAAGGGTAGTGAACTGGAAAGCAATCCACATGAAACACTTATAAATCTGATGGATCGGGATGTGCAGGTAACCCTACTTAAAGTCAAGAGAGGCTAGAAACTCCTCCAGACATTTAGCCGATATGATGGAATGTAAGGACTCTATCTTGAACTGTAGAGCTACCACAAAAAGGTTGAGACACTAAGTGTAGGAAGGCATCTGCTGTCTTTTGGGAAGCACAAAGAGATTGGCGTAAAATCAGTTGAATCTTTCCTGAGAAGGGACTGGAATAATTACCGGTGACAACCTCGATCCGGAACCAGAGGAACTCTGAACAAGGAAAAAAAAAAACTTTAAATCTATGCAATACCTTTCCAAACTCATCCACAAAACACAGTGATTTGCCACAGAAATGGTCCACATGTCATGGAAAAAAACAGAGACAACCTCCTATAGGTAGGGACGTGCCAGACCTAAGTGAGTCATGCGGAGGTGGGCTTGTCAACCTCTTGCCTGACCAAGTCTGCTTGGGTTTTGAGGAAGGACATGCATGCGCAGTTGGGGGAAGCAGAGACCTAGGCAATTATCCGAACTGGTGGGGGTAATGAAAACCACCCTTCTACTGTGGAAAGAAGGAATGCTTAGGTGGAAACTGGCACAATAAAGTACTCTTGCCATCAGTGACATGGATGATAACCTCCTCTAATTCAGAACCAAACAAGTGTTTGTCCACAAAGCGAAGAGGACCCAGTGAATTATTTGAACACTTGGTCAGCCGACCAAATCTTTAGCCAAAGAGTGCTATGCACAGCCACTGAGAAGGCCAAGGATTTGCCAAATAACCTAGAAGCATCAAAGGTCCCTATGCAAGATAAGCCTAAGACTCAAGAACCTTGGAAAGCATAGCGACCAGGTCTTTCTTGATGGCATCCAACTGTGTATCTACCCAGATAGCCATGGCCCACGTCACCCAAGCAATGGCAAAAACAGAGTGTAATGTGAAACCAGAGGTTGCAAAGTTTGTCTTTAGGAAGAATCTAGTGCAGGCCATGGCATCCGCCAGCAGCAAAGCTGTGTTCTTTGCAAAAGAAAGAAACAGGGGGATTGGACACATGAGGGGTAGCGCTCTGCACTAAGGCCTCAGCAGAAAAGGCATACACATTAGAAATGTGCCTATTAAGGAGTAAGCAGTCTTCCATTCTTCTAGTAAAATCCAGTCCAGGGAATGATGAGGAGGAAAACTGGCAATGTCCTTCTCGGAACTCTTAAAAATGTCAGATGAAGAGAAGCTGTAGGCTGAGGCCTCTGAGATGTGACTTTTGTCCAGGACTGCCAGAATAAGCCCCTCGGCCAAGTGACTAGGGACAGACTTGTAATACAGGTTCTTGGTCAGCTGATGAGGGCACCACCAGTGGTACACAAACCACAGAGCGAGAGGGATATAAGATATCAGACAGTCTTCAATGAGCATTAGGAAAAACCTGAAAAACGTGAAGAGGGAAGGGTTTTCATAATGCTCACAGTAAGAAGATTGTCCCTTGCTGCGAACTGTCTGGTCAAGAGACCAGATTCCACATCTGAGGGGAGGTGGCTTACACTAGGTAGAAGGGGCGGGAGGAGTATACTTTATCATTCAATTACTCTTCAACTACATCTGACAGTATTGAAATAACACTCTCCATGGCCCAGATACTATGAAGATCAATCAGAGCTGCTTTTTTGTGAAACATTACTATCCCTTAAAAAAATTATATAAAAAGTGAATGACTCACTAGGAAGGTCCACTTCCTTAAAAAGATAGACCCCATGTGGGGGATTCCAAATAGCAAGAGAAAGACCCTCGACCCTCAGCCCTCAGGCAGTACATGGGTTAACACCCCCTGAATAGTAACTCAGGACAGCCCCAAAACACAGCATGTAAAACACAAGGAATATTGAGTGCAAATCAGTCAACATTCCACAGAACAAGTGGATGCCAGTAAAACAGGGACACACTTACAGGACTAATGCACTCACTAGGTTATCCAACAACCTCCAGCTTTCAGGCCCCCATTTAGAATGAATTAGAGTAGCTCTGAGCAAAAGGCAGATAAGACAAGCCAACCTCCACAGGTTTTGGTCCTACAAACAGAACCTGTGCACAATCTATATAGCAGGACGCCAGGACCAGGAACCCACCTAATGGAGGATTATACAGCCCCATATACTGAGAACAAAAAACAAAAAAGAAGACTAACCAAGAAAGCTGTGCCCATGCTACTTCCTTAATCACAAGGTCACTTAGTGTAAAAGAAGGAGGGATTCCCCTCATCAGATGCTTTTTTGTTGACGTTCCCTTCCTTCTGGAGGAGGAGACTTTACCCCATGGTTCCTGTGTTCCACATTGCATGAAAGAGAACCAGCTAGGTGTTGTAAGAAGATGATCAAAAAAAGAAAATAGGAGTAGCAGCTATTTTGGAACACGCCAGTGCAGACAGGTAGAAAATAGCTATTGCTTTGCAATGCTTAAAAAAACACAATTGAAATAAATTAGCATTTTGATAATATTCCTCCCCTGTGGTGCTGCTGATTTTGTACAGAACGGCTCATCTTTTCTTTCTCCATAAGGCCCTAAAAGTTAATTATTCGTCTAGGTAAAATTGCCCTTTAAGCCACCAACGTGTGGGAAGCATGCTTATTGAATAAAATGACTTTTGATGAATCCCCCACCCTACTTTATCTACAGAAGGAAGAAGGATGAATGTCTGCTTAAAATGACTTTTGATGAATCCTCCACCCTACTTTATCTACATAAGGAAGAAGGATGAAAGTCTGCTTAAATACCAGCATCAATACCTTTTTTGCAAGTCTTGCCATCCTCTGTCAACTGCACTCCAGTAGGACACGCACAGCTGTAAAAAGGATCTCGTGGGGACAAAAGACAAAGGTGTGAGCACCCTCCATTACGAATCTCACACGGTGTATTAACTGAAAGAAAGGGAAAAAATTGAAAAGGAATTAATTACAAAATTACAGACTTAAAGGATAAGGAACACCTCCTAATAACCCCCACACACCTTTCTATGGGCAAAAAACCCTAATGGCCTAATGAATGCTCCCCTTGTGCCTTGGTTCAAGAAATAGCCTCTTTAAACAGTTCTGTGTATGTAGGTAGTCATGACAGACTAGCAGAATCAAAATGACACACACCACACCAATTAAGCTTAACTTCCTAAGGACCAGATGGGTGTGTAATGCATTGTTTTGCAACGTGTTGAGAAACTATCTGGTCCTTAAAAAGGTTACTTTGGCTCACACACTCTTCTGCTTCCATTACAAAAAAAAAACAAAAACCCCACAACATATATATGTATGTACTAGTGTAAAAGCCCTTGTACACGGGCAGAGGTCTGGGTAATGTTAACCCTTTGAGTGCCAGAGGGGTACACAACACCGCCACCTCAGTGCTCCACGCGATGCAGTCTTGCACCGCCTCAGTCACGCAATGCAATAATGCACAGTAGAGACTGGCCGAACGCAGGCAGTCTCTACTGCGTGTGACTGCATCGTGACAAACATCCTAGCTATTATATAGGATGGCACAGTGGTATTTTATGCTAATTCTTTGCAAAGTATGCTAATTAGATATGTTTAAAGGGATAGTAATGTTTCATAATAAAAGCAGCTCTAATTAATCATCATAGTATTTGGACTTTGGAGAGTATTACTTCAATTCTGTCAGAGTTGTAGTCCAAGAGTAATTCAATGACAAAGTATCCCCCTCTAGTCCCTTTTACTGATGTAACACTGCTCAGCCAGATCAGAAGAGAGGTGCCCTTCAATTAAGATAAGGGAAAAACCTGAAAAACTTGTCAAGGGGGGCAGGGCTTTCATTGTTCTCACAGGAAGAAGATTGCCCCCCTCTATTATCTGTCTGGTCTATGGACTGGATTCCACAAATGAGAAGAGATGGCTTACACTAAGTAAAAGGGACAGGAGGGGAACTTTGATTGTGAATATCTCTCAAACCATAAAGGTTTGAGAGAGAAGACTTATATCGTTCATTTTTTTTAATGTCTACAAAATAAAATAAAGATAAAACGAAATATTACTATCCCTTAAAGGCTAACCTTATCACTTGTTATGATATTTGAAAGGACCCCAGTGTATGGACTCTGCCTAAATAAACTCACAGCAGTGGTAATACTGGGTACAGTGATAAAGAAATTATGTCACATTATCCCACTAAATAAACATTTTTGCAAGCAATGGGTTGTGAACCCCTCTGGAGCTGGGAGGGCAAACCCACACATTCTGTAGACTTGGCCATCTCTGGCTAAACACTAAAATCACTGGCGCATCAAGCAGGTAATAATTCTTGTTTGTATTTTCTAGTCCACGTCAAAGCGACTTTACTGGAGCTTAGGGAATTAATTATGGGCCATACTGATAAGAATATACACAGTCAGTAGAATTTAAATGTTAAAATAATGTTCATGAGTGTTTTAAGTCATGTATTGTGTAGTCAGTCTAATTATACCCAAAGAAGAGACCTATATGCCTTGAAAACTTGCATCTCAGAGCCACTCAGCCAATAAATATATAATCTTTACTCTACTAGGGCCTGTGAAAAGCAGAGATAGTGCAACAGTGTAATAAGAAACTGTACAGGAACCAGGCAAACCTTGTTGTTCCGGGCCATCGTTGCCAGGTTTTCCTCTCTGAGATGCGTTTATAAAGCGGTAGCCGAGCAGCTCCACACTGTAATGGGAACCCAAGACGCTGGGGTGTCCTGGGCCGTTGTAGCGGAATCTTCTCTCCTGAAGTCGGCTGGGTGATGTTAGATGTGCCGGCTGGAAGAGTCGAGGATTCACTGACACGAAGGGTTCGACTCCGAGTTGAACGGGTGAGCAGGCATACTGGAACCATGGGATGTAGAGAGTGAATGGCTCTACTCCTGGTCAAAGGCGTTGAGCCCAAGTCAGTCATCAAATCTCTGGTGTTAGAAGTCGAGTTGGAATCTGAACTTTCTGGAAGCAAAGAGTGAATAGCCCTTGATGCCTTCTGGGGATGGGAGTCAAACTGGACTCTTTAGATCATCCAGGCAAGCACGACACGGGAGACTGCTTACTCCAAACTAACCCACTTTATTTTAGAAACTCTTGGGTTTTTATACCCATCAAACCATATCCAAGTACAATATATGGCACACAAAGGGAAGTGACATATGGTGTACACATTATACAAAGGGTCAGACATGATCGAATTTAGTTAACAAAGGGCTTGGGAGAGGACATACAATAGGACAAAGGGGTTGAGGGGCTGGAATACACATCCTGGGGATGATGGCCAGGGGTTGAAGAAACTCAATGACTAGTTTGAATATTCTGCTTCAATCTTGGTCAATCAGCTGTTACTGTGGGTCTGCGACTGATCAATCAATGAGCCACCTACTGTCTCCATGTTACGGCTATAGCAGACTATTGAACGTCCTGCACTCAGGGCTGTGGCTGCACCACAGTCCCCATCATGAAGTGTATCACCTTGTGTTGATGATTCCAGCCCCGCATAGAACAACATACGACTTGGTGTTGGTGCCAAGGATAGTCCCATAATCCGACAAGGTGACGCTGTGGTACTACAGTCCAGCACCTCTGTCTATTTATTCCTTGTTGGCAGAGCTGTCTGCAGCCACAAATGTTCCCACAAAATTCCAAAGTTCCAAAAATGTACATATAAGGGTCAAAAGTCCATAAATGTCTCTCTGTAACGGCCCACGGCCCGTTACACACACCATCACCTGTGTCCAGGGTATGGGAGTCGAAGAGGACTCTTTAGACCATTCAGGCAATAATACAAGTCAGTCAGGAGTTCCAACAAGACACACACTTTATGTGGGAACACAGGGAACAAACATAGGTCTGGAATTTCTAAAGTAAACAAAACTGCAGTTTTAATCTTGCAGTGCCAAACTCCAGCTAATGGGTATCACAGAAGCAAGGGATGCACATGTGGCGGCCAATTAGAAGGCCGCCTACATTTGAACCTGGGAAGTGGGAGGTCTGGGCGGGGGGGGGGGCATGAACAACAGTCTAATCTTGCTGAGCAAATCTCCAGCCAATGGGGATTGGAGCAACAAGAGTCGACAAGCTGTGACCGATCAGCAGGCAATCTACTTGTTGAGGAAGCCCAGGCAGCAAAAGGACAAAAGGATGATAAGTGGCGACAAATCAGCAAACTGCCTACTTGTCGAACAGACCAGGGCAGTAAGCAGAGACCAGTCATGGAGTCGCCTACTTTTTTGAATGGGGAACATGTAAAAATACACTCAACACACACATGGGGCCATGGAATGAACATAATACCATGCTTAACATACCAAAATGTGAACATACAATAACATAACACCTGTGGGTACCAAATAAGTCCGTAACAGACCAGAGGGGCCTGTAACAGATACAATACTTCATTGGAAAGGTCTACAAAGTGTGCTTGCAAACCAGGCACACTTTGTAGACCGTTCCAATTAAGTATTTATTTCTAGATCTTGCTATTTCGGCTCTGCTGAACAGCAGCAGGACGGTCCCAGGAACAGAATCTGCTTCTCTCAGGTAGATGGCAGACTTCTTGTGAAACGGGAACTTTAGATGCTTCGATCTCTCATACTATACAAGTTTGAGAGAGAGGACATTGTAACGGTTTTAAGGACAATCAGACACAATAGGTTTAGATAAAACAGTTTTATTAAAAAACACAGAAAATAATAACCCTCGCGGGTCCAGTAATATTTGTACACAATATAGTACTGTCACAGGTCAGGTTACAGTATTCAATACCCACACGGGTCCAGTATATAACAGCAATAATATAATACTGACACAGGTCAGGTATAGTTTGTGTGATTCCCAAACGAGACAGCAGTGAAATGGTTACTATTTGGCCAGGGAGACTGACAGGTATAGTGTCACTATACAGAGTGACACAATAGTGAGTAATGCCACAGGAGTAAAAGGAGGCCCAGGACAAGTGGTAGAACACCCAACTGAGACGGCAATGACTGACTCGATGGAATATGGCACCAACCCCAAAGGGGTTAACGAACTCTCAGACCTAGAGTCGACTGCCAGATAGTGAGAGCAGCCTGAGGCGCCCAGGAATAGACCAACCTCAGCTTGCAGCAGTAAGAGGTCAAGCGTACCGTGGTGCAACCAGATGGATCTACCACACCGGGGTGTCGCCCATGCGACACAATAGGTGACCGGGTCACAGTAATGAGGCTGCCTGAGCAGCAACGAGGCAACAGAGGATCTGTCTGTAGACAGAGAGGACACCGGATGACAGCCCCTATCTGGATACCGGATGGGGAAGCAGGCCGGACCTGAGATACACGGAATAGGAATGTACACCGAAACCGGGTCGGTACACAGAGCAGGAACGTCAGCCAATCCAAGTCTGTACACAGAGAAGGAATGTCAGCAAGGACGGGTAACACTGAGCAGGAACGTCAGCCAATCCGGGTCGGTACATAGAGCAGGAACGTCAGCCAGGCTGGGTCGGTACACAGAGCAGGAACGTATACAGCAGAGTAGTCAGGCAGTCTGGGTTATACACACGAATAACACGAAATACTGGAACAAGCGCTAGCAACGGAAACACCACGAAAGAGCACCGGAGAAGTGACAGGGCTCAATATTTAAGGACAAATACTGGGCGGAGCAAAGCCACACCAACCAGTAAGAGGCATCAGGAAGTAGAACTGACAGAATGTTGCCAGCAATAGCACGGGCCCCGTGATAGACATACCTCATTCTATTCATATTTTTAATCTCTACAATATTAAAATTAGTTACATTTAAGCAATACTATTCCTATAGTATACATGCATATCGTACAGAACAATTTCCTTAACTATACATGTAAAACAGTATTCACTTTGACAGTCTTGATAGAAAAAAAAAATAGAAAGCTAAGCGGGAACCCGCAGCACACTAAAGTTCCATGGCACCATAGTGGAGAACCACTAGTCTACAGCATACAGAGTACTCAGCACAGAAGGGATTTTGCAAAATTGCAGAAATATATGTATATATAGACACAAAGCTCAGATCCAGCAAGCTGAACATCAGGGACAAAAGTGTAAAAAAGTATAGGCAATTTGACTTTGCATATTAGTCAAAAACAAAGTTGGCTGTCTCTTTAAAAGGCAATGTGTTAATATAATACTGTGGGGGGGAGACTGGTTCATGACTCTGGGTAAATAGTATTACTCAAGTGTAAAGCACATAGCTAAACTGCTCAGTGCTCTGTCAGAACAAACATTAATTCATTTTCTCTTCTTTACTAGGCTGCTGTAAAAATTATTTTAACACACGCACATTACATTTTTAGTTTGGGTGCAAAAATAACCTTGGAAAAATCTATGATTATGTATGACAACAGTGTCACAAAGCCTTGCAAACAAAACATAAAACCCCCCTTTGGCTGCGTAAGGGAAGAATAAAAGGTAAGATTATGAGGAAGTAAAAACATTATAACAGATCTTAACAAGAATCCAAAGATCCCTAAAATCCAACCCTAAACTTGCATTTCTTGTGAGTGCAGAAATAGGTGTAGACAGAATAGCTTCAGCTCACGCCAGAATTTCCCATAGTTCTTTGTATTAAGCTAAAAAGAGTAAGAATTTGCACATGTAAATTGGTGAGGCGTAACTGAATCTAAAATAGCTCTGGTTAAAGAAATTACCCCTATAATAACCTCCCCTCACTTACCTTACTTTTATCAGAAAATCCTCATGGCCCCTACAATTTTTGCCCTTGTGCCTTTCATCTTCTGTCTGTTACAGATGCCATGTCCATGGAGACATACATGATAGTTAGTGGAAGCAGGCAGAATGCATAAGGCTGCTTACTCCTTTAAAGAGATACTAATTTTTCAAAATAAAAGCAGCTCCAATTAATCTTCATAGTATTTGGGCCATGGAGAATATTATTCAAATATGGTCAGAGTTGTAGTTCAAGAGTAATTGAATGATAAAGTATCCCCCTCCCACCCATTTACGGATGAAACACTGCTCACTTCAGAACAGAAAGGTGGTGTACAGATGGCTTGCAGAGAGGGACAATCTTCAATTAGCATAAGGGAAAAACCTGTCAAGGGGACAGGGTTTACATTGTTCTCACAGTAAGAAGATTGTCCCTTGCTGTGAGCTGTCTGGTCCCAGGACCAGATTCCATATCTGAGGGGAGGTGGCTTACACTAGGTAAAAGGGGCAGGAGGCGGATACTTTATCATTCAGCTACTCTTCAACTACAACTCTGACAATATTGAAATAACACTCTCCATGGCCCAAATACTGTGATGATTAATTGGAGAGGCTTTTATTTTGACACATTACTATCCCTTTAAGGACAAGGACCATAGAGGTTTGCAATGCATTGAGAAGCAATTTGCTGCACACCGCCTCTGGTCCTTAAAAAGTTAATATTACCATATGCGGAGAGCAAAGTTTAAGCTCCAGTGGTCCTGCTACCAACAGTCATGGCTTCCTCCATAGACATGATATTCAAGATAATTTGAAGATGTTATCGCTTGAATGAAGGCACAAGGGAAATGCTCAGAGGGGCCATTATGATCTTCTGGGCATAGGTAAGAGGGGGTTATTAGGGGGTATTGGTTTTCATTTAATTGATGTTACCATTTACAACCTTTTCAATTCAAAAGGTTTACCTCATCACTTGTGATATGAACTGGGTGGGTGAGAAAGGAGGGAGAGGTCACAACCTCCTCAATTTCTACATTATTCTATTGAGTTTATGCACTGCGACCGTGCGTGGTTCCCTAGCAAATCTTTAGGCACACCCAACAGGCCACGTCCTTAGAAGTTCTCTATTCAAGTACAAGTGATTTACTCACAGGATCGATAATTTAATTAACTCACCTGTTCAGTTCTAGGGAACTTCTAATCCCCTATTCTTGCTACCAGTGTAGTCACAGCAGGAACGGGAAAATTTAGGAGCCCATAGCCAGGGCACATACATTGTGGCAATATTTTATACACACTAAGTATATGAAAACCCTTCATCAGCACCCAAAACTCCTAGCAGACACCCAATAATACCATATGGCTCTTACGATATCTTTGTTTGTTTGTTTGCTTACCCTGCAGATCAGATGTTATGACTTTCTTTCCCATTCATTCCCAAACATTTCATAATCAATAGGTCACCATGATGTGCTGACATACACTGCACAAATTACTTATTAGGTGGATTTTATCCTACATAGGCCATTCCATTTCTCAATCAAATCATTAAGTTGTCATTAATCAAATGGCACAAGAAAACCCTAAAAAATGTATGCATTAAACATACATGGGATTGTCCAGTAAAAAGGTATAGGTGTACACACAAAAGCCTAGGTTGAAGGTTTTCAAAGTGGACCAGTCTAAATAAGATAATTATAGTTCTTTTTAACCCTTTAATGACTGGCGACATGTCAGGACCGTCACCAATTTTCTTTTTTCCTTAAAGGGATAGTAATGGCAGAAAAAGAGGATTTTAGTCTTACCTGTTAAATCCTTTTCTCTTAGTCCATACAGGTTACTGGCAGGCAGAGGCCAGATTCCTGTAAGTCCAAGAGGCCCCAATAGATTATGTAGAATGAGCCGTGACCCTGAAAGGGACAGGCTTCTTCCTCAGCTCATAAGCCTTACAAATAGTGGACTTGATCCAAGCAGCAAGTCACTTTGGATGCAAGTCTTCCTGCCCTGGGACCCTCAGGAATGACAAACAACGCATCAGATTGCCTGATCGACTCAATGAGATGTACAAAAAACTTGAGACAACGCACCACGTCTAACAAGTGGAGATCCCTCTCCTTGTCAGAAGTGGGTTCAGGGCAGAAAGAGGGCACCACAATCTCCTGATTGATGTGGAACTCCAAAACCACCTTGGGGAGAAACTCCTGAGAGGTGCGAAGCACCACCTTGTCCTTGTGAAACACCAAATAGGGTGGTTTACAGGACAGAGCATCTAACTGCGACACAGTGGACAGACACAATCGCCAGGAGAAAGGCCATTTTCCACGTCAACAGGCGTAGAGGAATAGTAGCCAAAAACTCAAATGGAGGGGGCTGAGGAACGCCCAAAACCAAATTAAGATCCCACGGAGGAGCAGGATTCTTGAAGGAAGGACAAGAATGAGCAACGCCCTGGAAGAAAACCTTGACATCAGGAAGGATGGCAATGCATCTCTGAAAGAAAACAGAAAGAGCAGACATGTGAACCTTAAGGGAACTCAAACTGAGGCCCTTATCCACACCGTCCTGCAAAAAGGCCAGGACCGTAGGCAAAGCAAACTCCTGAGACAGGTCCTTATAGCACACCAAGATATGAAGGTCGACCAGACACGACGGTAGATCTTGGAAGAAACAGGCTTGCAGGCACTGAGCATAGTAGCCACCACGCCAGAAGAAAACCCTTTCTTCCTCAATAGTGAGGATTAAATTTCCAAGCCATCAAAGCTAGCCGATGAACATCCTCCTTCCACAGGTTACCCTGTAGAAGAAGATCCAGACGGCAAGGGAGCCGGAATGGCTCCGCCACTGACAGATCCAGAAGCTCTGGAAACCAAGCTTGTCGAGGGCAGTACAGAGCAATCAGAATCAGTGGACAACGCTCCAGTCTCAATTTCCGTAACACCCTGTGCAACATGGGGAGGGGAGGAAAGATGTAGGCCAGATGAAATAACCAAGGAATGGACATTGCATCCACTGCCAAAGCTAGAGGGTCCCTCCATCGAGAGCAGACCCTTCCTGTTGTGTCTTGTCGCCATCAGGTTGATGTAAATAAGACCCCATTTCTGAACAATGAGGGCGAACACCTCTAGGTGCAGCTCCCACTCTCCGCTGTCCGTCGACTGAGGAAGTCCGCCAAGATGTTGTCTACACCAGGAATGTGCACTGCGGATATGGTAGGAATGTGTTCTTCTGCCCAAAACAAAATAGCCTTGACCTCTAACCAAGCAGCGAGACTTCTTGTTCCGCCCTGCTTGTTGATGTAAGCCATGGCCGTGGCATTGTCGGACTCCACCTGGATTAGGCAGTCTTCCAGCTGAGATGACCAATGACGAAGGGCATGAAATATCGCCCAAAGTTCCAATATGTTGATGGGAAGGAGAGATTCCTCCGGAGACCACCGACCCTGAGCACTGAGTTGAACCAGGACCACTCCCCAGCTGGACAGGCTGGTATCCATCGTCACCGTGGTCCAGAAGGATACCAGGAAGGACCTGCCCTTCAGCAGATTGGAGAGGTCGAGTCACCATGACAAACTCAGTTCCACATGAAGAGGTAGGGACACAGACATCTTCAGAAGGTCCTGCTGACCCCTGCACACCTGGATCACAAACCGCTGAAGTTCTTTGGTGTGCGCCATGGCAAACGGTACCGCTTCTATGGTGGAAATGAATTTCCCCACAGCTTCTTGGCTAATACTGGATCCTGAGCCAGGACCACAGAAATCCTGTGGGCGATCTGCTGAGCCACCTCGTCCGTGAGAAACACCATGTTCTTCTGGGTATCGAAGAGGAGGCCCAGGAAGACCACATGCTGGGATGGAACAAGATCTGATTTGTCCAAGTTGATGATCCACCCGTGATGGGTGAGAGCATGAATGCATTGCTGAACCTGCTGATGAAAAAGTTCCACAGAGCAGAAGCAGGTAGTCCACGTATGGAGTAACTCTGATGCCATTCCGGTGGAGGACGGACACTAAGGCTCCCACGACACGGTTGAAGACTTGAGGAGCTGTCGTCAGACCAAATGGAAGAGCTGAAAACTGAAAATGCCCCCAGTCGCAGGCAAATCAGAGATACTGTCAACTCTCTGGATGAATGGTGATGTGTAAATACACGTCCTGAGATCCAGAGAAGCAAGGAATTCCCCCGGGACATGGCATCAATCACCATACGTAGAGAATCTTGGTGATAATGAGTCCGGATCGCAAAGGAATTGACATCCTTCAAGTCCAAAATGGGACAACAACCATCGTCCTTCTTGGAGACCACAAAGAGGTTTGAGTAAAAACCCATACCTCTGTCCTGAACTGGAACCGGCTCTAGAACATCCTTGTCCAGAAGAGCCTGAATAGCGCCGTCAAACAGACGGCGTTTCTCTGCACCCTGAGGCGTATGAGAAGGAAAGAAGCGAAAGGGAGGAAGAGAGACGAAAGGGATCCTGTACCCTTCCGTCACCACCTGTAAAACACATGGATCCGCCACTGAATCCTCCCAAATGCTGTGATAGTGGCGCAGACGACCACCCACAGCAGAGTGTGGACACGGTTTCAGTGAGTCATGCCATAGGCGGCTTGGAAGCCTTGGGCTTTGAGGAGACCTTGGGCTTCCATTGCTGTTTGGGAATGGAGGAGGTATGCGGAGCTGAAGGAACCGACTAGTTCGCCGGACGTTTCTCATTCTGAAAGGAACGAAAATACCGGTTACACTTAAGCAGCGTTTTCTTCCTAGGGACCAAGGGTAGAAGGGAATTCTTTCCCCCTGTGGCCTCACTGATCAGATCCTTAAGATATGGCCCAAACAAAGAAGTGCCTTGAAAAAGTAAGGAGAGCAATGCTTTCTTGGAAGCAGTGTCAGCAGACCAGATCCTGAGCCAAAGAGTTTTTTTGGCAACCACAGACATGGTGGAAATCCTAGCCACCAAATGGATGGCATCAAATAAGGCAGCAGAAACATAGTGCTGAGTCTCAGAAATGTTGGCAAGGAGGTGCAACATATCCGAAGTAGAAGCACTCTGACAAACAGCAAGGGTGAGCTGTTCAGTCCAGACCACAATGGCCCGGTTCACCCATTCTGCAGCGAATGCTGGAGGCATGGCAGTACCAGCAGTGACAAAGATGGACTTGAGGGAGACCTCAAGTTTCTTGTCAGTCCAGTCCTTTAGAGCAGATGCATCAAACACTGGCAAGGCAGTAGACTTAGACAGCCTGGAGATAGGAGAATCCACTTTGGGGGGGATGAACCCACTGAGCAAGCACAGCCTCAGAGAAGGGATAAAGCTTGGCAAATTTCTTGGAGACAGATAGTTTTGTGTCTGGAGACTTCCACTCTTCTGGCAGTCAAGAGTGGGGTTACGTGAAAAGCAAGTAAGGGGCTTTTTAGGCTACTGAAATACATCAGAAGGGTCACAAGGAACCTCCTGCACTAAGGGAATGTTTAGGCTATTTAAAACAGCCCTGATCAGACCCTCAGCCATGGGCTTAGGATCAGCCTCAAAAAGATCCCCAAAAAACTGAGAGAAGCCCACCACAGAACATTCCTCAACATCTGAATCCACCAGCAGTTCCTCCTCAGAGGAATCTGACACGTCAGGTACACCCTGAGGTTTTGGCAGGGAAGATTTGACGGAGGACGGGGTCTGCCAAGAATGAAAATTTGTTGCGAGTCTCCCATCAAGGCAAGAAAGAGTTCTATTTGTGGGATGAAACGCGTAGGTGGTTTGACCCTACCGACTACCTGTCCGGCTGAAGAGAGGAGATGGATGTCTAACGGCTACATTAATTAGATTAGATCCGAAGTTGATGAAGACGCTGAAATGTAAATAGAGACTATGCCATTGGAAGACACAAGCCACAGTAAAATGATGGAATAGATTGCAACATTGATTTGCAGATTATATCCTTATTGATGGGAGACTCACAACAAATTTACAGTTTACAGCCTGACATTGTATGTGTGGAACAGAACGCATGAAACACACATACCTGAAGGATAGCTTGTTTATGGAAAGGATGTGGATCACCATGAGAGGGTGAGATCGTTCAGATTTATAAGTGCAAGCATTATAATTATGATCCCAGTGTGAAATATATATGGCTGAAATATATCCATATATTTGTATGAGATTGCGAGATATAATAATTAAAGAGAAGGAGAGATTTGCATCAACGATTTAAGTGCACTGAACGTTGATTATTACATGAGAAGGTGGTTTATGGTATAATCTATAATTATAGAGGAGAACAAAATTAAATTTTGGATGAAGTAGACTAAAGAAGTTACACTATCACGGTGCCCGTGATTCCTGCGACATTGTGACATATTTACTTTCTGGTGCCTTTTCATTGGCTGCGCTGTATAGCCCCTCCTAGGGACAGCCTTTACATACCTCGGGCTGTCACTTAGGGTTTGCCCTTTCGTGGTGTATCCGTTGCCGAGCGCTAGTTCCATTTTCTACTATTTGATACCAGTGTATGATCCGGACTGTTTGACTACTCTGCCTGCTTATTGTTCCTGCTCTGTTTACTGACCCGGATTGGCTGATGTTCCTGTGTTGACCCGGCCTGGCTGACATTCCTGCTCCGTGTACCGACTCGGCTTGTCTGGTGGACCCGCTCCATGTACCGACCCGGCGTGATTGGCGATCCTGCTCCGTGTACCGAATCGGCTTGGCTGACGTTCCTGCTCCGTGTACCGACCTGGCTGGGTTGAAGATCCTGCTCCAGTTCCGTTCCTGCTCATTAGCCTCTCCACTTACGCTGTTGCCCGAGTCCAGTGGTCTTGCCAGAGCACCGGTGATCTGGTTTTGCATAGTAGTCCAGTTCCCTATACGTTTGCACACTGTGCTCTGTGTGACCCTCCGGTGATTCCGATTAGCACCACGAACCCTTGGTCTGTCTTGTTATTACTGAGGTTGGGTACATTTGGGCGCCTCAGGTTTCCTCCTTACTACAGACCGGAGCGTACGTTACCCCCTTCAGGGGCGGTGCTGGGCCTTTGTGTATAAGTCTGAAGTCTCAGTTGGGCGCATTTTTTCCTGCTGCACTTGTCACTGATTCGATTCACGCTGTTTGTAGTCTCCGGTGGGCGTTACTCTGCAGCAGTCCTCCTTTGTTGCCTTGCCAGACCTGCACTGGCTTAACCCGTTGCATATGTGTCAGTCGCTGTTGTGACTCCCTACGTAGAGAGTTACATTGAGCCTACCTACTTGAGGTCAATCCAGTCATTGGCTTAACTTGCTTCTCGTGGTCATACTTACATCAACTGTGATTTGCCTGACCTGTGTCAGTACTGTAATTCTGTTCTACATACTGGACCCGTGTGGGTTAATCATACAATTGTAACCTGTCTTGTGTTAGCTTATCATATTACTGTATGCTGGACCCATGAGAGTTACTATTTATTAATTGTGTGTCAATAAAATTGTGTTTTTACCTAAACCTTCCATTTCTGAGTGTACTGAACCGTAACATACACTCATCTTAATCATATAATGTGAATATATAGCAGTGACTACATATGGAAGATTTATATGAAGCTTAGACATCCTATATTTTATAGTTCTCCTCATCTAATGTTGGACTTTCTATTTAGTTGGTCCTGGAGTAGATGCCGGCATCTAGTGTGTGTGTGTGGGGGGGTTGGTGTGTTTTCTTATTTTAACACAACGTTGTACTTTTATTGTTACTGGGGAGGTGTCTTTAGGTGGGATCGCTCTTATTAGATTGGGGAGTTTACTTATTCCTATGAACGTGTAGTATTATATGTTTAATAAATGTACTTTTTTTTTTTATACTATTTTGGGTTTAATTATCTCTCTCTCTCTCATTATATATATATATATATATATATATATATATATATATATATATATATATATATATATATATATATATATATATATATATATATATATAGATAGCTATAGATATATAGTTCACTTTTGAGGAGTTGAGTGCCTGTAAGTAATCTGCTTTGTGGTGGGTGGGGGTTTATATTTTACAACAAGCGTAGAGTGGCAGATATGGGGCAAACCAAATCCACTCTAGGTAATAGAAATTTAAATGGGATTTTCAGTGCGAAACTTTCATCCTCTATAAAGTCGCCCTGCAATAATTAAGCAAGTAGAAACTAGCTTTATAATATATATATTACCTCTGAAAATTATGAGATTATAAAGAAATAATTTTATTTTAGGACACTGACGGCCAGGTTAGTGCAGTCTGCCCACCTGTGCTGTCAGTCCTTTCCAGTTACCTTGTGGTAACTGTAATGCTTCTCAGTGGAGACCGGGACTGACGGCACAGGTGCACAGACAAAATGTCTGCGCTGATGCCTGGCTTCTGGTCTCCTAAAATTAAGAATTTCTTTATAATCAGCTACATTTGAGAGGTTATATATATATATATTATAAAGCTAGTCGCTACCTGCTTATTTATTGCGACTTTATAGCGGATGAAAGTTCCACTTTAAGTTCTTGAATGCAAAGGGGGTTTCCAACACCTTACTTCACAATATTTTGGAGACCTCTCAAGCATTCAAGAGATTACAATCCCCTTTTAAACTAAGGTTTTGAGTTTTTTAATATAGTTTGTTCCAGAATAGTTCATTTTTTGGTTTATGCATAAGACCCAATCACATGCTCAATTGGCAATTATGAAGTGTTTAGAGAAAATAGCAGAAAAAAAAATTGCAGCATACAAATACTTACAGTATGGCTGTCGTTCTTGACTAAATACTTTTATGTCCATTGGAGAGTAAAGTGCACTGAGGATTTCCCTCCTTTTTTCCCCAGTGCGTTTGTTGCAGGCATGGATTGAACGGGTCTGCCAGTCAGTCCAGTATAAGGTGTCTCCTGTCAGCGTTAAGGCAAATGGATGAGTGAGGCTTCCTTCAACAACCTTCTGCCTGCATATCGTTTAAAAAAAAAACAAAACAAAAAAAAAAAAAAAACATTCAGGGTGTTACATATAGAACAAAATACCTGATGAGGAAAAATTAAAAACAGGAAAGTATAAATAATACAAAGGAGATTATGAATAAATGCAAAAGTGGACTCTCTTTTGGTCAAAGCAAATATACAAAATTAGAAAAAAAATATTCCTTGGGTACGAGAAAGGTGTACTATTTGCTGGTTGGATAGCTGCTATGTCCCCAAAATTGCTTCAGCTTTGTTTTTATACATATGCCTCAGGGCATGAAACCTCCCTGTGTTTTAATGTAAAGTATTGTGTTAGTGGTATGTTGCAGGCAGATTTAGTTTAGGGTTTTATTTTTTTTAATTTAGCAAGGTATGTAAGGGTTGAGGGTTGCATGCCCAAATTCATTCTTTGCACAAACTAGATTAATTACTGTGGCTGTCCCAGGCTGCTTTGCGCAGATCCTAGCAGAACTCCTGTAAAGCCACTTCTCCAGCTGGTTTCCGACATAGGACACCACAAATTGACATTACCTGGGAAGAGAAATCACAAACCAGGAGACACTTGTATGTTTGTACATGCTGGATAATCCTCACTCAGAACAGTAGAATGCTCCATACACCGCTAACCCACCCGAACATTTATCTGTGGAAATATGCAACTAAGCCAGTGGTTCTCAGCCAGTGTGTCATGGCATTAAGGTGTGCCTTGGACACCAGCTTAGAATTTTTCAATGAAGGCTATGATAAAATGTTTAAGTGTTAGTAATGTCCCAGTCAAAATATTTATCATTTTGTAGTGCTTAAAAAGTTCAATTATATGCAAAAAAAACCCTATCTCTCAAACCGGTATGGTTTAAGAGATATCTTCCGGTAAAGTTTCCCTTCTCCAGCTTTACAGCTGACAGTAGGATATCCATGTCAGCCGACAAGAGTAGGCTCTTCAGCAGAGCTGCAATCGCGTTATTTAAAACAATTACTTCATTGGAATGGTCTACAAAGTGAGCTTGCAAACCAGGCACACTTTGTAGACCTTTCCAATGAAGTCATTTTTTTTTTTTAAATAATGTGATTACTACTCTGCTGAAGAGCCGCCAGTTGGTCCCCAGACAGGATTCCCCTGCAGTCAAGCACAGCGCTGATATCAGGGAAAGTGGAGGGAGGGGGGAACTTTGTCAGTGAATATCTCTCAAACCATAGCAGTTTGAGAGATAGGATTTTTGCATTTTTTAAGCACTACAAAATGACAAAGATTTTTTCTGGGACATTACTGTCCCTTTAAAACTGAGATTCTAATGTATATATTTATGCATAATATTATCTTTGTTATCATTCTGACTGTGAGACCACTATAACTATATTTTTATGTACTGTACCCTTCATTAAGACTGCAGAATTACCTATAAAATGCTAGGGGTGCCCTGAAAATTCCAGATTCCAAGTTGAGATACCTTGAGTGTAAAAAAAAAAAAAAAAAAGATTGAGAACCACTGAATTAGGTAATGGTCTAGATCAGGGGTCTCCATTCTTCAGCTAAAAGTGAGTAAGCTCTCCCCACTCCAATCCGGTATCAAGTTATCTGGCCTGCCAGAGTTGTTAAGACGGTCACTTGTTTTCTGTGTATTACTTTGATATTGGAAGGTATGGGAAAGAAGGAAGAGTAGATAAGAGAACCTTTGGAGATTGTTTAATATGTAAATATATAATTTCCATTTATTTTCAATATATGTTTTACAGTAGCTCGTACTAATATTATATATATTTAAATATACAAGCAGGAGTAACGATCCAGTGTTAAGAGTATTAATTTGAGCATATTACCCAAATCTCCCTATTTGACTTTAGTCAAGGATCCAAGTCATTCTTCTTTATGAATATTGCAAGCACAATGAATATTCAAGAAGATAAACACATACAACTGCACCTTAGTTAACAACTTAAGGACCTTAATCACATGAGCATGTCATGATTTTGTTCTTAACACATAATTACATCACTGGCCTTTTAAACATGCTCAAAATATTGTTACCAATAACAATACTCTGCAATAGGAAAAGTATCCTGTCATTTAATTTTTGTATTTTGTTAGTGTGTTTCTGCTCATGTCTCATACGAACATAAATGACATTTTTTTTGCATGTACCAGTTTTACAAGTGTAGTGCTAAAATGACAGTAAGGTTTCACAATAAAAGTAGCTCCAATTAATCGTCATAGTACTTGTGCCATGGAGAGTGTTATTTCAATACTGTCAGAGTTGTAATTCAAGAGTAAATGAATGATAAAGTATCCCCATCCCACCCTTTTTACCGATGTAACTCTGATTCCACATCTGAGGTGAGCAATGTTACACTAGGAAAAATGGGTATACTTTATCATTTAATTATTCTTGAACTAGAACTGACAGTATTGAAATAGCACTCTCCATGGCCCAAATACTATGAAGATTAAATGGAGCTGCTGTTTTTGTGAAACATTACTATCCCTTTTAGGAGACGGGTTAAAAGACAGGGAATGGAAACAAGTTGGAAAATGTGTGAAACAATGAACAGGAATATTTTTTCCACATAGTTATTTATACATAAGTGGTTTGTTGTTTTTGTTTTGTGTTGTGTTTTTGTACATAGTCACAAACAGCCATGAAAAGGTATCTCGCTTTAACAAATTGCACTTATATCCAACTGGTGAAAAAATATGTAATATGGACATTTTTTCAGTGATAAGAACTGTCGGCTTTTTGACATTAAGCAGTCTACACACAGATACAATCTAATCAAGTATTGTTAGAGGCAAGCAAATGTGAATTTTACTTTAACCCTTTGAGTGCCGGAGAGGTACACAACGTATTGCCCTTGCACACACTGAATTGAAGACATCATGCTAGCATCCATGAGGATAGCGCCATCATTTTTGTTTTCTTTTAAATAGCATATTGTACTGAGAAGGGGGTTTCAACTTTTTTTATCATGTCACATTTAAATGAGAAAAAAAAAAAAAAAAAGAGAAAGGTTTAATAGTTTATCTCCAAAGACTTTAAAGGACTGTCACTCCCCAATAAATAAATAAATAAATAAATAAAACTGTGACAGGAAAATAGAAAGTCCATTCGTACATTTTTAAAACATAAGTTTAGACTTTAAACACCATCAACATCTTCCGGTCTCATTTACTTTCGCGTTAACAAGGGAAGTGTGTCTTGGCTCTGTTTATGGATAACTTAGCTATGTTTTCGAAAATAGCTGGAAAAAAATCCTGTGAAATTCCACACATTAGCAATCTAAACATTCCTCTTGTGAGTCTCTGGGAAAAAGACAAAATTTGGCTTAATACAGAAGGTAGTGTTTTCTTATTTTGTGAGTGTTTTTTTTTTCTCATACCAGTACAGCAAAAACATGGTATGTTATGTGATGCATTCTAAAACTATAAGATGTGCAAAGAATAAAGAAAAACATGGTAACATGGCACCTGGTAACAAATGAGTAGGAAAAAGGTGAGTGATATAGTGGTTTCTTATGGTGCTGTTCTTGTGCAATTTTTTCATTGCATGTCGCAAGGAGACACAGCTTGATTCAACTTTGGCCTGATACTTGCCTGAAAATAATATGCTGCAGGGGGGGTTAACCCCTTGAGTGCCAGAGTGGTACGGAACGCATTGCTTTGTAATGCATTTCGTACCACTCTGGCATGCAAAGGGCTAAAGAAGGAGGGTCAACACCATGGGTGCCAGAGAAAAATTCCATGGGGTGACCATCTCGTCTACCATGACAGCAAAAGGATCCCAGGACCTGGCAGAGAACTAAGGAAGCTTGTGTTTCAGCTGAGAGTCCATTAGGTCCACCATTAGGAGACCCCACAGACGAACTAAGTAGTTTAATACCCTTTGAGCTCACAATTGCCAGGATCCATACACTGGCAACTGAGAAAGTCTTCCAAGACACGGTCTACCCTTTGAATGGGAACTGCAGAGATAGCTAGCATGTGACCAGATGCACACAGGGAATCCCTGATGGGAACGACCAATACCACAGAGCTAAGCGAATTGCCCGAAGTTCCAGAACATTTATGCATACAGCATTCTCTAACCTGATCCAAAGACTGTGCATTCTAGTGAACCAGAGCGGCTCCCCAGCCTGTCAGGCTGGCAACTGTCATGATTCTGATCAAATTTGGGAAAATCAGTTGCCACTCCAAAAACAAATGAGGTCTCTGAAGACAACAACGAAGATCATCAGACAGCGATAAGAGATGGCAAAAGTGGTACAGGCCCAATTCCTGAGAATTTCCAGCTGCAGTTCCCTGTATGAAACTGAACAATTGTGACTGGTTTCAGAGCAAAGACTAGGTAGCACTTGACCTTCATAAACACGCTGCACCATTGCAGATGCCTGGGATATTACCTAAGTCATTTGAAGGAACCAAAATGACTCTTGTCATTGGGAAGAAAGATCCCCCCCCTGAAAAGTGTTTAACCTCATACCAAGAACCAAAGATGACTTGAGAAAACAACAGTGTTGCTCCAGAACAGAGGCAATCTAAGCATGCAAGGTCTCCTCTGAAAAAGCTTTTAGAAAAATGCTGTATACTCTTGTGGGAGAGGATGTGAGCCACCAGGGCTGAAATGACCTTTGTGCATACCAGCCCAACGGGAAGAGTGTCAAACTAAAAGTTATCTTGTAAAGCAAACCGAAGGAAACACTGTTGATCTGCTTGGATATGAATGTGTAGATAAACACCTTATGACCAGGGAAGTCAGAAATTCCTCTTGATATATGGCAGCAATGATGCAGTGCAAGTGATCAATCCTGAACAATCACAAAAAGGTTGAGACATTTAGTGCCCAAAATAGGAAGACAACCACCATCTTTTTTGGGGACAATGAAAAGACTGTAGTTGAATCCTGTCAATCTTTCCCTGAGAAGGAGGTGGAATTAATGCCTGCACATCTAGTATTGAAGAAACTGGGTTTGGGATTGCAAGGAACTCTGGACATGAATAAGTGACATGGAGGAATCAACTTGAAATCTATGTGGTACCCTTCCGAAATTATGTGCAAAACCCACCTGTCTGGTACAGAAACGATCCATATGCTGTGGGAAAAGGGAGAAGTTGCATAGCCTACTGCGGACCGGACTCCCACAAGTCATGCGGAAGTAGGTTCATCAGCGCTTCTGATAAGGCTTCTTGCCTGACCAATCCTGCTTAGGTTTTAGGGTGGAACACTCCTGGGTTGCTGAGGAAAGAGGTACCCTGAGCACTTACCTATATTGGTGGAAGTAACGAAAACCATGTTTCTTCAGCAGAAAAAAAATGAATGTTCAGAAGTAACCTTAGACAACAGTGTAGCATAGTAACTGAGATTGGGGTAACCGTTCCCTCTGCTCATAATTAAACAAAAGGTTTTTTTAATTGCCTTTAATGTTCAGTTGTAACAATTCAATGTATGTATTTAAGATACGGCCACTAAGAGACATAATCTCTAATGTAGAAGTAAAGATTAGGGATAGAAGAAGTGAAATCATACTTCTCTACAAATAGAGAAGACTAATAATTTACTGAATGAATAAGTCATATCACACAGAGATAAAAAGTGAGTTTAGAAGGAAAAATGAATGTCTCAGAAGAGGTCTGTTAGTCACTTCTACACATGACAACTGTGCATTGAATAAAGATTCTCGCTTGAAAACAAGTTTAACCCTTTAATTGCGACCCAAAGCATTTTGCCATGTGCACTCATGGCTTAATCAGGGGCTTACACTGTACTTTGGATTCAGTAAATTATTAGTGCTCTTATCTATTTGAAGAGCTCTAGGATTTCACTTATTATATCCCTTATCTTTAACTATGCTTTAGAGATATGGGCTGGATTCAAATGCAGGAGATAAATGTTACCTCCCGTTTTCTCAAAACTTTTCCTAATGAAATAAAATAAGAGATAAAATTAGCTTCTGCATTTGAATCCAGCCCTATAACTCTTAGAAGCAGCTTAAATATATACTTTGAATTCTTACAACTGAACATTAAAAGGCAATTAAAGAAACTTCTGTTTAATTACAATCAGGGAAACTATTACCCCAATCTCAATTATACAAATATTTGAATCACTTGCCAGCATTTAAACACACTGAGCGAAAAAAGTTATTTTTACATTATTAGCGGGGTACTTACTCACCACCTCCGCAGTGTAAACTTATTGCTGCTAGTGTTAAGAATAAAGAGAGCATTACTATGGTTTTTAATGCTGATGGATTAAAAATTATGTATTAATATCTCTGCAGGACATTCAAGCAAAAGGGCATATAACACTGAACTGGTCCGCTTTTGTTGGGAAGTACAAAACAGAGTGCAAGAATCACATATTGCACTTCATCCAAAACATGTTCTTCTTTCTTCTTGAATCCATAATAAGGACCTGCAATGTATTTACTTAGTAATACAAGCCAGCCATACTGATACAAGAGTTACTAGTCTAAGGAATGGAGAAGATGAAAATCCACAACCTTCTTTTGCGTCTATTAAAAATATCCGGGGAAAAGGAACTAGAATCAGAGGCTTCCGATACCTTAAATATCTCTAAGACAGCCCAAATAAGACCCACTGTGGAAGAGCAGGGGTCTTTCTCAAAAGAGTCCCCAAAAGAGAAGGACAAAATCTAGGTCATCTTCATCGGTCCAATTATGGGGGTATAACCTGACTAAATGCCTTTTGGGGGACACAGGATCTAAATCTAAAGCCCTTTAAAGGGATAGTAATACTCTGATAAAAGTATCTTGAATTGTGTAGGTATTAAAAAACTAAATTAATTCCATCCAGTTTCCTATCTCTCAAACTTATATGGTTTGAGAGATATAAGCTTTGAAAGTTCCCCTTTCCCTCCCCTTACACTTACGTCAGCTTTCTGAGCTAGAGAGGGAACTTACAAAGCTTATATCTCTCAAACCATAGAGGTTTGAGAGATAGGGCTTGGTAGAATTAGTTTTCTTAATACCTACACAATTCAAGATACTTTTATCAAAGTATTACTATCACTTTAATAAAGGTACAGAACTGAAGAAATTAGAGGTTTAACCAATGCGAGCCCACAACAGGTGAGGGCCCCGATGGATGAGCAGGTGCCCCAGAGCAGGAGGGACAGAATACCAGAAATCTCCATAGGAAGCCCAATCCAGCATGAAGAGCAATCCGTTAAAGGGGTTATAGGGACCCCTAAAGCCTTAGTAGACTTGGATTTGTCCATTTCTCCTGACATATAAGGAGACCCCCTGAAAAGGTTAGTAATGTCTTTATTAAACTAAACAAAATATTGTAGATATTACAAAAATAAACTCATCTCTCAAAACTTTATAGTTTGAGAGATTATAACGTTTTAACGAGGAACTACCACCACAACTAAAGTCGCCCTGCAATACTTATGCAGGTGGCGACTAGCTTAATAATCATTATTTTACCTCTCAAAAGCGCCCCCGAACAATGTTATCCTTAAGCTTCCGAGACTGACAGCCAGGTTACTGCAGCCTGTGCGCCTGAGCTGTCAGTGTCTTCCGGAGCTGTTCGGGCCAGTGCAATGCCTGTGAAGGGTGATGGGGACTGACAGCGCAGGCACACATTAAAGATGTCCACTGTGAATCCTGGCTTCTGGTCTCGGAAGCTTAAGGATAACTTTATTTGGGAGCACTTTTGAGAGGTAAAATTATGATTATTAAGCTAGTTGCCACCTGCCTAAGTATTGCTGGGCAACTTTAGTTGAGATGGTAGTTCCGCTTTAAAGTTCTCCCCTCCCTCCCCTTGCACTGATGTCAGCTGTAACCTGACAGCAGGAGATCCTGGTCCCAGGACCGGCCGGTGGCTCTTCAGCAGAGCCAAAATACCGCATTCTAAAAAGAAATACTTCATAGGAACAGTCTACAAAGTGTGCGTGCAAACCAGGCACACTTTGCAGCCTGTTCCAGTGTCAGAGTACCTTGTAGCGCCGCAACTTCTGGCGATGCTCACAATGACGCTCCGGTATCATTTCCACAGACGGTTGGACGTGTCAATGCTAGATGCGTCATCTGCAGGCGCAAGGCTTCAGCATGCTGCAGGCCTCTGTTTTATGTGTTTGAGGCCTGTAGTCTCCTCCTACCTACTTCCTCCCACTGAGCTGCGCCTCCTACCTACTTCCTGAGGAGGGGTTTAAAGGGCAGACTGAGTCCTGACTCAGTTACCCTTACAGTGTTGTTCTGAGCAGTTAATTTATTTGGTATTCCTGATTCCTGTGTATGACCCAGCTTGTCTGTCCATCCATTCTGGTGTTCACCTGTGGCTCTGTCTGACCATTCTCCTTGTGCATTCCAATTTGGCTTAGACATCCTTTCTGGTGCAAACCTGTGGCTCTGGCTGACTACCCACTCTGTGTATGACCTGACTTGTCTGACTACCCACTCTGGTGTTGACATGGGGCTCTGTCCACTACGCATCCAGCATATTAACGCTTAAGTGCATATCCTATCTGGTGCAAACCTGTGGCTCTGGTTGATTACCCACTCCGTGTATGACCTGGCTTGTCTAACTATCCTATCTACTGCTTACTAGAGGGCTCTGTCTGTTCATTCCCTGTGCTGATCCCGTTCCACAGACATCCTTCCTAGTACTGACCTAGGGCTCTGTCAGACTCCTAGCTATTGACTGCAGGCATGAGTCAGTAGTCTCCGTGGTTGCGTACGCTATTGAGACTCCTCTCCTAGACTGACTGCAAGCTGAGTCAGTGCTACCTCTGGGCGTTACCTTTTACCACAAGACTCCAGTGGGCTGAGGCCTAGTCTCGGACAGTATGTTGGATGTATTGGAAGACTGTGATTTCTGACACAGTGCTCGCCTCTTAGATCACCCTCTGTGTGTTACTTGTATTTGCATTACTGTTTATATATTTCTAATAAAGGTGATCTTAACTATACCGTCTGACTCCTTTTCTTGCTTGCCAACTGTAACATCCAGTTAAGTATTTCTTTTTAGATTGCGGTATTTCAGCTCTACTGAAGAGCTGCCTCGAGTCGGCTGACTCGAATCTCCTGTCAGCTTTAAAGCGGACATCAGAGAAAGGGGAGGGAGGGGGGAACTTTAAAACGTTATATCTCTCAAACCATAAAGGTTTGGGAGATGGGACTTGGA
Source organism: Rhinophrynus dorsalis (assembly GCA_037306005.1). Taxonomy (NCBI): domain Eukaryota; kingdom Metazoa; phylum Chordata; class Amphibia; order Anura; family Rhinophrynidae; genus Rhinophrynus; species Rhinophrynus dorsalis. The sequence continues at coordinate 411,556,375 of CM074722.1, read as the reverse complement.
TCACTTAGTTTATTTTTGTAATAGCTAGGATATTTTGTTTTGTTTAATAAAGACATTACTAACCCTAAGTAAGAACAGCAAAACTAGTATAAAACTAGCATAAAAATACTTATAATTCCTTAACCCTTTCAGTGCCAGAGGGGTATGCAGCGCATTGCTCTGCGCTGTTCGGGTTAAGAGCGTCTATCTGATTGCAGGGGTTAAAGGAGCAGTAAACTTTTTTATGAAAAAATATATATTGTAGGGATTTTCCTATTGAGTAAGATAAGGGTACTCCCATTGCGGAGAGATTTATATTTCCAGAGTTATTACAGTTTAAACCCATGTTTTTTTACATTAGCAGTGCCCTCTAGTGGTCAAATTCTAATTAGCTTTCCTGTTAGATTCTAATGGAGAGGAAAGTCAGAAAAGTCAGAGACATACAGTTCTCCATAGAATGTGATAGAAACTGTCAGTCACTTCCTGTCATTTAGAACTATCAGGAAGTAAACACAGTAAATTCACTTCCTGATTGTTTAAACTGCTATAATTTTTGAATAAAACATCTGTCAGCAGTGAGAGTGACCTTGTTTTATTCAGCAGGAAATGCTCTATAAAATATGTGTTTTCATAATGTGGCAAGTAGGAGTGAGAGACCAGCTTCAGCACAGAAAGTAGAATCCAAAAGAAAGAGGGTCAAGAACCACCTCTTCCCTTGCCAAAGAGCCCAGGAAGAGTGGGCTGCTGGTAAGTGTAGATTTCAATATATAAAAATGGCACAGTGGCTCTCAAGCCATTGTTAAACTGTATCCCCAATATCAGAGTGTGTCCCATGGGGGTTCCAGTAATCAGTATTGAAGGTTAGTATCACCATACCTGGGAACTTTCAGTTGAGGGCTACCCGGAGGGTAACAAAAATGACGCTAATCGCGTCAAAAGGGGGCGGGGCTTAACTCGAGTGTTGGGGGGGGGATTTAACCCTTTGAGTGCCAGAGTGGTACGGAATGCATTGCAAAGCAATGCATTCCGTACCACTCTGGTACTCAGAGGGTTAAATGTGTCACACAGAAGGCTGGGGACGGAGGCACAACGGGAGAAAAAGCAGATGTGGCAGAGTTTCAATAGAAACTCTCCACATCTGGTGGAATCAGCCGCTGCCCCGGAGACCCGGTAAAGCTCTGTCAGAACCGGAGTCTCCGGGGCAAATCCGGAGAGTTCCCATATATGAGTATCACCCTTAGTCCCTTTACAGTCTCTCAAACACACACCAAGGGAAGAGAGGTCCCGGAATTGTGTTCTACGTTCCAAGTAATACTGCCACACATAAGCCTGTTCTTAAAGGCATCATAACCATAAAAAGTGAAAAGTTCAATAAAACTAATAAAATTTAGCAAAGGTTGCTAAAAGTAATTACACAAGCATGTAAGCACAACTGCCAACAAGTTCCCAAATGAAAAGTCCCATAGAGCAGGGCTGTCCAAGTTCAGTCCTCAAGGGCCACCAACAGTCCAGGATTTATGGATTTCCCTGATTAAGCACAGTTGAGTCAGGCAAAATTAATGAGCTAATGATTAACTCACTTTTGCTTAATCAGGAAAATCCTTAAATCCTGGCCTGTTGGTGGTGCTTGAGGACTGAACTTGGACAGCCCTGCCATAGAGTAAGGAATTTCCATAAACAGGCAGCTCAGGGGTTAAAGACCCATTAGTGCTTGTGAACAGGAAAATAGAAGAGCAGAATAGTAGTATAGATCTGATGCCTAAGGAAGCAATCAACAGAGTGCACTGCACACTACCAAACCACATAGAAATGTCGCTGTCAGATAGAAAATAGGGAAATACTTACAGGACCTGCACACTCAATAGAAAATCCTCTCTTCAGTCTCCTAAAATGAAAAGAGAAGCTTCATAAAAGCTACAAGGAAACTGGCTGAAAAAAATCAGCCTCCCTCCTCAGGCCTGAGTTCTGAAAATCTGTGCACTGATCAATCCTTTGAAAGGAGGCCAGGAGTAGGATCCGGCCTGAAGGGGAAATATACAGCCCCACATTCTACGGCAAAAAATAGAAAAGAAGGCTAACTAAGATTTTTGTCCTTGATCCCTTCACAGAAAGAGAACTGTTCAAACGGAGCATTCTGTCAGTGCCATCCTGAAGGAGGGACTTCCCAATGGGTCCTGGGTTCCACATAGGACGTAAGAGAAAGCAACTTAGGCAATTTTAAAGCGGACTACAAAAATGCCTATGTCTGTTTATAAACTATGAAACTTTATACCAACAAAATAACAGAAGCTGTCAAAGTGCTGTTTAGTGTAGGAGATACCTGCCCTTATATTTAGAGAAACACCCGTCTGCATCCTATTCACTAGCTCTGCAGACAAACCCATTGTAGTTAACATCTTGATTGCCACAGATGTTACATTCAAAGGATTAAACATGCATTCAATAAATTGGCTCAAATGTTTTGAGTGCCAGAGGTGTTTGCACACTTAGGACTCAAAGGATTTAAAGACATAGTAAGGGCTCAGGATAAATGAAGCTTTGATCATTTCTTACACTTAGTAATAATGCTTCTCATCATTGCCAATGTCAGATCAGCCTACTTGTAATCAGATTATAAAGTCCCCCCCCTCCTGCTTCTTTTACTGACAATCCTCTTCTTCACTTCAGATAAGAAAGCCGGTCTGGATGGATAGCGAGAAGGGACAATCTTCTATCAGCAGTACAAAAAATCTGCCCTTCATCCTTACACTGACAAACAGAAGACTGCCCCTCATTGTGATCTGTCTGGTCAAACAACCGGATTTCAGGTCTGAGGGACGCAAATCAACATCTGTAAAAGGGGCAGGAGAGGGAAACTATATAATCTAATTACATGCCAACTAGGATTGTCAGTGGTGGGAAGCGTTATTATTAAGTGCAAGGAATGGTCGAAGCTTCATTTACCCTGAGCCATTACTATCTCTTTATTCCTTGACTCAATCTGACTTGCAAGTATAAAACATAAATAGGACAAACAATACCACCAAGTTCTGTATAACATTATTTTACCCTTACTATAGGCAGAAAATCCGAATGGTCATTATGAATCAATTCTGAGTGGCTTGATTCTACAAAATGAATCTTCAATATGCGCTATCCTATCAACTGAGGAAAACATAATTAGCTTTGTAAGATTCCAAGACACCAAACTACTCCCACCAAAATCTTCTTAGGAAGTCTTCATTTGGAAGAGCTTCAGGACCTTCGAGTCTTGCAACAAAGAATCATGTCAGCCTCCGTGGACAGGATATATAGAATTATTTAAGGAATTTTGGATAACCAATCCCTTGAAGAATTCATTATTCATTTCCATATTAAGATATGCAGGGGTTTATTCCATAGAGATGTTGGTGTTCCTTAAAAGGTAAGTAATGCCCGAAATAAGGTTTATTCAGTATGGTAGATTTTACAAAAATAAAGTGTCATGCCAAGGCATGATTTGGCCTTTGCAGGGCCTCTGGTTTGTATAATTTGTTTGTTTATTTTGTATTTGTATGTTATTCAAAGTGCACCAGTCCTAGGCCATAAAACTAAATGAGCAGATAGCAATCAACAGAGTAGGATGTATTTACCATAAAAAAGGTCTTGGGCCCTCTGCTTTGATGGGGGGTTATCCAGAGAACATGTGTAAACTGCCAGGCCAAACATCCCCCTAGGTAACACCTAGGGGGTTTGGCCTCTTAGAAGAAACTGTGGAAAGTATTTAATATGGGTTTTTGGATTAAAAAAAAAAGGTGAATTTCTTTGCAACAACTGGAAGGAGAGCTTTTACCATCTGAAGTTTCCACAAGGACTCCTAATATATCAGTAATTGTGTATAGGGATCTCTTGTGATTCTCCTATTTTATTTTATGGACTATTTTGTTTATGTGTAATCTTTATTTCTGTATGTCCTTTATTTCTGTATTTTTGTACCCATCACGGTGAAACCTTTTTTTCAGATTAAATGTTCCATTGATCAGCTCTTATCTCTGTTCTCTACAATTAATTCACTACTCTTAAGGAAGCTCAAGTAACACACGTTACTAAAGGGTTAATTATATATGTCTGATTATTAAGGTGATTTTATACTGTAATTCGGTTGTGTTTGGGGTAACATAAGACGCCCAGATATAAAGTCTTGGTGGTCGCAGCAAATTGTAGTACTGGGGTGATAGTGCAGGAGGGATTTCAGGGTTTAATGTGGTGGTTTCTAGGGACTGTAACAGGTAACCAGGGGTCTGGTATTGTTTTCCCTCCCACACTCTCCCAACTGTCTCAGCAGGGCCTATAGCCCTCACGTGCGACTCGAGGCGGCTCTTCAACAGAGCCGAAATAACGATCTTTAAAAAGAACTACTTCATTGCAAAGGTCTACAAAGTGTGCTTGCAAACCAGGCACACTTTTTAGACCGTACCAATGAAGTAAATATTTTTAAAGATCGCTGTGCTGAAGAGCCACCGACTGGTCTCAGGACCAGTATCTCCTGCTATCAGCAGAGAGCTGATGTCAGGAGAAGGGGAGGGAAGGGGGAACTTTGGTAGCAAATATCTCTCAAACCAAAAAGGTTTGAGAGATAGGACTTTCTCCAAATACTTTATTTTTGTAAAATCTGCCACATAGAATAAACTTTATTTTGGACATTACTAACTCTTTAAAAATAGGCATTTCCTGCCAGTTTGCAGTCTATCAGCATGGGGACAGTAATGGCTTAAATAATGTAGGATGCAAGGGCATCCCCTCCTATTTTCCAATAAACCCTTCTGAGTGGCAGAGAGGTGAACAACACATTGTACAGCAAATGTGGCACGCAAAGGGTTAATTACTGCAGTCTACATTCCCGTTCTCAAGATGAACAGGCTGGGCTAATCTGGAGTAAATCAGTTGTACCACAGGGGAGAAATAACAATTCCCATGTATTTAAATGGGATTTTTACCCCTTGAATACTAGAAAGAACTCCAGTGCATTGTTTTGTATTGCATTTGAGACTTCTATAGCGTCTAGAAGCCCTATTTAAATGATGGGGATTTTTATTTCTCCCCTGTTGTGCAGTTGTCTTACTCCAGAATTAGTCCATTTCTCACTTCCTCAGCCTCGCTGAGCTGCCCTGTGTGAGGACAGGGAACACAATTTATCATCTCGAGGCAAATTAAGTGTCTTGCACCTGCCCAGCCCAAAGGAGAAGTAGCTGTTACACACAGGTGTGCACTGCTGCAAGACACGGAATTTAAAACATGAAAGTTAAATTACCTGATTTTAACTCCAGTAAATGTCAATAACAAATTTGCAGACTACAAAAATCTTGTTTCCAGAGGACAAATTCTATCTTTCTATGACACAATATAGCTCAAATATTCATCTGTACACTATAAGCCAAGGATTATAAACTGCTGGACCTCCAGCTGTTGGGAATGTCAATTTCCATCAGCATTTGCTTGTGGGATCACGTGATATTGCATGATATCTCTGTAGTGTCTCTGAATTTCTGCAAGGAACTGTGGTCCCCCTACCCTATGGTGTAGTTGGTTTGCTCCAGAACTGCGTTTATTTCTGTTCCTGCCCAGCCCAGAAGAAAAGAGAAGCAACTCTGGGGCGAACCAATGGCACCATAGGAGAGAGGGTGAAAGACCCATTATTTAAACCACTAGAATGCCAGGTCTCCAAACCATCCCAATGCACTGGATCAGTCTCTAGCATGGTAGCATTCGGTTATTGCTAAGTTTAATCTGTCCCATATGGTACAGTTGGTATGCTCCAGAACTTTAGCTTTGTGAATACAGCCCTCAAACTGTATTGGACATCACAGTGGTAAACTTTAGAGCTTAATGTATTTTTGATCTGGGCGGGTCATATGCACAAAATAAAGAGGAATAATTCTGGAGGAAACCAACTGAACCAGAGAGCAAATACATCTTCCCATTCATTTAAAGGGATAGTAATGTTTCATAATAAAAGCAGCTCCAATTAATCTTCATAGTATTTGGGACATGGGACAAAGAGTAATTGAATGATAAAGTACCCCCCTCCCACCCCTTTTTACTGATGTAACACTGCTCACCTCAGAGCAGCAAGGTGGTGTCCAGGTGGTTTGCAGAGAGGGACAATCTTCAGTGAGCATAAGGAAAAACCTGAAAAACCTGTCAATGGTTTTCATTGTTCTCACAGTAAGAAGACTGTCCCTTGCTGTGAGCTGATTGATCCCAGGACCAGATTCCACATCTGAGGTGAGCAGTGTTACACTAGGTAAAAGGGGCAGGAGGGGGATACTTTATCATTCAATTACTCTTGAACTACAACTCTAACAGTATTGAAATAACACTCTCCATGGCCCAAATACTATAAAGATTAATTAGAGCTGCTGTTTTTGTGAAACATTACTATTCCTTTAAGAAGTGTTTTTAACCCTTTGAATGCTAGAGACTTCCAACACACTTTCATTAGGAGTTTGTAACCTCTCTCTAGCATTCAAGAGGTTAAACACCCCATACAGAGCAAATGACATGTGGGGAACTGTTATTTCTCCCTGCTGGTGCAGATGGTTTGATACAGAATTGTTACACTTTTCTCTTGTGAGTGGGGACCTATGGGTACAAGGTACAAAGGAGAAGTGAAGTAGTTATGTGGCAAACCAGCTGCACCATGCAGAAAAAAAATAAAGATCTATTCATTTAATGGGGCTTTTAAGCAGCTAAATGCTGGAGATGTACTGTAATGAAATGCACTGGATACCTCCCTAGCATCAAGAGACTTTCAAACCTTTGCAATCTATAGGTGAACGTGCCCAAAATGTGTGAAGCCTACAGCTTAAAGGGATAGTATTATTTCACAAAAACAGCAGCTCCAATTAATCTTCATAGTATCTGGGCCATGGAGAGTGTTATTTCAATACTTTCAGAGTTGTATTTAAAAAGTGATTAACCCTTTGAGTGCCAGAGGGGTACGCAACGCACTGCAAAGCAATGTGTTTCGTACCCCCCTGGCACTCAAACGGTTAAATGATATATCATCCCCCCTCCACCCCTTTTACCTATTATAAGCCTCCTTATAAGGCTTATGGTCGCTTGACCAGACAGGTCTCAGCAAGGGACAATCTTCTTACTGTGAGCATAAGGAAAACCCTGCCCCCTTAACTGGTTTTTCCTTATGCTCACTGCAGATTGTCCCTCTCTGCAATCCATCTGGACAGTCTTGCTGGTCTGAGGTAAGCAGTGTTACATCAGTAAAAGGGGAGGGAGTGGGATACTTTATCATTCAATTACTCTTGAACTACAACTCTGACAGTATTGAAATAACACTCTCCATGGCCCAAACACTATGAAGATTAATTGGTGCTGCTTTTATTGTGAAACATTACTATCCCTTTAAGCCACAGTCTTTCCTGTTTACCCCTTCATTTTAGATAGCCAAAAAGATCTGAGCCCCTCAAATAGATGACAAGAGCAATTTTGGGGTTTCACAGCTCAGCTGTAGGTTATTGATCAAGTCAACTTCACAAGCAACAGACTTCGTAAAAACACATACCTCCCAACATTTGAAATTGCCAAAGAGGGACACTTGTGTTTTAGGGGGTGTTGCTGGGGGCGTGGCTGGTGGGCAGGGCATTACAGAGAATTTGTAGGCAATTTCATGACCTACTGACACCTCCTTGTGTAACCTAATAAATGACTTATAACAAGACCAAAGTATTTTATGTACACAGACTAATTTATAAACACATATATTGACGTTTAAACAAACAATAATATAAGTTTTATTGCTATAGAGCAATGTGATATACTTGCATACACACCACAGTCTGATCTAAAAAGAGGGACATCCGAGTGTGAAAGAGGGATTTGGGTCTAACACAGGGACTGTCCCTCCTAAAGAGGGATACTTGGGAGGTATGAAAAAAGGACAATTGCCTTTTAAAACAATGGAAATTTGGTAAATGTATATATGTTCCCCAACAGTTCCAAATTTCTTTGACAATAAAGCCTTTTGTGTTTTTAAAAGAAAAACTTGTATTTTCCTGAGAAGTACAGAATGAAAGCAGCCGCTCCTGTGAAAGAAATAACTTATCCACCTCCAACATTTAATTAAACCATAAGGTGCCTGGAGAAAAATGCAAAATCGCCTTAAGCAGAGAAAGTTGGCACCTAATTGATAATAAAAATGTTCCCCCATAATCTCTTGCCAGCACTAGAGGTGTCCTGGTGCCAGCTCCAACAAGAGGTCAGCTTCAAAAAATATAAAACAGGAAGCAGGAAGGCGCTCATACTTTGCGAAGCAGTAAATCAGAGCAATAGCATTCTCATGAAGATCAAATCAAGAGAAATGATACATAGCGGGGTATGACCGTTGTCTGGATCTTAGAAGCTGGCCTCTAGCATGTGAGAAATTTCTGTCAAGCAACGACAGACTGAATTTGCCAACATTGCTTGAAACACTGTTCTTTATTGAGGTGCTATTGATTGGATCCATTAACTGGGAAGATCGGCACCAGAAATTCCTCACGTGCTGGAGGCCGGCTGCTGAGATCCAGACACTGGTATTATCCCTCCATGTATCTTTGTCACGTGATTTGATCTTCATGCATTATTATTAGTCAGACTTCTTCTCAGACTATGAGCGCTCTCCTCCTTCCCGTTATGTTCTGTTTTCATACAAGGATTTAAGCTGAGGTGTTTACAGATCTGTGTGGGGGCAGTTTCAATATCCTCCGCGTGTTCCCTGCTGCCTACATTTCTATGTTAGCATCAATAATTTGTGAATATACATGTATTTGATTCCATTTTGATAGATTAACATTAAAAAAAATGGGATGCACATGGGTATTAAAAGCCGCGAATAGGGTTTATCGTACAACATGGTAGCACAAAGGTGCAGAACATTAGTGAACATATATAGAGATGCTACCTAAAAGTTTTGCACAAAAAGTGCTTTGTTAAAACGATACTCTGTTTTACCAGGAAATGCAAGTGTTAGTTTCCCTCACAAACCCCCCCCTTGTTAATTGAACATTTTTCTTGTACCTATTGCTATTGTTTAGTAATATATGCATTATTTTAATACCTGCTTAACCCCTTAAGGACCGGGAAAATCTGAGTTAGATTTGACTTAAGGACCGGAGCAATTTTGACTTTTTTGACTATGTCTTTGTTCAACCATATTTTCTCTTTAATTCCTTTTGTGCACCCACATAAATTATATACTGTTTTTTAAGCACAAGTAGGGCTTTCTTTTGATACCACAATTATATGAATACCTCATTGTTTAATTTGATTAAAATAGAAAAAAAGAGGAAAAAAAATAAAAAAAAAACAACATTTTGCTTACATTTTTCTGTCAGGATTTGCATACTATTAGTTAATGAAAAAAAAATACCCCTAAATATATTCATTTACTTCTCCTGAATATAAGAGTACCCCATATGCCTAGTATTTTAGTCCTTTACTCACATTTACAAGGTAAATATTACAAGATGGCTGCCGTTATTTCCAACTTGTGATTTTTCAACAATTGGCATGTGAGCATCATAGCTTAGCTGACGGTGCCAGAACCAAAAATGTCCCACAAAGGTATATGTTTCTGAAAACTACACAACATAAGGTAAATAATCAGGAGAATTTTGGAGTTTTTCATGCAGCTATTTTTCCAGAAAAAAAATTCTAAATTGTGGTAATATTTTGTTTTTTTGCAGTTTTCACACTTACATTTCAATACTACTGTTGATATCAAGCACATGATAGGTGAAGATTTTTAAAAATGCATTGTTTAGTGTTCAGCTCCTTCTTCTGAGTACGGCAATACCCCATATGCATAGGTTTCTCAAGGTTTGGGAGAGCTACGGGGCCCAAATTGGAACATGCGCGTTTCCAGTTTCACACTTTGAATTTTCACAGCTTGCATCACTGGTGCCATGTCTCATTTGGGGCTGTGTAACAGTGCTCCACTCTAAGATTTCCCCCCAAAAGTATATATTTTTGGAAAGTAGACACCCCAGGCTTTCATTTTATGTATGTTTTCAATTTTTTACGCAGCCATTTTACCACCAATCGCTCGTAAATCTTGACGTAAGTTAAAAAAACAGCGTTTTTCACACTTGCACTTCAATGTTGATGTGAATTTCAAGCACATGATAGGTGAAGATTTTTAAAAATGCATTGTTTAGTGTTCAGCTCCTTCTTCTGAGTACAGCAATACCCCATATGCATAGGTTTCTCAAGGTTTGGGAGAGCTATGGGGCCAAATTGGAACATGCGCGTTTCCAGTTTCACACTTTGAATTTTCACAGCTTGCATCACTGGTGCCATGTCTCATTTGGGGCTGTGTAACAGTGCTCCACTCTAAGATTTCCCCCCAAAAGCATATATTTTTGGAAAGTAGACACCCCAGGCTTTCATTTTATGTATGTTTTCAATTTTTTTACGCAGCCATTTTACCACCAATCGCTCGTAAATCTTGACGTAAGTTAAAAAAACAGCATTTTTCACACTTTCACTTCAATGTTGATGTGAATTTCAAGCACATGATAGGTGAAGATTTTTAAAAATGCATTGTTTAGTGTTCAGCTCCTTCTTCTGAGTAAGGCAATACCCCATATGCATAGGTTTCTCAAGGTTTGGGGGAGCTACAGGGCCCAATTTTGAACAAATATTGAATTTTCAAGTCCTGCTTAACTGGTGCCATTACTCATTTTGGGCTATGTTCCAGTGCTCCACTTTAGGATTTCCCCCCAAAAGTGTATATTTTTGGAAAGTAGACACCTCCAGCTTTCATTTTAGGTGTGTTTTCAAATTTTTTACACAGCCATTTTACCACCACTTTCTCGTAAACTTGACGTAAGTAAAAAAACAGCGTTTTTTACACTCTGCCTTCATTGTTGATGTGAATTTCAAGCACAGAACAGGTGAAGATTTTATAAACTGCATTGATTAGGGTTCAGCTCCTTCTTCTGAGTACGGCAATACCCCATATGCATAGCTTTCTCATGGTTTGTGGGAGTTACGGGTCCCAAATTGGAACACGCGCGTTTCCAGGTTCAAACTTTGAATCTTCACAGCTTGCGTTACTGGTGCCATTTCTCATTTGGGCTGTGTAACACTGCTCTTTTTTAAGATTTCCCCCCAAAAGTGATATTTTTTGAAAGTAGACACTCCAGGCTTTCATTTTAAAGGGATAGTAATACTTCGTTTTAACTTTATTTTATTTTGTAGGCATTAAAAAAACATGAAGAATGATATAAGTCTTATCTCTCAAACCTTTATGGTTTAAGAGATATTCACAAACAAAGTATCCCCCCCCTGTTCAACCAGATCAGAAGGAAGGTGCCCAGGTAGACTGCAGAGAGGGACAATCTTCAATTAAGATAATGGAAAAAGCTGAAAAACTTGTCAAGGGGGGCAGGGCTTTCATTGTTTTCATACAAAGAAAATTGTCCCCTTCTGTTATCTGTACTGTCATACAACCAGACTCACATCTGAGAAGAGATGTCTTACACTAGGTAAAAGGGGAGGGGAGGGGAACTTTGCTTGTGAATATCTCCTAAACCATAAAGGATTGAGAGATAAGACTTATATCATTCTTAATGTTTTTTTAATGCCTACAAAATAAAATAAAGTTAAAACGAAGTATTACTATCCCTTTAAGTGTGTTTTCAAATCTTGCAAACAGCCATTTTACCACCAAGCCTGTGAAAACTTGACGTAAGTAAAAAAATTCAGCATTTTTCACGCTTTGCCTTCAATGTTGATGTGAATTTCAAGCACAGAATAGGTGAAGATTTTATAAACTGCATTGATTAGTGTTCGGCTCCTTCATCTAATTACGGCAATACCCCATATACATAGGTTTGTTGGGGTTTTGGGGGAGCTACTGGGCCCAGTTGGAACATGTTAGTTTCCTTTTACAGACATGCCATTTTTACAGCTGGTGCCTTGTCTCATTTCAGTCTGTTTGGCAATGCTGCAATTAATTTTACCCCCAAAAGTATATTTTGTAGAAGAGTAGACGACCCTGGCTTTCATTCTGTTTGCATCTTATCAATTTTTTCGCTGCCACTGTATCACCAATCCCTCCCAAAATCTGCAATAAGGCAGAGAAACACCATTTTTCACATTTCTATTTTAGTGTTGCTCTGGATTTCAATCAGATGATATTTGGAGATTTTTTAAATGCTTTACATTAGTGTTGAGTTACATTGTCTGAGTACGGCAATGCACCATATGCATAGGTTTGTCAGGGTTTGGGGGAGCTACTAGGCCCAGTAGGGAACATGTGTGTTTTCATTATCAGAGATAAATTTTGATAGTGTTAGATCTAAGGAGGGATGTGTTTTGAAAAATAAAAAACAGGATATTTCAGGGGGAAAAAGTGGCCAAATAATAAAAGAACCTTTACAGCACTACTGCATTGTGCCTGAATGGTATTCCTTGAAACAGTCACCAATGCAGAGGCCAAGTTTGGAAGGGCAATCAGGACAGTAAGTGGTGGTGTCTGTCCGTATTCCCTTTCTGTAGCAAACCCTGCAGTGCTTCTGTGGTTTGTTCTTTTGGGGAGTTGGGGGGATTTTATAAATAAAATGTACTAACCCGGGTCTTGGTGGAATTATTTCAGACGCACCTTGAAATAAAAATATGGAAATAAGTTGTAGCTGGTACTGTAAAAAGCTACATGTTTGATTGGGGTTTGCCAGCTTGAAAAGTAAAAAGGAATTATGTACAGCAGTCTGCATCATATAGATGGCAACTTTTTTATACCATGCCCTACACTTCCTCATTGCGAGGTATGGCTGCATTAGTTGATCACTCAGATCAACTCCCCCCATGTTTTTATTATTATGATGCAGACTGGCTTTCTCATTACCACTGTCCTGCCACGAACAGTGAGTGCCACAGATCTGTCCTCATGCATTGTGGTCAGCATGTAGACCTCTTTTTTGTCCCTAACCTTCACTGCCAGCAGCTCCTGTTGGCACAAAGATGAGGACGTCCCAGTTTTTAATTTGGTATCTATGAGTGTTTTGGGAAACTCCCTGCAATTGCGCCTGACAGTGCCACAGGCCACGGTGTCAAAATAAAACAGAGACCTAAATAAAAGGGGGCTGGTGTAATAATTATCAACAAATAATTGATAGCCTTTATTTAATAAGGGGTAAATTAAATCCCAAACTATTTTCCCACTTGTTCCCATAAATTCGGGGCACCCAGGAGGATCAAGTTTGCTGTCCTTGCCCTCATAAATTCTAAAAGCCTGGGTGTAGCCTGTGGCACTTTCGCACAATTTATAAAATTTGACACCAAATTTGGAACGCTTTGAGGGGATGTACTGCTTGAACCCTAACCTGCCTTTGTATTTCATTAGGGATTCATCTACACTAATTTCTTTTTGGGGCATATACACTTGGGCAAACTTTTTCTGTAAATGGCTTAATAGGGGACGAATTTTGTATAGTCTATCATACTGGGGGTGTTCTTTTGGGGGACACAGGGTATTATCGTTAAAATGCATAAAGTGCAAAATGATTTCAAATCTGGACCTGGTCATAGTCTTGGGGAATATAGGGGTATCACATACGGGGTTTTTGCTCCAGTAGGATCGGATACTGGGCTTTTTTATTATACCCATTGCCATTATTAAGGCCCAGAATTGCTTAAATTCTATGAGGTCTATGGGTTTCCATATTTCTTCCTTAACTACAAAAGATGTAGGGTTGGCGGCAGTATACTGGGCTGCATACAAGTTGGTTTGGGACACAATTTCCCCTAAAATGTCTTCCCCCAAAAATAAATCAAAAAAATTATCATAGTTAAATCCCTCAACATCAATTTGAATCCCTGGGGTGCCTGTAAATTCTGGTATTTGTGGGCAAAAATTTATTGGGGATACCCATTCATTATGATCAGGAGTGGCTGGTGTTGGGGCATTTCTTTGGCCAGATCTTTTTGCAGGTGCTGGGGCAATTGCCAAGGCAGCTCTTGGGGCAGCACTTGGGGCATTCCTTTTGGCAGGTATTTTGCAAAGTCTTTTGGCAGATCTTGTGACAGGATTTTTGGCAGATCTTGTGGCAGGATTTGTGGCAGGTGCTGGGGCAGGATTTTTAGCAGGTGCTGGGGCAGGATTTTTGGCAGGTGCTGGGGCAGTTGCCAGGGCAGCTCTTGGGGCAGTGCGTCTTTTCTTGATAGAAGGCCCAGCGTCCTCAGTAGAGCTGCTCTCAGTTTCTGAAAACTGCTCTATATCAAAATCTGACGCAGTATCTGTTGCCTCTGAGTCAGATGCCAAAAAGGCATATGCCTCTTCAACGCTATAACTGCGCTGCATTTTGCCCACTAAAATTTTTTTTTCCTTACTCTAACGCTATCCCTAAACCTAACTCTAACCCTAAAACTTACCCTAACCTACGTATATCTAGAACCTACCTAACCCAAGTAAACTACCTATCTAAACTATACTTATTATATATTTATTTTTTTTTTAATTATTTTTTTTTTTATTTTTTGTTTTTTTGGGTTTTTTTTTTTTTTTTTTTCCCTAAACCTAGATCTGTCCCTAAACCTTTCCCTAACACAAGTCTACACTAAACCTACCCACCTACCTACCTAAACTACCTAAATTATATTTTAAATCAATTTTTAATAAAAAAAAATTAAAAAAAATTAAAAAAAAATAAAAAAATAATTCAGAGGATACAAGGGGGATGGGGGGTATCCCACAGATCAGCAGACGCTGATCTGTAGTTTATTGATCACTCTAAAAGTGATCAGATGGGGGGGAACTTGGTGATCACTGCAAAACAGTGATCAAAGGGTTAATTTGGTGTTTTAAAACTGTTTGCAGGAGCACTGGAACGCTGCAACACGATATGGCACAATCTCTCTCTGTCTCTCTCCACCTCAGCAGTGTGCAAGATGGAGGGAGGCAGAGATATATGACAGGGACAGTATTTACAAATACTGTCCCTGTCAATCAGCATTTGCAACATGTGATTCGCTCATCAAGCGAATCGCATGTTGCAACAAACTTTCTACTGGTTGTTACTAAGTGTCCCGGTATCGGGACACTTAGTAACAAGCAGCCCGCGCTCTCCCATCGCTCCGTGCGGCCGCGATGGGAGAGTTTAACCCTTGACGTACCGGGACCGTCAAGGGTCGTTTGATCACATTTACCCTTGACGGTCCTGGTACGTCAAGGGTCGCTAAGGGGTTAAAGACACTTAACAACTGTCTTTTCTTCAGGCCTCTATGGGCTTAACCCTTTGAGTGCCAGATGGATATGCAATGCATTTCGAAGCGATGCGTTGTGTACCCCTCTTGGCACTCAAAGTATCAATGCAAACTTGAGCAATTCTTGAACAAACATACTGCAAGGCAGGGGAGAAATAGAGGTTCTTAAAATCACCATTTATTTAAATGAAGCTGTTAAAGGGACAGTAATGTCCCATAAAAATAGTTTCTAGTATTCTAGAGGTTAAAATAATGAACTAAATGCTACAAACCCTCTCTCTCAAACCGCTATGGTTTGATAGACATAGGCACTGAAAGTTCCCCTTCCCTCCCCTTCTCCTGATGTAATGTTAAGGTTTGTCTCCTATGGTACAGTTGGTATAACCTAGAATTGCTTGAGTTTGCTCTGATACACAAGACGCTCTGGGTCTTATACAGAAGGGTAAAGAAGTACAATTCTGGAACAAACCAACTGCATCATAAAGGAACAAGTAAAACCTTCCAAAATCTCCATTGATTTGAAATAAGCTTTTATTCTATGAATGCTAGAGGGGTCTTCAATGTAGTGACTCAATGCATTGAAGATTCACTAAACGGTGATAAAGAGGTGATGAAGAGGAGATGACTTCTCCAGTTCCTGTTATTCTAAGGAGCCTATGTACTAAGATCTTCAAAGTTGAAGAAATCTTAGGGCACAGGCTCCACAGAATAACACAGGAATTGGAGAAGTGATAAAATGGAGAAGTCATCTCCACTTTATCACTGCTTAGTGAATCTCCCTCATAGTGTTATAAGGCCCAGTTAAATGATAGGGAATTTATAATTTTCTGTTGTGCACTTGGTTTGACCTTGAATTGCTCCACTGTTCTTTTGCACATAAGGCTCATAGGCTGATTAACATTAAAGCGGAATTTTCACTTTGTAGAAAGTTGCCCTGCAATAATTAAGCATATGGCGACTAGCTTCATAATACGTCTATTACCTCTCAGAAGTGGCAGATTCTAAAGTAATCCTTAATCTTTCTTCGGAGACCGGAAGCCAGGCATCACCACAGACATCTTATCTGCGCTGTTAGTCCCAGTCTCCTCTAAGAAGTATTGCACTGTGCCGCAAGATAACTGGAAGGGACTGACGGCGCAGGCGCACAGACTACACTAGCCTGGCCATCAGTCTTCGAAGATTAAAGGGATAGCAATACATCATTTTAAAAAATCTTCATCTTATAGCTATTAAAAACTTAAACTAAATGCCTAAAGTCAGTTTGAGAGATGTTCACTCTCAAAGTCCCCCCCCCCTTTACCGGACGTCAGCGCTCTCTAGCTGACTGCAGCGGAATCCAGTCCTGGGACCGGCGGAGGCTCTTCAGCAGAGCAGAGATCGTGTTATTGAAAAAGAAATCCTTCACTGGAACGGTCTACAAAGTGTGCTTGGTTTGCAAGCACACTTAGAAGATCTTTCCAGTGAAGGATTTCTTTTTCAATAATGCAATCTCTGCTCTACTGCAGAGGTTCATTGTATTTTGTAATAACCAGTTGGTTTGAGAAAGCAGTCTTAGCACTGCGAAACGTCACATTGTATTTATCTGGCTTTTCTACAATTGGTTTGTTGTTTTATATTTTTATTTAATAAATATTTTTAGACATCCAGCAACCTATTTTATTTTTGAGAACTCTACTACACTTTTGGATATTGGTTATCATCTGATAACGTGCCTGACATATCTGAGTGGGGACAGATCTTAATTTCTCCACTGGCTCAAAAGCTGGTTTGGGTATAAGCCACTCCAATTGTGAGTATATTTCCTATTCTATTTGGATATTGATCATTTCTGGCATTTACAGGCACTACTGGGCGCCCTCAGTTTTTGTGTTTATTTCCTCTATTTGCTTCCCTGATGTGGATGGAGAAGAGGTGCAGCCTGTAAATTGAGCACTCTGAAGTGGAGTGGACCATTGGAACGGTCCGAGTTCCCTCAAGACCTCACCTCAGTGAATACGTATGTTTTACACTGAGCACTCTACTTGTGAGTAGATTCTATTTGTTTACATTTTACCAAGAATTATTGATATACTACACTAGAAGCACCTCTTTTTTGTGTTTTTTCAGCTACTGCAGAGCTGCCAGCTGGTCCCAGGACCGGATTCCCCTAGCGCTGATGTCAGGGAAGGGGGTGTGAGGGGGGGAACTTTGACAGTGAAAGGTTTGAGAGATGGGACTTTGGGCATTTAGTTTAAATTTTTAATAGCTACAAGATGAAGATTTTTTTAAAATGATGGATTACTATCCCTTTAAGGATTAATTTAAAATCTGCCACTTTTGAAAGGTAATAGTAGTATTCTGAAGCTAGTCGCCATATGCTTAATTACTGCAGGGTGACTTTGTACAAAGAAAAAGTTCTGCTTTTACAAAATCAATCCTTCATTCTATTCTACATGAAAATACTACTGGTATTCCTGCTTTCCACATTCAGATTGTAGAAGAAAGAAATATAATACCTAAACGATCCATCCAAATTAGCTCTATGAATAAAACTCAGCTTTGCATCCGTCCAGTAAAGTTTTTGCTCATCTAAATCGATTGTTAGCCCGTTAGGCCAGTAAATATCGGCGTCCACTATAATTTTGCGGGTGCTGCCATCCATTCCTGCCCGTTCAATGCGCGGAGATTCTCCCCAATCCGTCCAGTACATATATCTATTAAAAGAAAGAAAAACAGAATATTGTTGAGATACAAGTGACTTAAAGAGGAACTATCACATGACCACATTCTCCATCTTCACAGAATGTAAATGGATGTCAGTTTATGCAAATTAACTATTACTGGATGGGAGGAGGGAGATCAACATGGAATGTTAGTATCTGGCAGGATTGCCTGCATGTACTGCCTAATGTCCATAGAATGACAAAGTTAAATATATCAAACTATTGTTTTAAATAAAATCTCCAACATAGTACATAGTGTTCAAACGGCCACATGCATATGTATAGATAAGAGATCAGCAGGGGCTATTATTTTGACTACAAGTTCAGAGGGTAAACAAAAAAGCTTGCACAACAGATCCTAACCTTTGACAATAAATAACCTGCGACTTACTGCAAATTTATTGTTGATAGCACATCAAAGGTTATGTATTATAAAGTTGGCATATGATAAGCAGACTTGATTTCTCTCTGTAGGGTATTTTAAAAGAGTACAAAGAAATAGTTCCACTTTAACCCCTTAACGACCAGACGCGCCGGCGCGTTGCGGTCACTAAAGGACCACAGAGCATTTTTTTCTTTCTTTTTTTTTTTTGATTCGGATTCTGGACTCCCCGAATGGCGTGCAGCCGCAGGGGGGGCCCCGGAATTCCATGACAGTCTTAGTACTATGACCATCAAGGGTTGTTAAGGGGTTAAAGGGATAGTAATGTTTCACAAAAACAGCAGCTCCAATTAATCTTCATAGTATATGGGCCATGGAGAGTGTTATTTCAATACTGTAAGAGTTGTAGTTCAAGAGTAATTGAATGATAAAGTATCCCCCTCCCATCCCTTTTACTTAGTGTAAACTGCCTCCCCTCAGATGTGGAATCTTGTCACTTGACCGGACAGACACAGCAAGGGCACAGCAAGGGACAATCTTCTTTCTTTGAGCATAAGCAATTGCGACAGACAGTCTTGCTGCTCTGAGGTGTGCAGTGTTACATCAGCAAAAGTGGCGGGAAGGGGATACTTTATCATTCAATTAATCTTGAACTACAACTTTGACAGTATTGAAATAACACTCTCCATGGCCCAAATACTATGAAGATTAATTGGAGCTGTTTTATTGTGAAACATTACTATTTCTTTAAACCTTTAGGAACCAGAAGGATGTCCAAAGCATTGCTTAACCCCTTAAGGATCGACGCGCGCACGTGTGGCCAGCACTTGATGACCACAGGGCTTTTTTTTTTTTCAAATTTGTTCTTCCGGTTCAGGGCTCCCGGAGCGGCGTGCAGCCGAGCCGGGAGCACTGAACTCCATGACGTGCCAGGACCGTCACTGGTCCTTAAGTGCTGGACCACCGTGACGGTCCTGGCACATCAATTATCACAAAGGGGTTAAACAGGAACCAAATAGTCAGGCACACTCAGTGAGGTAACACTAAACAATTTGGTTCCTGTTGAGGAGGCACCTCACAATTAACACAGATGTGTGCAGTAGCATATCCAACTGCTTCAACGCACTGCATTAGGTCAACTTTATTCCACCCAAAGGGTTAATAGAACACTAGTGAGTTTTTTTTCCTGTCTCTAAAGGGAATTGACAATTCGCAGGGTTTTTTTTGTTTTAGTTTTTTACGCACCTTTCATCCTAGAGAGCCAGGAGACTGAGCAATGCATGGTTTATGGTGGTCTGTATATTTACCTGTTTATATACTGGTGTAATATTCTGTAAATATATTAACCCCTCAAGAACCCATGACATGCCAGAATAGTCATGGGTAAACTTGCGTTAGGGACCCATAATGGTCCTGGCACGTCATGGAATTTAGGGGTCCCCACATGTCTGAGATCGGGGTACCCTGAATACACTGAGCCAAAAAAAGAAAAAATGCCTCATGGTCCTTAACTGTCAGCCATGCAGCTGGTCATTAAGGGGTTAAATTAGACAGTTTACTAAAACAATCAGATGCTCACAAGGCCGCCGACATATGGAGGGATCCAGTAAAAACATTGTTCTTTGGGCCGCCTCATGCAAATATTTTCCCAGAGACATAACTACAGCCTATTGGGCCCTGAGGCTGATTGGGGCCGCCTTGAATGCTGGGCCCTCTCAAAACTATACTCCATGTACCCCCTGTAATTACTCCCCTGGCATTGTCTAGCATGCAATGGATTAACCCTTTGAGTGCCAGAGGGGTATCCAATGCATTGGATACCCCTCTGGAACTCAAAGAGTTAGGCAAACACCACCATCTCCCAAACTGTTTGAGTCGCTATATATTCACAGGCACCTCAGGAGTGCCTAGACCAGAGGTGGGCAACCTTAGGCCCTCCAGCTGCTGTGAACTACAAGCCCCATCATTCTTTGCCAGCCAACAGATGGACGGGGATGATGGTACTCTATTCCTCAACAGGTGAGAGCCTCAGTTTTCCTAACACTGGCCTAAACACAGCCATCGTCACTTCACTGACCCTCTCATAACCCCGCCTCAACCCCATCCACTGTTGCCTGATGTTAAACTTTGCCTGTAACATGCAGAGCTAAATCTTTGCATACCTGAGTCAGCACAGAGGGAATTAAACTTGCCACCATAAACCAGGAGTTGAAATATGCAGAGGGCTTACTGCGATTGTGCAGGCCACCCCAGGTGGTTTCCTACTCTGCCTAATGGGAAATCCCACCCTGTATGTTATATGTTAAGGAACCTATACAGAAATGAAAATATGAGCAATTCTGGAGCAGGCCAGCTGTACACAGGGAAATTAAAACGCCCAAGCAAGGCAACCCAAAGAGCAGGGTTTAAAAAAAAAAAAAAAAAACCCTCTAAAGAAATGGGAATTTGCCCTGAATGGTGTAACTGGTATGCTCCAAAACGGTTTCTTCTGCATTTGTCCATGCTCTGCTCCACGCAATAATGGATGGGCGCATGGCAGAGCTGCAGACGGGGCAGAGTTAACAGCTGTGCACGTGGCCAGGGTGGAGTCCAGAGCTGCAGACAGTGCTGGAATCATAAGCTATGGGTGTGGCCAGGATGGAGTCAAGAGCTGCTGATGGAATGGAGTCAAAAGTTGCAGATAGGGCCGTATAAACCTAAGGTCCATTTAGGACAGTTAAGAAAATGTAACTGGCCTTATGTATAAAGATAAAAAGGAGCAATTCTGGAACAAAAACAAATGCTAAAAAGTAGGAAAGTTAACCCCTTAAGGACCAAATGACGTGCTGTGAGTCGCAGACCTTGTACCCTACAGGACCGGTGACTGTTATAGCGCGTACTTTTTACTTACAGTAGGCTGACCAGATCTCACCTTTAACCGGGGACACATGAGAAATAGGCATATTTCAGTACTTGACTGAAATCAAAGCAGTCCTGCAGTATGCATTTTTCCTATGAGTCCCTGGTTAAAGGTGAGGTCTGGTCACCCTAACTTACAGCGCTCTACCAGGAGCGATATAAGTAACAACGGGGCCTAAAATTGACCACCCCAAGACTGGAACGATCTCTCTCAGGCCCCAAAGTAGTGCGCCAGTAGGCGTAACAGGTCACTGTTCCGGCACGTCGGCAAGGATCAAAGCAGTCCTTAAGGGAAGGTACCTTTCCCTGGACCACTGGTCCTTAAGGGGTTAAACAATTCTATCTGATTTAAAAGGAGTTTCTAATCCAACCTACTGAAAGCTGGAAAGGATTCCAGCATATTGTTTTGCAATGTGTTCAATACATTCCTATAAATGAAGGGGTTAAACCACCCAATTTAAATCAATGGGAATTTTTATTTGACCCATATGGTGTGCAGTTGGATTGCTCTAGAGTTCCTCCAATTCTTCTTGGTACTTCAAATCTGTATAATGAAATGTGCGCTTGCCCAGAAAATGCTTCTTCTAACCTTGAGGGGAAAAAGAAAAAAAAAATCTAGCACGAATAAGAACACAACTAATACAAAACTTGTCTGTGTCATCCAAACCAATTACAACTAAACAAGACAGGCACGCATTGCATTCTGCCTTTTACTACCACCCATCCAGCACAAGGACAAACGAGAAAGGCGAGGTTAAAATGTGCTCGAGTCAATAACGATATGAGCGCGGCCCAGTGAAGCTTAACCAAGATGAGACACAAAGGGATCGGCTGATGAAAAGAAATTATTTACTTTAAATGGAATAATTGGACTTGTGTTGCACAACAGAGAATTTATCAAAGAAAAAACATAACAGTAATAGTGATGCGCACAAAGTGCAGGAGGAGAAGGATGGGGTCATGTGTTTAGGTAGGAAAAGTTCAAAGAAATTCATCAACACATTGGGACATTTGTACAAAGTCAAAAGGAGGAGACATTCTGGAGCAATATTAACACATGATGGAGCTGAAGAGGTGCAATTCTGGAGCAAATCAGCTGCACCACTGGGAACAAATGAAAGTACCTTGACCCTTTTGGGGTGTGCAACAAATTACAAAGCAATGCATCTCTTTTTGCTTATATATTTGTCCATAAAGAAGCAGAAACAGGGAATAAATATAAATTCCAATTCACTTAAAGTGATCTTGAGAAAACTTGAGATTTGCCATGGATTTGCCCGGAATGGCTTCAGTCTTTATAAGCATGCCCTGTCGTGTTTATCACTAGCAATAATGATAAATTGGTGGCCTTCCAGCTGTTAAACTACAATGCTCATTAGCCTTCACCATGTTCCCCATCTGTCGCTGTACTACCGAGGCTGGCAAAGAAAAATGGAAGCTGTAGTCCAAGAGCTGGAAATTCACATATTGCTCATACCTGCATTAACCCCTTAATGACCACCAGATACAGAGGGGCAACCGTTAAAGACCACAGGGATTTTTTTTTCTGCAATGAATTCTGGGATGGCAGAGAGGCATGCAGCTGCACTGCATTCCAGAATTCCATGACGTTCCAGGAACGTCACTGGTCCTTATCACAAATCCACGGATAGCGGTCCTGGCATGTCACCGGTTCTTGAAGGGATAGTAATGTTTCAAAATAAAATCAGCTCCAATTAATCTTCATATTATTTGGGCCATGGAGAGTGTTATTTCAATACTGTCAGAGTTGTAGTTCAAGAGTAATTGAATCATAAAGTAAACCCCTCCCTCCCCTTTTACTGATGTAACACTGCTCACCTTAGAGCAGAAAGGTGGTGTCCAGATGGCTTGCAGAGAGGGACAATCTTCAATTAGCAAAACGGAAAAAGCTGAAAAACCTGCCAAGGGGGGCAGGGTTTTCATTGTTCTCACAGTAAGAAAATTGTCCCTTGCTGTGATCTGTCTGGTCTTAAGACCAGATTCCACATCTAAGGGGAGGTGGCTTACACTAGGTAAAAGGAGCTGGAGGGGGAAACTATCTTTCAATTACTCTTGAATACAACTCTGACAGTATTGAAATAACACTCTCCTTGGCCCAAATACTATGAAGGTTAATTGGAGCTGCTTTTATTTTGAAACATTATTATCCCTTTAAAGGGATAGCAATACTTTGTTTTATCTTTATTTTATTTTGTAGGCATTATATGGCAAACCAATTCCACAGCAGGGGACAAATAAAAATTCCCCAATTTCATATTTGTTTAAATGGGCCTTTTAACCTTTTGAATGCCCGGTGTGCAGTGTTTTGCGTTGCTCACCCATCTGGTATTCAGAGGGAACCCCTGAAAAACTAGAGGTCTCCAACACAGTTGCTTAATAGCCCCATTTAAATTTAAAATGTTTACTTGTTCACTATTGCGATTTTAGCTTGCCGCACAATTACACCACTTATCTTATACACAATGACCAAAATGCTCTGGGATTTGAATATTGTTACAGTTCCTTTAACATGTTAAAGGGATCGTAATACTTCGTTTTATCTTTATTTTATTTTACAGGCATTAAAAAACATGAAGAACGATATAAGTCTTATCTCTCAGACCTTTATGGTTTGAGAGATATTCACAAGCAAAGTTTCCCCTCACTGACCAAAACGGTCAAGTCTGCCATTTAGCGGTCAGATTTGGAAACCGGTCTGCGGACCAGCCGTAGCTCTACAGCAGAGGCGAGATTGCGAGATATAAGAAGAACTACTTAATTTGAATAGTCTACAAAAGTGCCTGGTTTGCAAGCACACTTTTTAGATCCTTCCAATGAAGAGCCACCGGTTGATCTGCAGACCGGATTCCAAATCTGACAGCTAGATGGCAGACTTGACCGTTTTGGTCAGTGAGGGGAAACTTTCCTTCTGAATATCTCTCAAACCATAAAGGTTTCAGAGATAAGACTTGTTTCGTTTGTCATGTTTTTTTAATGTCTACAAAATAAAATAAGGATAAAACAAAGTATTACGATCCCTTTAACATGTTAAAAGAACTGTAACAATATTCACATCCCAGAGCATTTTGGTAATTGTGTAGAAGATAAGTGGTGTAATTGTGTGGCAAACTAAAATCACAATAGTGAACAAGTAAACATTTTAAATTTAAATGGGGCTATTAAGCAACTGTGTTGGAGACCTCTAGTTTTTCAGGGGTTCCCTCTGAATACCAGATGGGTGAGAAACGCAAAACACTGCACACCTGACATTCAAAGGGTTAAAAGGCCCATTTTAACAAATATGAAATTGGGGATTTTTTTATTTGTCCCCTACTGTGGAATTGGTTTGCATATAATTGCCCCACTTTGCGTTTATACAAATAAGGCCCTTTGTACTCAATCACATAACTTAATCCACTTCCCTTATTATGCTACGTTAATGCAGCAGGCCTGCCCATTGCAGTCACTTTGCAAATATGTTTCATTTTCAATCCCTAGAAGACCAGAGCAGTGTGCAACGCAAGATCACGCATCTAGTCCTAAATGGGTAACAGGTGTGCAAGAGTTTGCATGACAAATTGGAGAAAAATGCTCATATAGATTACACACCACTACCCCCCAATAAATAAATAATAACTTTAGTACGCAAACCCTGTTTCCACAAAATGAACTCTATAACCCAGATGTGTACTGTATTACTGAAGGGTAGAGTGTGTACATGTTTGGGATATCCATCATTTTGAAGTGTCTCTGCTGGTGTCATTTATTCTAGCAGGATTCCTGAAAATCAGTAAAAGAAGAAATGAAAGACAGCGCACAGAGGCCTCCTCTAAGTGTAGTAATTTAGTACTGAATAATACACAGGCATATAAGCGACACAAAATAATCATTTATTATGCCTGTGTATTATTTAATACTAAATTACTACACTTAGAGGTCCTCTGTGCTCTGTCATTCATATACTTGACACACCAGATGGGACTTCGGGAAGCAGACAGCAGCCACAACACTCGTTTTGAGCTGTAGAGATCTGAGCACCTATCAAAGTTGACCAGTTGCTGCATACAGGCTCTTCCATCCAAAGACACCTTCATTTCATCACCTTCATATTTTATTATTCTGTTTTTTTTTTTTTGTTTTTTTTTTTAAACTCATTTCATATCCATCATGACTACTAATGGACCATAATCATCATTCATCATCATTTCCATATTTTTGGCTGTGTATATATTACTAGCATTATCCATATTTACTGCTTTTACTATTGGACTATCTCAAGTGTAAATCAAGGCTGGTTTAAAGGGATAGTAATGTTTCAAAATAAAAACAGCTCCAATTAATCTTCATAGTATTTGGGCCACAGAGAGTGTTATTTCAATACTGTCAGAGGTGTATTCAAGAGCAACTGAATCATCAAGTATCCCTCTCCTGCCCCATTTACCTAGTGTAAGCCGCTTTCCCTCAGATGTGGAATCTGGTCTTAAAGGGATAGTAATACTTGAAAATTACTAATCCCAATATTGTAGTAGTAAAAAATTACAAATTATTTGGACCCAGTGACATCTCTCAAACTTTGATGGTTTGAGAGATATTCACTTGCAAAGTTCCCCCCTCCCTTTCCCTGGAGTCAGCGTTGTAGCTGACTTCAGGGGAAGCCTGTTGTACAAAAGTCCGGCAGGCTCTTCAGCAGAGCCGCGATCGCGTTAATAGAAAAGAATTCATTCACTTAAAAACCAAGCACACGTAGGAGACCTTTTAAGTGAATGATTTCTTTTCAATTAACGCGATCGTGGCTCTGCTGAAGAGCCGCTGGGTCATTGTAGGACAGGCAACCCCTGCAGTCAGCTACAACGCTGACTTCAGGGAAAGGGGAGGGAGGGGGGAACTTTTCGAGTGAATATCTCTAAAACCATAAAGTTTTGAGAGATGTCACTGGGGGCAAATACTTTCTTTTTTTACTACTAAAATATTGGGATTAGTAATTTTAAATTATTACTATCCCTTTAAAAGGACAGTAATACTTTAATATTACCATATTGTAGCTATTTGAAAAAGAATTGAATTGCCCCCAGGTGCATCTCTCAAACCTTTAGGGTTTGAGGGATAACAGAACACTAAGCTCCCCCCTCCCTCTCCCTTCCCTGAAGTCAGCGTTGTACTAACTGCAGGGGAAGTCTGACGTACGACAGGCTTGCAGCTCTGCAGCTGAGCCGAGATCGCATTAGTAAAAAATAATTATTTCACTGAAATGGTCTTCTACATGTGCTTGGTTTGCAAGCACACGTAGAAAACAGTTTCAGTGAAATAATTATTTTTTACCAACGCGATTTCGGCCCTGCTGCAGAGCTGCCTGATGAAAATACGACCGGATATCCCTGCACTCAGTACAACGCTGACTTCAAGGAAGGGGGAGGGAAACTTTGCGTTCAGTTATCTCTCAAACCATAAAGGTTTGAGAGATGACACTGGGGGCAATTCAATTCTTTTTGAAATAGCTACAATATGGGGAGTAGTAATATTAAAGTATTACTATCCCTTTAAGCAAGGAACAATCTTCTTACTGTGAGCATAATGGAAACCTTGCCCCCTTTACAGGTTTTTCCTTATGCTCACCGAAGACTGTCCCTCTCTGCGATCCATCTAGACAGTCTTGCAGCTCTGAGGTGAGCAGTGTTACATCAGTAAAAGGGGCGGAAGGGGGATACTTTATCGCTCTCCATGGCCCAAATACTATGAAGATTAATTGGAGCTGCTGTTTTTGTGAAACATTACTATCACTTTAAGAACTCTATACATTTCATCTTTCTGTGATTTGTTTTATCTATGTACATGTTTAATATTATGTTTATGTACCGCTAATCGCAATTAATCCAGTTATTCAAGACAAGCTACACCTCCACTTTAGCCCAGTCCTATTTCATAACATTCTATTTCTATCTATACTCTCCCTGCGAGTGCCGCTCATTTGTTTCTTTACTAAAAATCAACCCCGATTAGCTACACTAGCTCAGTGGGTGCTTCAATGTGAAGAGCTGTGAAAACATCCTCACTGCCATTTTCTCTGCTTGGTAAATAGATGCCTACATGAAAGTATCTGCTTGTGTTTATTACAAAAATAGTTTACATGTGGACATTGTCCAAGAGCAGTGGATTTATAGCATCATCTGCTTCTAGTTAACCGCTTAATATCCACTGTAATTTTTTTTTTATTATTATTATTTTAAAACGCCAAAGGGATACTTGAATAGCAGCTTAGGAGAAACCTTCAAACAGTTAAGAAATAAAAATGTGTTTAGAGGAAAAATTAATTAAATGTAATTAAAAACATTTAACACAGCAACAAGCAGTGTTGTGCGCATACAACTCAATGTTTTTTTCAGGATTCTATTCTTGTAATGAACGCCTGCATTTTGTTTGGATGCTTAGACCCCCAGATTGAGGCTCAAGTATCTGTGGAGTATTAGCATATTCTGTTCCTGTAAACAATAGTACACCATGAGATCACTAATGCATTTGTAATTCTTTTTATAAAAACTATTATAGTAAGGTAGGAGCAAATCATCACAGAATGTCCATATATATATATATTATATACAGCAATATTCCAAAAAAGAAAGCACTCACAGGACTTTTGATAGATGAAAAAAAGCTGTGCCATTGATGGAATAAACCAGCGTCTATCAAAAGTCCTGTGAGTGCTTTGTTTTTTGGAATATTGCTATCTGTTTTCTATTTAGATTGACACCCAGGGATACTGGAAACTAAGTGAGTGCACATCTTGGGACAATGGTATCCTATATAATAATTCGCTAAGTTGTGTGTAACGCCCAGCTCTGTATCAGCCGCGGCGCGGGCAGTCTCCACTGTGCGTGACTGCCCCGCGACCGGCTGCCAGAGGCACTGTGGCCCGTGTAACGGGCTGTTCAACTAGTAATATTATAAACAGATATATACTAGCAAATGTTGCATGGCATTGCCCTTGGGATTCAGCGCTCTGTCTCCATTTGTGGGGGAGTTGGTTTTAACTCGATGGTGGTGAAACTCGCTGCTGCGATTTTGACAGAAGTGGCCGGGGGGGCTTATATGCAATGTATGCAGGGATGCAGTGGGTTTGTCCCAAAATTGTTAAGTGTTAGATCACCTACGTAATGCATTGGTAGCCTTTCTAGCATTCAAGATGTTAAATAGCTCCAGTTACTGAAAAATGTAGGGGAATTTTTATTTATCCCACACGGTGCAATTGGGGTGCGAAGGTTTTGCCTCCTCCTCATGTGAGAGAAGCAATGAGAGAGAGGGAGGGAGAGAGAGAGAAAGAAAGAAAAAGAGGGAGGGAGGAAAATACGGCAGCAAAGAATGAGAGAGAATGTGTATTTCTATAGCTGCACTAAATGTTAAGTTACAATATAAGGGACTAAAAAAGTACAACAATAAAACATAAGGAATGTCCTGCCCCAAAGTCTAATGATGTATTGTTATTGAAGAAGCTGTAGAAGTCACCATGGGACTTGGGGCCTTATTCAGAAAGGAAAAAAAAAAGCAATTCTGCATAGTGCGGAGGGAAGATAAATAAACTTCAAATTCCCCCATTGATTTAAATGGTGCTTTAACCCCTTGAATACCAAAAGTGGAATTTAATGTAATAGGAATTCTCATTTGTCCCCAGTGGTGCGTTTGATTTACTGCACAATACAATGAAGTCTTCTCTGAAATCAAAGGGCTTAACAGACAAAACAAGCTATATAAGACAATACTATAAAACTGAATGTCAGTGTACTAGGACAGTTAAACCCTTAAAGGGATACTAATGTCCAATAAAAAAAATGTCTTCTTGTTTTGTACAGTTTAAAATAATACATTATGTGGCACAAATCCCATCTCTCAAGCCTTTACGGTTGGAGAGATATTCGCATCTAAAGTTTTCCCCTCCATCCCCTTCTCTTGAAGTCAGTGCTCGCTGACAGCAGGAGATCCCGGTCCTGCGACCAGCCAGCAGCTATTCAGCAGAGCCAAAATAGCGATATTGGAAAATAATTACTTCATTGGAACGGTCTACAAAGTGTGCCTGGTTTGCAAGCATACTTTGTAGACCGTTTCACTGAAGTAATTATTTTCCAGTATCGCTATTATGGCTCTGCTGAAGAGCAGCCTCGTGACGGCCGACACGGATTTCCTTTTGACGGCTTTACAGCTGACATCAGGAGAGGGGGAACTTTAGATGTGAATATCTCTCAAACCTTTAGGATTTGTGCCACATAATTTATTTTTTAAACTCTACAAAACAAGAAACAGTTTTTTATTGGACATTACTATTACTTTAACCCCTTACCGCCCAAGGACATACATGTATGTCCCAAGCAAATGTCCCAGGTGGACAGAGGACGTACATGTACGTCCCAGAAGTCGTTCAAACAAATGAAACAAAAATGTTCGGCGGGCATTAAGTGCCCGCGCAGCTAAGGGGTTAAGGGTCAGGTGTGAGCCACACGCTACGTTGTACACTTCTGGTCTTTAAGGGGTTAAACCTTTGTGAGAGCTCTCAAAAGTACAAATAAATGCATGATATAATGAGTAATATGTACAAAAACTAAAACAGAGGAATTCTTGGGTAAACCGGCCGCACCATAGGAAACAATAAATACCTAAATTCCCATTGAATTAGAAGGATCTTTTAATTCACTGAAAGCTAAAGAGGCCTCCAACTCTATCGGTCAGGCTTGTAAATCAAAGGAAAGATTGTCTTCTATGGTGCCCCTGGTCTGGCCGACAATTGCTTCTCTTATTTTCTATTATTATCTACATAAATGTCAAAGTTATCCTGTGCCCCTGCCAGCCACTCCCTGGGATGGCAGTGAAGAGATATTGTAATTCCACTGAACTGCTACCAAATGGTTAAAAATGTGTTGTGGCAGCGATTTGGCCAGGACTGTGCAGGGAACAAAGCCTCCCTGCCCAAACCACTGCAGTAACATTGCTACAATCTGTGGGGACATATTTGCAAGCTGATACTGCAGTTTTCTACACTGTGCTGTTGTACTGCCTTCTGCTCCCCATTACCTTCCAGCTTCTATGAACATGTGACTTAGGCTGGCTAGGGTTGTCCTTACTAATGGAAATCAGTCCTTGACCATAGCTTGGAGTGGAGCGTCTATGGGGGACAATGTTACACAAATACACACTCATACGATAATTCACTGCCAGAAAGGTGACCAGTGCTTTGGAAACTCATCAGGCACTCGAAGACTGAATATAAACTAAGCATAATAACAGCAAGATATTAATGTCAGTATGAGACAGACACAGATAATGGGAGAGAATCGGTGAATTAATCCCTCCTCCGTTGCCTTCATGTCTCAATAAATCATGAAGGAAGTAAAAGCAGCAGAGGAGCGATTCCATCACAGATCCTCTCCCTGTTATCTCATTCTGTCTCACACAAACATTACTGTCTCATACTGACTTTACTAGCATGTGACCATTACACTTCAATGAAACATGAGTACCAGATGAGTGCGTAATATGCTAAACACCCTTGTGGTGCTCAAAGGATTAAAGAAGATGAACTGCCATTAAAATGCAGCTCCCTAATACTCTTCCATTAACCCTCTGAATGCCAGAGGGGCACGCAATGCATTGCGCACCCCTCTGGCACTCAAAGGGTTAACCTTTACACTGCCATAAGGAGGGGCAAAAATTACATGACCCTATAGAAATGGGTTACATTTATATACATGCTGACACTCATACTTTTTTCTTCAATGCTTTCAGACACAAAAGGGTCTCCAACACACTACCTTGGAATGCGAAGGGTTGATACAATGTGGTTCATTTGCTAGTTATGTATATGCCACATAGGTCAGTGCCTAAAGGAGGACTTCTAGCTTCCAACAATATTCTCCCCCTTACCTTAATCTCGGCTAGTGCTGCAACAATGAGATCAAATTACCTGGTTAAAAATATTACATGGTTTAATATTTTATTATATTGAATAATCATCACCCTCAGAGCAGTAAAGTTATGTGCATGAGCTAAGCTTCTAATTATCATGAGGCAACCTTATAATTCTGTCGATTATAATGAATATTCAAAACTACTGAATATTTGATTAAATATTAGAAACTTGCACCTTTAAAGGGGATCTATCACGTCAGTACAAATGTGTGTTAAATGTTAGTTTACCTAGCAATTAGGTGGATTTTTTTATTTTTTTTTTAATCTTATGTTGCCGAAAAATAACGTTTAAAGACTGCACTACTGGATAGACTGTGGGTACAGCTCCTCTGATGACAGAGGCTTCTGTCTGTAAGCTGGAGCGGTCTCATTGCAGGGATCGATATCTAGACAAAGAGGTCGCTCCAGCCTACAGACAGAAAGCCTCTGTCATCGGTGCAGGCTGGATAGAGGGAGAGGAGCAGAGACAGACTTACAGACTGCAGGTACAGATCTGTACCTGAAGTCTATCCGAAAGTGCAGTCTTTAAACGTTAATTTTCGGCAACAAAGGATTAGAAGAAAAAAAAAAATATTCAAGAAATCCACCTAATCGCTAGGTAATCTAACGTTTAACACACATTTTTACTGCGGTGATAGATCCCCTTTAATCTGGGTAGAACATCCAAATAACCCATATGAATCAATTATTGGACTGTATCCACAATATTAATCTTTAATTAGTGTTGAATATTATGTCCAAAGAGGCAAGCATTATTCAATTTATACATGATATGCAGTATAGATAGAGATAAATTAAACCTACAATTGTCGCACTGCATAAAAGGGACACTTTATAATATTACTTCATAGAAAATAGAGAGATCTCAACATTGCCAACTTCTCAGAGCAATAATATACACTATAAGGAAGGATCATAGCTTATTTTATACCGAACCATTACTATCCCTTTCATTCAACAAAGTATATTGCTTCCCTCAGCTGGCTCCCCAGACTCCAATTTGATAGTCTAGTGTGCCATTTATATCCGCTTGCAACATCTGATTTCCGTTTTCATGGCCATTGTCTTCCACTGAAGGGAAATCCTATTTTTTATTGTTTTTCTTTGGCTCCTAAAAATTCCATCTACCTCCAACGTATTTGATACTTTTGTCGATCCTTGAGCACCAAAGGCTTGGGAATTTTTTCCACCAAGGAGGCCTGGCACTTTTTCAACATTTTGTTATCCATCTGTTTAGGTTCTATTCCCAGAGCTATCTTTCTAGTTCTATATGGGAAAAACTGTATACATTTTTTTCCCAGAGCGCTTCACATAAAGTAACATTTACTTAGTTCAACAAGCAATGATGTCATAAGTATAGAAAAAATGTAAACATGCTAATATATAACAAACATTGTCAGTTGTGAAAGTTTCAATTATTTTTAAACACCCTGAACCGCTTCAAATTTTGTGTCATACCCCATCTGTGTATTAACTACTCAGTGTCCTGGTCGGTTTTTCTTTATTTACTTTTTCACTCTGGATGCTGCTCTTACTCTGATGTCTCCAGTGGTAATGTCTTATTGCATATAGGTGTGAATTATCTCGTTTAGCAAATCTGAGCAAACAAATGGTCAGTGCCTGATTTGCTAATTAGTTAATTTCAAACTAGCTTATATGAGTAATATTTACTATATAAAGTCTTCGGTGTAAGGGTGCCCTTGAAGAGTGCCATGCATTGAAGGTTCCCACAACATGATTCAGCCATGGAGGCTGCAGTCTCAAATGGAGGTCGGTATTTCTCACACATAGCACGCACAGTGGGCAGAGGTGGTGGCACAGGTGTACTGCTTTCCTCCTCATGACGCTTTCAGCTGATACCTGTTCCACCATCCTTTTCCACTAACTCCTTTGAAGTACATGCTATCCCATTATTCCACCATGTAGCAATGTGTGTTGCAGTAGTATACAGACCTTCCACAACCACACCCTCTGCCTTCCTCTCAGATTTTGAGTGCTGGCTTGCATTCTTTCGATCCTCTGACACTCATAGTAACATAGTAATTTAGGCTGAAAAAAGACTTGCGTCCATCTAGTTCAACCCTTTTCCTATTCCTGTTTACCATCCTATCATAATTGGGGAGACATCAGCTGTCACATTGATGATCCTTCTCACTCTTGGGCCTCACGCCTTCTTCAACTAATCTAGTCTTTCACCCTTCAGAAATGGACTGACTCTAGCACACACAAAGACGGTCACTACCTTGACTTGGTTTTCACAAAGAACTGCTCTTTACTAGATTTTTCCACATCTCCTTTCCCACTTTCCGACCACCATCTCATAAACATCTCTGCAACCCTTTCCCTCATTCCCCCACCAACTACAGCCCCGCATTACACCCGCAACCTTCACTCACTAGACATTTCTGCCTTATCTTCTGCATTATACTCAAACCTCTCCACCTTTAATACTCTTTCTGAACCTGACAGACTTCTAGAATACTATAACAACCTCCTTTCTTCATCACATAATCTGTATGCCCCCCTACAGGCTCATCACAAACGCCCCTCAAACCCACGCCCTTGGCTCCACTAACAAACACGCTTTCTCCGCTCCTGTACCCACACTTTAGAACTCCTGTGGAGGAAGTCCCACTCTCACGAAGACTTTATCCACTACAAATTACTCCTGTCCTGCTTCAACACTGCTCTATCATCTGCCAAACAACACTACTCCTCACTACTCAGTACTCACAAATCTAACCCACAGCGCCTCTTCTGTATCTTCAATTCTCTCCTTCGCTCCTCCCCTCCATCATTCCCCCTCCCCTCTAGCCTTTGTAGAGTTCTTCACACAAAAAAGTTTAACATAATACAAACAATCCCACCCTTTCAGATTCCATAATTGGGTCTTTCTGATCCCCCATCCTACTTATCTGATTCCTTTACTTCAGTCACAGAATCAGAGGTATCCCTTTTGCTGTCCACATCACCACCTGCTCCCTTGAGCATCCCACCTCCTCAATCCTCTGTCATCCATGTTAGGCTAACTTGTGCATTCAACTCCTCCTTATCCTCTGGAATCTTCCCCTCCTCATTTAAACATTCAATAGTATCTCCAATCCTCAAGAAAAGTTAATTAGACCCCACCTCCCCATCCAGCTACCTCCCCATATCCCTCTTGCCCATTGCCTCCAAGCTCCTTGAGTGCCTAACCTACTCTCGTCTACTTACCTTCCTCAACTCCCATAATGCTCTGAACCCGCTGCAGTCTGGCTTTCAGCCCACTTTCTCTACAGAAACTGCCCTTATTAAAACAACAAATGATCTCCACATTGCAAAAAACAATGGCCATTTATCTATTCTTATCCTCCTTGACCTATCAGCAGCATTTGACAAAGCAGACCATGCCCTTCTCTCCCAGGTTCTCCAATCACTTGGCATCTGCGGCCTGGCACATTCCTGGCTTCAATCCTCTCTCTCTCAGTAACATATGCTAAACACCTCCTCACCTCCGATCCCCCTCTCAGTAGGTGTACCTCAAGGTTCTGTTCTGGGACCTCTTCTCTTTTCTCTGTATACACTCTCCCTGGGGCAACTGATAAAATCCTTTGTTTTAACTACCATCTCTATGCAGACGATACGCAAATATATCTCTCCTTAACCTCAATATCACCCACAACAGCGGGTCTCAGATTGCCTTTCTACTATCTCTTCCTGGATGGCTCGTTGTCGCTTAAAACTTAACCCAAGACTGAGCTCCTTATCTTCCCTCCAAAATCCTGCACAACACCTATTTTCTATAACTGTCGAGAGCTCCACAATTTACCCTGTAGACAAGGCCCACTGCCTCGGAGTAACTTTGGACTCTTCTCTTTCCTTCTCCACCCACATTAATGACGTAACCAAAACCTGTCGCTTCTTTCTTCGGAATATAGCAAAAATCCAGCTATTCCTCTCTTACAACAGAAACACTCATGCGCTTATCCTTTCTCGCCTGGACTACTGCAATTTACGTATTGGTCTTCCTACTAACCATATCATTCCTCTTCAATCAATTCTTAATTCGGCACCCAGAATACTCTTCCCTCTCCTCCAGAACAGTACTCACCCCACCACTTTTAAAATCACTGTCATGGCTTCCCATAAAGCAGCATATAACCTTCAAAATCCTCCTCATTACCTTCAAGGCTCTCCATCACTTGTCCCCACCTTATATTTCATCTTCCATATCCCGCCATATTCCTGCACGCCAACTACGCACCACACATGGTGGAAGACACTCTGCCCCTTTAACCACTATCACTGTTTCATGACTGAAGGCTTTCTCCCTTGCTGCTTCCTACCTCTGGAACTCCCTACTCCCCACAATCCACCAAGCATCAACCCTCAACAACTTTAAATCCAAGCTAAAAGAGCACCTTTTAAATATAGCAATAGCGTAATATGAAAACATTATATCATATGTCAAAAACTGCACTTTCTCCTCTACCAGATCGTATATGTTTGTCACCCCATACTAAGACTGTAAGCTCTACTGGGGAGGGTCCTTTTATCCTAATGTATACTCACCTGTTCCCTTTATGATTGTCTTTATAAGCACTTTATCACTTCACGTATTGTACCCCTTCTATAGCAAATGTAAACTGTAAATGCAAAGTACACTGGTTGGCGCTATATAAATAAAATATACAATACAATTGTGTACAAAAATACCAAATATGTATAGTTTTTTTTATAGCAAAGACCCCTAATTAACAGGAGAGTAAAAGGTTATTTTTTTTACTTCATGAACATAAATGCACATTGCTTACATGATAAAACTATCCTTAAACAGCTTAATAACTATATAAACATATATATTTCCTGAAAGAACACCAATATACGAATTACAAAATGGCTGATGTTTCTTCCTACATGAAATGATGAAGGAAACGGTTAAAAATAGGGTTTTCCGGGAAGGTTTCTGAATTTTACACGACAGTCACAAAGTACTGTCCAACATTACAAGTAGGCTTCTAATAACAATTAAAGAAATATGAATGGCACATTTCTCTTGAGTACATTGATACTCATTATGTATAGGTGTACAAATGAATGTCCTTCCACTGAGAACCAAATTGGTAACAGCACTTCAAAGATACTGAAATCATTGAAAACTATGTAATTTACTACTGTACAAGTTAGCTGCAGATAATCTGATAAAATGGAACCCCACTGGAATGAGCTGTACTGTAGGGGGAGCCAGAAGCACAAAGCCATACCACCTGCAATCTATTATTTTTCTTACCTTTTTTTATGTGACTTGCCTACTAGAATGGCTGTATCAATTACAAAAATGGAGGAAAGGTAGACTACACTTTCACCCCTTCAACTGTACTTTGAAAACTATGGAATTTCTTACTGTATGCATTATCTATTGCTCTTCTGAGAAAAATGGAACCCCAGTGGTATGCACGGACATACCACAGGGATTGTCACAAGCACAAAGCTACACCTTCAGCTTTTCTTTTTGAAATTGCCTGCTGGCACCAAAATGGTCATAATCACTAGATATATGAAGGACAGGTATACAAGACATGTCAATTTGCTGGTGTGTACAAATATTTATGTATGGCAGTGGCAATTCAGAGATAATAAAATCTTTGAAAACCATGCAATTTCTTACTGTATTCAGTACCTGCTACAAACTGAGAAAACTGGTACCCCATTTGCATGGGGTGACATACTGTATGGGGGTAGCAGAAGCACAAACCTACACAAGCCACTTTTCTTTACTGAAATTACCTGTATGCACTAAAATGGACATAATCATTAGATTTATGAAGAAATGTCAAGCAAGGAATACCATTCTGCAAATCATACATTTACCCACAACAAATGCCTTTTACCTTCTTTTTTTACACTTCAGTCACTTCAAAGCTACTAAAGTCCATCAACACCATAGAATTTCCTAGAGTTCAGAGCACCTAGTGCCTGCCTAAGAAAAATGGTACCCAACAGGTATGGATAGACATACGGTAATGAGTGCCAAGACCATGCCTAGGCGGGGCAGGTCAGAGTGTGTATATGAGTGCTACCAGGGGCAGTGGACCTAGGTTAGGGGGTGAGACAGTATGTAGGGATCTGTGGCTACCACTGAGCCAGGTATGAAGACTCTGGAGAGGGGTGTCGTCAGATATTATATGTGGGGAATATGTGATTACCAGTGTATAGGTGCACAAGGCTTGGGGGGGGGGGTCACACAGTGTATATGTGGAATTTGTGGCTACCAGCGGGAAGGGGATCAAGGCTTGAGGAGGTAAAAGAGTATAGATAGGGAATCTATGGATACTTGTGGGAAGGGGACTCAAGGGGGGTCAGAGAATATCTAGGGAATCTGTGGCTAGCAGTGGGAATGGAAACAAGGCTGGGGGGGTCAGGCAGTGTATGTGAGGAATCTTTGGCTACAAATGGGCAGGGGAACAAGGCTACTGGGGTCAGGAAGCATATGGGGAACCTGTGGCTACCACTGAGCACAGGAACATGGTTGGTGGGGTCAGACAGTGTATGTGAGGATCTGTGGCTACCAGTGGGCATGGAAACAAGGCTGATCTGTGGCTGCACTGGGCAGTGGGACCATGTTGGGGGAAAGTCATTTTATTTTAATTATTATTATATCAGTGGATATTTTAATAGAGTTTTTTTTCTTAACTTCAGACTATGTGTAGGGGTATTCGGTTGGCTAGACAATCAATGCTGTGACCAGGAAGGAGACCACAGACTTCCCTTATCTCCTCTTTTGTAACTCAGCATTCTATGGATGTCCGGGTTGAGCAAGTGTCACGGTTCCCAGAGAAGTTCAAGAGTCAGTGCGGTATAGTTAAATGCAACTTATTGACAACTGAAAGGTAAGCAAAATATATACATTATATACAGCAGGAACAAGCAGATGTAGATGACGCTGAAACCAAGGTAAGCTGTAACAGCAAGGGGGACCTTCAAAGCCCATGTGATGCAAGTGGGCCTTGAAAGTGTTCCTCAACCCAGACATTAAAGGGATAGTATTACTTCAAATTTACTATTCATCATATTGTAGCCCTTAATAAACTGAGTTAAATGACACCAGCAGCATCTCTCACACCTTTATGGTTTAAGAGATAGCTGCTTTCAAAGTTTCCTCTCCCCTGAAATCAGCGTTTTGCTGCCAGCAGGGGAATCCGGTCCCGGGACAGGCGGAGGCTCAGCTGATATCTTGTTATGGAAGGAAAAATTATTCATTGAAACAGTCTTCTACGTGTGCTTGGTTACCAAGAACACATAGAAGACTGTTTCAATTAATCATTTTTCTTTCCATAATGAGATATCGGCTCTGCTGAAGAGCCTCCGCTTGATTCAGAGACCGGGTTTTCCTGCTGGCAGCAGAACGCTGATTTCAGGGGAGAGGAAACTTTGAAAGCAGCTATCTCTTAAACCATAAAGGTTTGAGAGATGCCGCTGGTGTCATTTAACTCGGTTTATTAAGGGCTACAATATGAGGGATATTAATTTTGAAGTAATACTATCCCTTTAACAGAAGGAGATAAAGGAAGCAGGCAATCACTTTTTTTGGGCACAGCATTGAT
Organism: Rhinophrynus dorsalis; assembly: GCA_037306005.1. Lineage (NCBI taxonomy): Eukaryota > Metazoa > Chordata > Amphibia > Anura > Rhinophrynidae > Rhinophrynus > Rhinophrynus dorsalis. Next base: position 411,517,661 of record CM074722.1, on the reverse strand, counting down.
CATTAATCCTATCAGATAGGCAATTAATTCTGGGATTTGGTCTGCTTCCAAATAATCCACATAAATAGCCACACCTACCCCTACAACTTCACTACTAGAGCAAAAGATCCCACGCAATGTTCATTTTTACATACATGATCTCTAGCATGCTCATTGGAGCAATCGTGGATATTTAAGTGTTAAACGATGCCTTACAGTGTAGGGAAACTGTACAGAAGGGCAGGGAGAAGCCTTTAAGTGTGACCTCATAATTTTCATGAGGTTGGTAGTGCATGCCCACTTGGCAAACCATGTGAAAACTACAAGGGTGGTACTCAAAGGCTTAAAGTGAATGCTTTACTGAAGTGACAATTACACATTATGCATTTAACTCCTACAGAACCAGAAAGGCAAGCAATTAATTTCTCTTCAACCAGTGCTGTGCAGCAAAACCTACCATAGTCTTCCTAAAATAGATATGCCCCTTATAGAAGTTTAGTTTGTTTTACTGAGGAAAAAAACAAGAGAAATTAACATTTACATTTGCTCAGTGAGTGTCAAGTGTGGCACTTTACGTAAACTATTTTACAAAGAAATATCTAGAACAACATATAGATACATTTGAATTAACTATAATTATCTTTGGATGACAGGTCCACTTTAAAATGATACTGCCACCCTGAATTAAATTTCTACATTACAAAATGTCATTAAAAATTGCCTAGGCATCATGTTAGCCAAAAGGCTAGCAGAAACATATTTTACAAGATATTTCCAGATAACAAACTCACTCATTGAAGCACTACATGTTAAAGGGATAGTAATGTTCGAATTTCACTTTATTTAATATTGCAGGCAATAAAAAAAAAAACAAAAAAAAAAAAAAACAGATCTGTGTAAATCTGATCTATAACTCGCTAAAGTTCCCCCCTCCAGGCTGCTTCAGCATCTATGGGAAAGCAGCCGATTCTGGTCATTTGACTGGACGGCAGCTCTTCAGCAAAGCCGAAATCTCTCTATTTTGAAAACAATACTTCATTGGCATGGTCTACAAAGTGTACCTTGTTTGCAAGCACACTTTGTAGACTGTTCCAGTGAAGTATTTCTTTCAAAATAGCATGATTTCGGCTCTGCTGAAGAGCCGCAGGCTGATGCCGGGACCGGAATCTCTGGCTGTCAGCTAGCATGATGCTGTGTAGGCTAACATGATGAATAGGCCGCTTGAATGGAGTCTGAAAATATGCAAATGTAGTTGAAAATGACATGTTCATTTTCACCCTTTGAGTGTCAGAGAGGTGTTTAAAGTATAGCACTGCAATGTGTCTGCACAACCCTCGGGTGCACAAAGGTTTTAAAATCTGTAAAAATACAGGTATGTAGAAAAACTGCACCTTTAAAATTTACAAAAATCCTTTTTCAGGGCTATTGACACGAGTTCTAGCTATAACACAGGAATGTTCTGTATGTAATCATTTTTAGTGGATGAGGCGGGGGACCTGGTATTTTTTTAAAACCTCACTAACAGAGGTTAAGCTTAAAATAGAGGCAGCCATGCACTGGCACATTTGCGTCCTTTCCTAGCCAAAGTGCAATAACAACATTCTGACAGCAGGATGGTAGTGATCTTTAGTGTCTATATCAAGAGCTGGGAGGAGGGCTGAAGCACCATTCCTTAAACGAACAACAGTACAAAATTATAAGTTGCTGTTTCATGAAAGAGTATTGCAGCACTCACATATTTACATGTAAAGGCGTCCATGCCTTCATAAAACTTAAGTTTTATAGTGTTTTATGTGGTGCTTTTCAGCAAGATGAGAGAAGTAGTTTTCTGCAGCAGTCCAAATTTCCTAGTCAAGATATTTTTGTGAGTAAAATGCAGTAGGAAGGGAGGAATGCAGTGGAAAGCTGCTTTATCGAATTAATTGCAAAGTATAGCATACAATTTTATGAACAGTATCTTAAACCCCTGAAGGACAGAGGAGAGTGCAATGCACCACTTTGCAATTAATTGCGCACCCATTTGCAATTAATTGTACACCCCTTTTGTTTTCATGATGTTAAAAGGGCAACTATTATTTGGATAATTCCCCCACAGCAGATCTACTCCTCTGGAAGAAGACTTGCCATGGAGAATGTGACTGCACAGTGAGCACTGGCAGATCAACAGAAGACCCAAACTGATGTCCAAAAAGTGATCCCATGCAATGCTCTCCTGCTTATTCCTTAAGACAGATAGAACTGCAAGACTTCCAATCTGGCAATTCAGTCACGTGGAGTAAGACTTGCAGTCCCAAACAACTGATAAGGGACAGGACATAAGTCTAGACCCAAGCCATTTTCTGGACAAGCACAGCTCTGCAAAGTTTGCTGTTGTGAGACACGAACCTCCAGGTTGCATCCAGTCCCGCTAAGTAGTAGCTAGGTACTGACATAAACCTTACTGTTGCAACTAGCATTTTTAGGTTATTACTAGCTTCTCTTTGGATTCCAGAGATGTCTCCATAATTGTCTAGCAACTGATAGGTTAAACCAGAGATGGTCAAGTTCAATCATCAAAAGCTAGATAGAGAACAGAATTATAAGAATTCCTTAAAGTGTCAGTAATGCCCATTTATAACTTTATTTTTGCAACCTCTACAATGTTAAAGTATTTGGAGAAAATGCCATCTCTCAAACCCTTACGGTTTGACATATTCACCACTAAAGTTTCCCTTACAGCTGACAGCAGGAGATTCGAGTCAGCCGACTCGATGAGGCTCTGCAGCAGAGCTGAAATCGCGTTATTTAAAAAGAATTACTGCAAGGACGGTCTACAAAGTGCGTTTGCAAACAGACATACTTTGTAGACCATTGCTGTCAGAAGTGAAGGCTATAGGCCCTGCTGAGACAGTGGGGAGAGTGTGGGAGTGAAAGGGTTAACAATACCAGACCCCTGGGGTTACCTGTTACTATTCCTAGCAACCACCAAATTAACCTCTGAAATCCCTCCTGCACTATCATCCCAGTACTACAATTCGCTGCCACCACCAAGACTTTATATCTGGGCATCTTATGTTACCCCAAACACAACACAATACAGTATAAAAATCACCTTAATAATCAGACATATATAATTAAACCTTTAGTAACGTGTGCTACCTGAGCTTCTTTCAGAGTAGTGAGTTCATATTAGAGAACAGAGACAAGAGCTGATTTATTGAACATTTAATCTGAAAAAAGGCTTCACAGTGCTGGTTACAAAAATACAGAAATAAAGGACATACACAAATAAAGATTAAACATGAGCAAAACAATCCATAAAATAAAATGGGAGAAACACAAGATATCCTTAAATACAATTACCGATATTTTAAGGGTCCTTGCGGGAACTTCCGATGGTATTTCCCTCTTCAGTTGTTACAAAGAAATTCCCTGTTTTTATCCAAAAACACATATTAAATAGGAGTCCGCAGTTGTTTCTAAGAGGCCAGACCCCCTGGGTGTTACCTGGGAGGGTCAGGGGTCTGGCCTGACCGTTTACAGCCCACTCAAATCAGACCTGTCAGGGATGCTACTGCAGAATTCTACCTGAAAAATCATAAGGCTTCCCAAAACATGCAACCCACAGCACACCTCTATAATGTTATAATAATCATATTCCTCATATCTGTGTGAATATCTGGACACCAAACATGCTGGGTCTAACTGGTTGCCAAGTGGCTATTCTTGTAACATAGCAGGAACACCTCCCGCTGGCATGTTTGGTACCCGCCAGAAGGGTAAAACCTGGGCATTCTGAATATATATTTGTATTGAACCATTTTACACTATATATACATGTTCTCCCTATTTAATAATATTTGACTGTCCCCTGGATGAACCCCAACAGAGCAGATGGTCCAATATACTTTATGACACTGTCCTGCTACAGTGATCTACTCATTCAGTTTCTGGTGATGTCATCTACTCAGCTAATTTTATGGCCTAGGACTGGTGCACATTTGAATAACATACAGGTCAGCAAACAAACAAACGAATTATACAACCCAGAGGGCCAACGCATGACAATTCCAATGAAGTAATTCTTTTTAAATAATGCAATTTCAGCTCTGCTGCAGAGCCGCCAGCTGAGCAAAGTAATTGAAAGGCAAATGTACCCTACGAATAAGTCGCTCTTACCTTATCAGAAGGAATTACCTATATAGGAGACTTTCAAACAGCAGTCAGTTACTGTGAAATCTCTGGTAGAATACATACCGGTTTATAAAATGCAGGTCTAAATTATACCCAAGTTTTTAAAGAAAAAATAAGGTTAATGTGCATAATATCCAACCATGACCCCCACCCCCACCTACTTGCCCTGCCTCTACCCACAAAAAAGTTTGAATTGCTGATAACGGATCCCCATCAATATGCTAAGTGTGTGTGCTATTTCCAATGACAAAACAAAAATGGTTTCCACAAAGCTTTGTATGTATCATCTACCCACCTCGAAGCTTAAAAGAGCACTAAAGCCACTGTAGTGCCCTGTCAGGATCTTTTTTAGGTACTAACAGGGCACCACAGAGGAAGCAGGAGGAGCAACCGTACTGCCCACTGGATGGCTCTCTCCCATGCTAGCTTAGTTTATCTGTAGCTTTGTTTTTTGAGCACTAAAGTTACAAGTCAAAATTGCTATAAAGAAAATACAAATGAAAAACAGGTACCATTAATAAATATTCAGGGTCCCCCCCCCACTGCAGATTAAGCTTTTTCCCCACTGTAATATACATTTAGCAGATCGGGGGGGGGGGGGGGATCATATACGTGCATTTCAACTTTTTTCTCTTGTGTAGAATATGCTCAATGATATGGTGTAATGGTGCAAATCTCAGTGGAACCTGAAGTTTTAAAAGAAAATACAAAACCACTGTGGCAGAGAAAACAGTAGCATTTAGGAAATATAAGCAAACACAGAAGGAGAAAGATGGGTTTCTTTACAAGGCTAGGCTGTAGGAGGCTACATTTATTAAAAACTGCATTCAAAACTGTCTAACCAAAAAGCCAGCAAACATACAGTTCAGGAGATAGCATATATTAGCATATGAAAGAAGTGTGACTAATTGCAGCGCAGTGCAGCATGAGTGATGTTTTCATATGCTAATTAGCATATGCAACATAAGTGATTTGCTTAATGAAGCCTTTTCAGTGATGTGTCATATGCTAATAGAGGTTTCAATGATGTTTAATATGCTAATGAAGCTCTGTGCAGTACCAGGAAGTGCTTACTTTCACTTTGCCCAGAAATAAAAGTGTGAATATCTCCTAAACTATACATCTGCTGGACCTTTGGTTAACATGACATATAGCCAGTTTTTAATGCAGTTTTCAAATATGCAAACTTGAATTAAGGTGATAGATCCACGTTAAGACTGCTGTGGCAAAACATTTAACATAATTAGTCAATCAGTCACTCTTGACAGGAGTGGTTTCAAAAGACTGGAAGGCAGAAATGTAGTACTGATTCACAAAAAAAGGTAGCACAGAAGATTTTGGCAACTACAGACCAGTAAGTCTTAAGTCAGTAGCGGGAAAATTAGTGGAAATGTGTTTAATCAAAGAATTGTTAAATATATGAATTTAAACAGCTTGCAAGATCCCAAACAACACAGGTTTATAGCATGGAGATGTTGCCAAACTAACATCACAATTTTTTTTTGTACTTTGTAACTAAAATAAAAGACCAGCGGGGCGCAGAAGATATAGCTTATCCAGATTTCAGTAAGAGATTTGACACCATCCCTTATGGAAGCTTCATTAATAAATTGCAATGTTTGGGTCTCAATTTAAAAATTGTTGAATGGAGATGACAATGGCTGAGTGAGAGGAGACTGAGGGTTGTATTTAATGGAGAATATTCAGAGGAAGGTCATGTTACTAATGGGGTACCTCAGGGATCAGTGCTGGAGCCCATTCCTTTTAATAGTTTTATCATTAGGGATATTTCAAAAAGTTCTTCAAGGTAAGGAATGCCTTTTTGCAGAGGATACAAAGATCTGCAACAGGATAGACATTTGTAGGAGAAATTAACCAGACGACAAACAATTAATGTAACTTAGAAAAATGGACAAGAGTGTGGCAGCTACAGTTTAAAAGGGATAGTAATACTTCGTTTTAACTTTATTTTATTTTGTAGGCATTAAAAAAACATGAAGAATGATATAAGTCTTATCTCTCAAACCTTTATGGTTTATGAGATATTCACAAGCAAAGTTTCCCCCTCCCGCCCCTTTTACCTACTATAAACAATCTCTTCTCAGATGTGGAATGCAGTCCATAGACTGGACAGATAACAGAAGGGGACACTCTTATTCCTATGAAAACAATGAAATCCCTGCCCCCCTTGACAAGCTTTTCAGGTTTTTCCCTTATCTTAATTGAAGATTGTCCCTCTCTGCAGTCTACCTGGGCACCTCCCTTCTGCTTAGGCTGAACATTGTGACATCAGTAAAAGGGGAGGGAGGGGGACACTTTGTCATTGAATTACTCTGGAACTACAACTCTGACAGAATTGAAATAACACTCTCCAAAGTCCAAATACTATGATGATTAATTAGAGCTGTTTTTATTATGAAACATTACTATCCCTTTAATGCTGATAAATGTAAAATAATGCACTTGGGACATAAGACTCCAAAGGCAGAATATATTATTAAGGATACTGTAAAAGGAAGCAGGGGACCTGTGTAGTCCCTGGCCATCGTGCCGGGCTTCTCTCTCTTTAACCTTTTCAGTGCCAGAGGGGTATACAACACATTGCAAAGCTATGCGTTGCGTACCCCTCTGGCACTGAAAGGGTTGATGCAGCTATGAATGGATAGCCGTGCAGGCCCGAGTCGTGAAGATCTGAGGAATGGGAGTCAAAGGGGACTCTTTAGACCAGGTCTGTCCAAGTTCAGTACTCAAGGGACACCAAAAGGCCAGGATTTAAGGATTTCCCTGATTAAGCACAGGTAAGTTAATCAGTGTCTCACTCCATTTGATTGGCTCACCAGTGCTTAATCAGGGAAATCCTTACATCCTGGCCTGTTGGTGGCCCTGGAGGATTGAACTTGGACAGCCCTACTTTAGACCATTCCTAGAAAAAAAAACACCATACAAGTTGTTGTAGTCCAAGAACACTGTGTGCTTTATTGGAACTGGCCATGGTTTATAAAGGCACATTGCCAGGGAGAAAGGGGATGTGACATGAATTAGGGCTGGAACAGATTAATACAATTAAGACATAGCACAATGGAAACAGGTTATACAGACAACCATGGCCCCAGACTAATCTCATCACACAGACAACAATGTTGAATATACAATAGTGGTAAAGGGATTAAAGAAATAACACCTAATCAAACATGGACCAGACAGTGAGACACATACCACTGGAGACAAAAAGATGACAATACAAAAATACTACAACTTAACCCCTGAAGGCCCATATAAAATTGTCGTCCAAAAAATCCTCTGAAAACAGGGGTTCAGCATCCGTTAATGTATTATCAGATGTCCTTGTAATGAACCATAGGTCCGTTACAGATTTGTAAGTAAATATTTCTGATGACTTAAAGGTAGGCAAGCAATGTAACAAAGCAGCATGGAATGAAATCAGTGTGCTGGGTTGTATAGCCAGGAGCATTAGTAGAAAAGGGAAGTGGTAATAACACTACAGATCTTTGGTTAGGCTTCAGTACTGTACACAATACTCTAGTCTAGGTGGAGACCCCATCTCCAGAAGGAGATATATATATATATATATGCATTCAGAGAAGGGATACTAAAATGGTGAATGGCTTACAGGAAAAGAAATATCAGGACAGAATAAGGATCTAAACATGTATAGCTTGGAGAAGAGAAGAGAGAGTGAATATGATATAAACATTCAAATACATGAAGGGATTCAACAAAGTACAGGAGGGAAGTACATTTCAAATGAGTAGGCATGTAGGACAATAGGTCATAGTCTAAAACTAAAGAGACAGATGCTTAGATGTAATGCTGGAAAGTTTTATTTCACTGAGAGTGTGGTACATATGTGGAACAGCCTACCAGCAGAAGTGGTTGAGGTTAATACAGTGACTGCATTTAAGCATGCCAGGGACAGTCATAAGACTATCCTGATCATATGACAAGACCAAGGACCAAATAAGATTTGAGGTTTATGTAGTAGGAAAAACGTGCAGACTTAAATTCTAGGTTTCTATGCTTTCTATGTGTGTGGGTTTCTAAGTTTCACCCCCACCCACGCTTCACATCACAAAATGTGAAAAAGTATGCATTATACCCTAGATCAGTGGTTCTCAACCTGTGGGTCGGGAACCCTTTGGGGGTCGAATGACGATTTGCCAGGGGTCGCCTAAAACCATCAGATATTTAAATTTCAATTCATAACAGTAGCAAAATTACAGCGATGAAGGAGCAACGAAAAATTTACTGTTAGGGGTCACCACAACTTGGGAAATTTTATCAAAGGGTCGCGGCACTAGAAAGGTTGAGAACCGCTGCCCTAGATTATACAGTACTTCTATTTAACATTTCTATTTACATTTGATCTCTAGTTGACTTAAGGTTCATTCCTGGTAAAAAACTTTTTTTTTTTTTTTTCTTATTTAGAAAAAAAAAATCAGGTATGTTGAGGCCTTTAATACAGGAAAATGTAGATATAATATACTAAATGTATTCAGTCACCTGTCTGCTTTATGAAGGAAACCTACCTAAGAAAGTCATTGTGTTTAATTAAGAGGAACATATTCCAATGTCCTTGTTTCCCATATATTCATTTACAATATACTGGGTGAGAAAACAAATGATTCCCAGGGAGAGTGTAATGTTGTGGTCCCAAAGCCATGTGTGATCTGTTGCTTCTGAAGGGGTTAAGTTTAAACATTTTTGATAACCTGTTCATGCATATTGTTACTGTATCTGGCTGACGGGGGGGGGGGGGTAATGGCCAAATAGAAACTGTTTTTATGGGCTACGTAAATTCCTGTTTATGTATGCACATGTACCCATCACTTTCACCCAAGAAACCCCTGGACAGAACCTATATATAAACAACAGTATGTTTATAAGTCTTCTGTGTTCGGTCCTTTTCATTTAAATGTTAAACATGTTCTTATTATATATGTACTGTGAGCCTTTTTATCAACATACACCCACACTGTATATGTGTAATCCCTCAAATGACCAAGATATTTTACCCAGAATGGAAAAAGTGCGTTTTTGTATGGAAAGCCCAATAAAGTGAATGACAACTGTCCGGAAGTGTATTTTTTATATATATGTTTCACTAGAAAATGCTTATGGTTACAGTTTTATGACAGTATTAAATCCTGCAAAGCTAGAATGACAAATTTGCTGCCAAATAGGCCCCATGAGGTAGGAAACATTGGTTCCTCAGAACTGCAGGAGTTTATTTGGTTACAGTTTCAGATTTCTGCCAGCATTGAAGGGGGTTAATATGGTTACAGATTCTGACCATATTAACTCCTTCAGTGCTGGAAAGATTTGGCAAAACCTACCTACTGAGTACACCCCTGTCATAGGGTGCCAGGGTCACAGTTCTACATAGTGCATATACCTGTAGATCTGGGTAGAATTTTGTTTTATTATTATTATGGTGATTTTCAGGTAGCTCTAGCAGAGGTGATAAGATGAGATGAGACAGGCATACATATCCTTGTTTGAAAGAGATGCATCTCTTCTTTCAAATGAGAGTACTTTGGTACCCAAATAAGCATGAGGAGAAGAAAAGGGACTCTTTTAGAGCACCTCACCCTTCCTAAACATTTATTTTTAAAATGTATGATTTTGCCATACAGACCATACCATGTTGGAAATGGGAATCATGGGTTCTAAACGACAGCTTCCTCCCATCCCTAAAATAAATATATTTTTATACCAGGTCTTCACCTGGTATTAAAGGGATAGTAATACTTAAAATGTAAAAAAAAAAAAAATATGTTGTAGGGTTTATCCCCCTGAGTAAAACAAGAGTACTCCCACTGCTGAAAGGTGTTTCATTCAAAAGTTATTAATTTTCAAATTTGAATATTTTAGGTGCAATATCACAGTGGCGCTGCTGCTACACCATCCTATGGAGATTTATGGTCCCGGGACCAGAGCTGCCCATAGGATCGTGTAGCAACAGTGCCACTGTACAATTTCAGGCCATTGTGATATTGCACCTAAAAAATTTGACTTTGAAAATTAATAACTTTTGAATGAAACACCTTTCAGCAGTGGGAGTACACTTGTTTTACTCAGGGGGATAAACCCTACAACATATTTTTTTTTACATTTTAAGTATTACTATCCCTTTAACACTAGTCATGCTTACCCTAGTTAAAAAAGGGAATGGAGGAATTAGGCAGGGGGTGTAAGACCAGGGGGGCTCTAAGAGACAGCCAACCCTTCCCAGAGCTCCTAACATACAGCAGATATGTATGTGTTTAAATGTGGTGATCACCTGGCATGAACCCCTTCATGCCCACCCTTTTTGAAGAAAAAATACATACAGTATAGTTTTATATTCAATAGTAGTTGAACGCACTGTCAAACAAGTCAATGACCTGGGGGCACATCCAATGTTAAAAATGAATACATACAGTTCACATGGTAATAGGTAGCATGCACAGGCTCTTTTAGTGATGAAAGCAAGATTTTGTAAAAGAGGGACAGCACCCATGGGACTTATTTAAATAAATTTGATTCAGCAAGGAATGGTCAAGACAGTATAGTTGACTTTTCGGTCAACAAGATAAAGGTATTGTTGACCAAAACTTCAGCCATACTGTCTTGACCATTTCTTGCTGAATAAAATTTATTTAAAAATTCCCACGGGTGCTTCCCCTCTTTTGGCTACTTGATTCACAACTTTGGGATTGTGCACCTGGGCATTACACACAAACACTCTCTCTCTCTCACTGCTTGACATGATTGACTTTTATGAGACATTAATTGTCTCTTAAAGACTGAAGCGGTCATTCTGCCCATCCCTCATCCTGAAATTGCAGCTCTCTTCCTTACACATGTGATGGACATAGTCTTTGTGAGAGAACAGGAGAAACAGCCTGGAGAAAAGCCATTGTGGGATTCACAACCCTAATCCCAGCATAACATGTATGTATAATGCTGGGAAAGATATGGCTCTTGTGCCAGAGAGGTGCAGCACTGGATCTAAAAGGCTTCATCTAAAACAAAGCAAATTAAAATGCACACTCCATTTGCTAATATCTACCTCTCTGAAACCATATTTCAGTGAATCTTGAAGTACTGAAATACGTTGTCAGTTTGGATGAATGGTGTGAAAGCACAGATTTGAATTTTAGTGGCAGTCATCTGGCTGGGGACAACTGGAACATGCATTGTCATTCACATCAAGATCTGGCTTGGATTAATCCTTTTAGAACCAGAGTGGTGTCCACTGTTACAAATCTCTTGCACTAAGAGTTAAATGTGATGGTACCCCTGATAAAAAAAAATAAACATGTGCTATAAAGAAATTACTTTAGTTGGGATAATGCAAATACTAGAAGAATAAGTGAACGTGAAGCAATTGTATTTTAATGAATAGAGGGCCTTAGGCACATAATAAACATAGTGGAATCATTATGAAGCAAAGCAACTGGCTCACAGGACAGAAAATACATTTTACAAAACTTTCCTTGATTTAAATTCGGCTTTTAACCCCTTGAATGCTGGTGAGGTTTTCCAGTGCATTGCTATTTATCCCCTATGTGCAACTGACCTGCCACAAAATGACACCAGTTTCTTAGTACATGAGCCACAGGTTTCTGTTGTTACTGATGTACCTTTATGTCCTGGGTGGGGGGGATGTGATGCTGTGGCTTCATCACGTGATGCAGACAAGATCAGAAGGGGCAATTGTAAAGACAGAAGCTGGTTTGGGATGCAAGGGGGGAATCCGTTGGCTAGTACTACTGGGTTTTTTTTTTTTGTTTTTTCTTTAGCAGGGAGGAATTGCAAGCCCCCTTTGCTGTAGGCTTCCCCCAAACACAATAGAAGCAGTGTATGTAGTACTGTGATTACAAGTGGACAGAGGATCAAGTCTGGGGAAACAGTATATATGGTTCTGTGATTGTGTGGACAGTGGGACAAGACAGGGGTAAACATTTTTCTTTACTGGGTTCTAAAGCTTGGTTTTCCCCATTTCTATGGGGCAAAAGTCCAGAAAGAGTGTTCCCGACACCCTTTGCATACAACACCTGGCAAATACAGTATCCTACTGTCCTGATCTCTATGCCATTCACACTGATTACAAAATGTCTATTTTTGCAATGGGGTAGGGTTCATATAATTAACAATGGTTGTTCCAAGTTAATAAAAACCTTGAAAATAAATAAACGAGTGAGACTACAACATACCCATGAGCAGGGTCCAAGGCGATGGCTCTTGGCTGATCCAGATCTTGCCAGAGAAGGACTTTTCTGTATGTTCCATTGAAGTTAGCAACCTCTACTCTGTTTGTTTCAGAGTCCGTCCAATACAGTTTTTTGCCAATCCAATCACAAGCCAGGCCGTCTGGAGAAACCACACCAGAGATGACAACACTCTGTAAATTACCACTCTGGTTATAAACAGTTTGCTTTATGGACTCCTCGCTGACATCTGTCCAGTATATGACACCTTGTGAGTACTCGAAGTCCACTGCAGCTGCATCTTCCAAGCCGCTCATCACAACGGTAGACTCTAGTTTTGCTCCTCCGGTATCGATCATTCGAATGTCCCGACGGTTGGCAAAAAGCAGTAAAGGAGCCCCTAACAAAAGAGAGGGAAAAAAAAGAAATTAATGAGATCAGTTCACTCATTTATTTAAGATAAAGGACACTGTAAAAAAAAAAAAAAAAAAAAAAAAAAAAGTTTGACCAATTTTAAATTAACAGCTTTCCAACAATGTGGGGTACCACTTTTTTTTTTTTTTAATCAACAGGAAGAAAATAAAATTTACTGCGCCTTTAACTTTATCCTAGTAGACTATATTAAAGGGATGGTGATGTAATAAAAAAAAGCTCCAATTAATCTTCATAGTCTTTGGGCCATGGAAAGTGTTATTTCAATACTGTCAGAGTTGCAGTTCAAGAGTAATTGAATGATAAAGTATCCCCTCCCGCCCCTTTTACTGATGTAACACTGCTCACCTCAGAACATAAAGGATGTGTGCATATGGCTTGCAGAGAGGGACAATCTTCAATTAGCATAAGGGAAAAACCTGAAAAACCTGTCAAGAGGTGCAGGGTTTTCATTGTTCTTCACAGTAAGAAGATTGTCCCTTGCTGTGAGCGGACCAGATTCCACATCTGAGGGGAGGTGACTTACACTAGGTAAAAGGGGCAGGAGGGGGATACTGTATCATACTATGAAGATTAATTGGAGCCATTTTTATTTTGAAACATTACTATCCCTTTAATCTATTTTACCTGTTTGCTTTTGTTCTAATTTTTTGCACTGACCCTGAGTCAGCTATCTCCGTTTTCTTCAAATTCCCAAAGTGAGCACATTTTATGGAAAATCTGTAAAACGTCTGCAACACAACTGCAGATTCTAGGAATGCTGTAAGTACTGAGAAGAACCTGGGAAGTCCTAGGCTAACCAACTGCACCATATGGTACAAACTTAAAGGGACAGTAATACTTCGTTTTAACTTCATTTTATTTTGTAGGCATTAAAAAAAACATGAAGAATGGTATAAGTCTTATCTCTCAAACCTTTATGGTTTATGAGATATTCACAAGCAAAGTTTCCTCCTCCTGCCCCTTTTACCTAGTGTAAGCAATCTCTTCTCAGATGTGGAATGCAGTCCATAGACCAGACAGATAACAGAAGGGGATACTCTTATTCCTATGAAAACAATGAAATCCCTGCCCCCCTTGACAAGCTTTTCAGGTTTTTCCCTTATCTTAATTGAAGATTGTCCCTCTCTGCAGTCTACCTGGGCACCTCCCTTCTGATCTGGCTGAGCAGTGTTACATCAGTAAAAGGGGCGGGAGGGGGATACTTTATCATTGAATTACTCTTGAACTACAACTCTGACAGAATTGAAATAACACTCTCCAAAGTTCAAATACTATGATGATTAATTAGAGCTGATTTTATTATGAAACATTACTATCCCTTTAAATACGCATTTCTTTAAATTGGGTTTTTTTCATGTTGAACACCAAAGAGTTCCCCCAATTATGGTCTTGCATTGCACTGGAGACTTCTCTACCATTCAAGAGGTTAGACCATTTAAATAAATGGGGATGTTGGGATTTTTCTGAGTGTTGCCCTATGGTGCAGTTGCTTTGCTTCAGAACTGCTTCAACTCTTATTAAAGGGACATATCACAATAAAAAAAAAAAAAAAAAAAAAAAAAAAAAAAAAAAAAAGTTCAAATACATTTAAAGCTCGTGTACTCCTAGCCAGGACTTGTAAAATTATGTCGAGTGAATAAACCAAGCACATGCAGAAGACCGTTTCAGTGAAATAATTCTTTGTCACTAACGGGATCTCGGCTCAGCTGCAGAGCCGCAAGCCTGTCGTAGGACAGACTTCCCCTGCAGTCAGTACAACGCTTACTTCAGGGAAGGGGGAGGGAGGGGGGAACTTTGCCTTCGGTTATCTCTCAAACCATAAAGGTTTGAGAGATGAACCTGTGGGCTATTACATTATTTTACAAATATGTACAATATGGGGGATAGTAATAATAAATTATTACTATCCCTTTAAAGTGGAACTTTCATCCATTATGAAGTTGCCCTGCAATAATTAAGCAGGTAGCGACTAGCTTTATAATATATATTTTACCTCTCAAATGTAGCAGATTATAAAGAAATCCTTTATTTTAGGAGACTGACAATCAGGTTAGCGCAGTCTGCGCTGCGCAGTCAGTCCCTTCCGGTTACTTTGCGGTAACTGCAATGCTTCTCAATGGAGACCGGAACTGAGAGCGCAGACCCACAGACAAAATGTCGGCACTGATGTCTGGCTTCCGGTCTCCTAAAACAAAGGATTTATTTATAATCTACTACATTTGAGAGGTAAAATATATATTATAAAGCTAGTTGCGACCTGCTTAAATATTGCAGGGTGACTTTACATCGGATGAAAGTTCCTCTTTAAAAAATAAGGGCCGATAAGGAGACACACCAGGAAATCTCTGTAGCTCACAGTCCAGACTTGCATTTCACTTCTGGTTGCTACATTTTTCAGACACACAAGAAAATAGAAATCCATCACCATGCAAATCCTAGTCTTCTACAAATTCTGACTGGTATCTATGTGTAAGACTTCGGTTTACACAATCATATACATTAATTCCAGGTGCTAAGGCACCAAAAAACAAACAAATAGATCAACGATCAAAAAAATGATTATGCTAACACCTTCTAGTAATAAACGCACTTCTAAAGTAAGAATGTTTCAGGTTTTGGGTTTTTAACTTTGTATACGATTTTACACAATGCCTGAAACAAGTGACACTCTGCAATTCATGTGAAAACTATTTTAAATTCACCCACCCCTTTTATTCAAAAGGAGCTGACTCTGGATCCTTGACCGGGCACTGCCCATGGAGCTGGGGTATCTATGTCAGCCTAAATAGGCTTGGACACAAACTTTTCCTATTGTTAAACTTTCATTAGTACTGGATTTCATGTCCACAGAAGCAAACAAAAATCACTGATGCAGGACTCCAGGATGACAAACTCCTCCCACTGAAGCATTCTTAGGAATAACATGGGAGAATAGAAATCTAACAATGAAAGTAGAAGTTTTTTCATAGGCACTCAGAGTGCTGAATAATTATGTTTTGCCATGTTTTTGTTTTGTTCCTTTAGAGTGTTATTACCTCTTTAACACTTGAATTACCATCAGCCAATACATGGCTTAGCAATGCTTTCCACTCCTCTCAGGAGTACAAAGGTTTAAAGAACGTTTACCAACAACACAAGTGCAGCTCTGTGAAAAGAAAACAGACATACATTTGTGGAACACCAAAGGACTCCAATCCAGTGACTGGCAATATGAGGCCCTCCAGATATTTATGACTACTACTACTACTACTACTACTACTACTACAATTATCCATAACCAGTGGCAATGGGATTTATAGTCCTCAACAGCTGGAGGGGTGTCAGTTTGCCCAAACCTGCTCTAACTCTATGTTGCAGATTCTAGTCCTCAGCAGGGTCAAATATGACAACCTGCATCAGATCAGCATGGCAGATTACGGTCCATAACCTCAGCTTGCTGAGGCCTTCATCCTGCAGCAGATAGATAATGGCTGCAGCTTTGTTAAAGGGATAGTAATGTTTCAAAATAAAAGCAGCTCCAATTAATCTTCATAGTATTTGGGCCATGGAGAGTGTTATTTCAATACTGTCAGAGTTGCAGTTCAAGAGTAACTGAATGATAAAGTATCCCCCTCCCGCACATTTTACCTAGTGTAAGCCACCTCCACTCAGATATGAAATCTGGTACATACAACAGACAGATCACAGCAAGGGACAATGTTCTTACTGTGAGAACAATGAAAACCCTGCCCCCCTTGACAGGTTTTTCAGTTTTTCCCTCATGTTAATTGAGGATTGTCCCTCTCTGCAAGCCATTTGGACACCACCTTTCTGTTCTGAGGTGAGCAGGGTTATATCAGTAAAAGGGGGGAGGGGGGATAAATTATCATTCAATTACTCTTGAACTACAACTCTGACAGTATTGAAATAACACTCTCCATGGTCCAAATACTATGAAGATTAACTGGAGCTGCTTTTATTTTTAATTATTATTATCCCATTAAAGAATAATGCAACTGAGTACACCAAAAGATTAGCAGGAGGAGACTACAACAGGTTATGTGCAATCAAGGAAAACAATTTCGTATCAGTCTTCCCTTCAACCTTTTAAGAGTGCTCTAACAATGTTTTGGATACCAATCTGGCACTCATATGGTTAAAGACTAGCTGATTTGCGTGCCCAGGGAAAACTCAGCCAAAGAATCTCTACCCTACAAGGTTATTCTGACAATATGGAAAATCTGAAAGCTGCCCAAGTACTAATAAGGCAGGCATAACAATATCTGCAGTGAGGTATCTAAACAGTTGCTAGAATCCTTGGGCAAATGTCAGAAACCCAAAGAGAATCTATTAAAGTGCATGGATAATCGATCACTTCAAAGAAAATACTCTCAAGCACAAAAGCTAATAAAATGCATCTTGAATTGTTTACACATCACAGTAACATACAATCAATCTGTAGAGGAGGATAAAGTTCATCTAAGGATTCAGTTACATTGCAGCAGGATAGATAAAAAGCAAAGGTTTAAAGGGAAAGTATCACATAATACAGAAGTGGAGGCTACTTTTCCCTAATCTTATGGGAACGCCAAAGGATAAGCTATACGACTTGGTAAATCTTAACCCCTGCTGTACCAGAGCAAGTTAGCAGTAGTCAAGAGTGTATAGCTTAGTCTTTATATAGTTTAGTGAAGGAGTGTCTTCTGTTCTTTTTAAACATGACATAGAATAGGTTGAAACTTCTTGTTTAAGATTTGAATTTGATTCTTGAGACAGTAGTATGGAATCTGTGGGAAAGTATTCACCATTTCAATTAAAGAGAAAGTATTGCATAAAGCTGAAGGAATATTTTGTATATATTGCATGGTTAATCCAAGGGTTCTCCAGCAGATGAGATTGTTTTTTTTTTCTTTTTTTTTTTTCAAAATGTTGCCTCTGTCTGTCACTATGCCGGTACATGTGATCGCTGCTACGGCGATCACATGAACCGGCACAAGCAAGAAGGGCTGAGACTGAACGCCCCGGTCTCGGAGCTCTCAGTCTCAGCCTGGAATTAATGATAGCAGCGTGCACGGAGGCACGCTGCTATCATTTAAGCCATGACGGTCCTGGTCTGTTATGGGTCCTTAAGGGGATTGCAACCCATGATGGTCCAGCACCGTCATGGGTCCTTAAAGGGTTAATGAATGCATTTACCAGACCATAGTGGATTACACAGTGTGCAATGACAAAAAAAAGGAGTGTTGTGACACTCCTGTTGGGAACCACTGAAGGAAAGGAAAATAAAACACCTAAAAATTATATATTATTATATACAATTACATACAGTGTATACCAAACAAGCATATATCTATCTATATAGCTATCTCTCTCTCTATTATATATCTATATATGTGTGTGTGTGTCTATATACACATACATACATACACACACACACACACACACACACACACACACACACACACACACACACACACACACACACAATTTGCTAGGATGCATTGCTCCCTGTGTGCGTAACATGCATGGACACAGAGAGCAATGCCTCCTAGAAAACTGCATGTGCATGGCGGTGGAGGGGAAAGCAGTGGTAGAGCGGCACTCAGCAGGGATCACCGCAGTACCGCTGCTGTCCCCCTCCCCCACTGTCATGCGGCGGAACAGAAACACTTCTGCATGACCTAGTCCCCGTCGAATGACTGGCTTTAACCTACTCTGTAATAATTCTTTAACCCCTTAACGACGGGCCGCGCGTGCACCTTGCGGTCCGTTATGGACCATGGAGCATTTTTTTTTTTTGCGGCTGCGACTTCCTGCGAGGGGAGCCCGGAATTCCATGACGGTCCAGTTCCGTCATGGGTCGTTAAGGGTATAACAACCCATGACGGAACAGGACCGTCATGGGTCCTTAAGGTGTTAAGTGATACTGGAAGTCTCAAATGCTAAATAAAACCTGTGGAAGTATACATTCGTGCTTTTTGTAGGACTCTCTGATACCATCAGCATATGCAGTATTGATGGATGTCTCAAAAGTGCAGTAAAGTCTAAATCGTCAAAAGAGGAGGCGATTGTAGAATTCAGAATTTAAAATTTTGCTACTAATCACTAAAATGTATTGATTTATAATTAGTTACTCATTACAACATCAACTAAACAAAAGTAAGCAAGGGATGACTGTATAGGACAGTCTGCACAGAAACATCTAAAATGAACTGTGGTTATACAAGTTAAATAAACTGTACTTCATGACAGACAGGGAGGACTGAAATCTAGTCTTACATATGCTCTGGGAAGCAGATATTTCTGCCTTTTGCCAGGGCTCCCATTGATAGTCCAGGGTTATTTGTGAATGGGCTAAATAAATGACAACCTTTCTTAATAAAAGAGCAATGGGCACGAATCCAAATAGCAATTTAAAGGGATAGTAATGTTTCACAAAAACAGAAGCTCCAATAAATCTTCATAGTATTTGAGCCATAGAGAGTGTTATTTCATTACTGTGAGCAATGTAGTTCAAGAGTAATTGAATGATAAAGTTTCCCCCTCCTGCCCCTTTTACCTAGTGTAAGCCCCCACTCCTTAGGTGTGGAATCCAGTCCACAGACCAGACAGCTCACATCAAGGGTCAATATTCTTACTGTGAGAACAATGAAAACCCTGCCCCCCTTGACAAGTTTTTCAGGTTTTTCCCTTATCTCATTTGAAGATTGTCCTTCTCTGCAATCTACCTGGACACTCCCCGCTGATCTAAGCTGAGCAGTGTTACATCAGTAAAAGGGGTGGGAGGTGGATACTTTATCCTTCTATTACTCTTGAACTACAACTCTGACAGAATTGAAATAACACTCACCAAGGTCCAAATACTATGATGATTAATTAGAGCTGATTTTATTATGAAACATTACTATCCCTTTAATTAACAAGAATGCAACACTCAATCAATGTATATACTGGCACCCATGTTTATGTTCTGTCTGGAACTGCGTCTCTCTCATTCTTCCCTTTCTTTGCTCTATGGCAATATGTAAAAGGGATAATTTTCTAGCCCTCCAAAAAATACTTCCTACCCCTTCTTTTGTCCAGAACAAGCACTGACGAACAGAGGTGGACTGGAGTTCTACACAAGCAATGGTGGGGAGTGACGGATTTCACACCACAGATAGTAAAAGGACCAGCTGGGACCTATTGAATAGGCATGAGTGGTAGGCTCTAAGCAGTGTATCATAGTAACATAGTAAATTAGGTTAAATAAAGACACAAGTCCATCAAGTTCAACCTTCTCTTCATTCCCCAGTCATTTGATAGCTTTCCTGCTACCAAATAAATTCGTCTTCATCAGACCTTGATCTGCCTACTAATAAACAGTGTAACTCTGTATGTTCCCTCTGGAAAGAAATATATCTAATCTTCTCTTGAATGTATCCATTGTATCTGCCATAACCACCTCCTTGGGCAAAGAATTCCACAGTTTAACAGACCTCATTATAAAAAAAAAAAAAAACCTTCCTCTGCTGAAGTCTAAACCTCCTTTCCTCTAATCTCAAGGGGTGTCCCCTGGTCATCTGATCAGACCTTGGAATAAATAGCTCACCACAGAGATCCTTGTATTGACCTCTCATTTATTTGTTCAATGTGATAAGTCTCCACTTAGTTGTCTTTTCTCTAGAGTAAATAAACCAAGTTTGTCTAGTCGTTCCTCATACATCAAGTTCTCCATTCCCTTGTTTAATTTTGTTGCTCTTCGCTGTACCCTCTCTAGTTCTAGTATATCCTTTTTCAGAAATGGTGCCCAAAACTGAACTGCATACTCAAGGTGAGGACTTACCAATGATTTGTATAATGGCGAAATAATGCTATCCACTCTTGCTTCAATATCCCTTTTCATGCAAGACAGGATTTTGTTTTCTTTGGATTCTGCTATTTGACACTGGTCACCGTTTACAAATTTGTAGTTGACAAGGATACCCAGGTCTTTCTCTAACAACGAGTTCCTTAAAATGATTCCATTAAGTTCATAAGAAGACTTGAAATTAATTCCTCCCAAATGCATGACTTTCCACTTCCCCACATTAAACTTCATATTCCATTTGATTGCCCAATCTGCAATTTTATTTAAATCCCTCTGTAGAGAGCAATTATCCTGTTCTGAATTAATCACTCTGCTTAATTTAGTGTCATCTGCAAATACTGATAATTTGCTTTCTATATCTATTTCTATCACAGTCCATTCAGGTTACAATTCCATGCACTTCATTTAGTCAGAATGGTGCAGAGAGCTTGTAATCCACAAACTGACTTAAGAAGCTTGCAAACTGTAGAAAATGAAAACCAGTTTTCATTCTATGAAGGAACCGACCCAAAAACTTTGCAACAAATAAACAGGAAAAAGTGCGCATGTTGAATTCACACTTGCAATCTATATAGGTATATATTAGGGCTCAAATTAGTACACACAAGAATGATGACTTTAAAAGAAAAGAACCTTGTGAGCAAAAAGATCGCTGTCACAAGTCTCCTGGTTTCAGTGTTTAGAAAGCCAAAGGGTTTATGCTTGCCATTTAAAGTGAACTTGCACTCTCTCTTCATATTTAGAATTCACCTCTCAGTTATTCCTGATTGATAAACTATACAATGGCCAAGACTGAGAAGTGAGAAGTTTTGGCAGCTGCCATAGTCTTACTGTTCCACATATCACCAATAAATTTCCACCTCCAGCCCTATGGTGTTTTAAAGGGATAGTAATGTTTCATAATAAAAGCAGCTCTAATTAATCATCATAGTATTTGGACTTTGGAGAGTGTTATTTAAATTCTGTCAGAATTGTAGTTCTAGAGTAATTCAATGACAAATTTTCCCCATCCCGCCCCTTTTACTGATGTAACACTGCTCAGCCAGAGCAGAAGGGAGGTGCCCAGGTAGACTGCAGAGAGGGACAATCTTCAATTAAGATAAGGGAAAAACCTGAAAAACTTGTCTAGGGGGGCAGGGCTTTCATTGTTTTCATACAAAGAAGATTGTACCCTGCTGTTATCTGTCAGGTCTATGGACTGGATTCCACATCTGAGAAGAGATGGCTTACACTAGGTAAAAGGGGCGGGAGGGAGAAACTTTGCTTGTGAATATCTCTTAAACCATGAAGATTTATATCGTTCATGTTTTTTTAATGCCTACAAAATAAAATAAAGATAAAACGAAGTATTACTATCCCTTTAAGCCTGGACAATGGACACCTTGGGCACCTCAGATAATATTACCAACTGTGAACTAAAGAAGGCTGGTAGAATTGTGTGTGTAAAAGCCAGTATTCCAGCTTTCATGGAAAGCCATTTGCAAAACCTCCTCTATCCACTGCGCCAAGAAATGAAGGCTGATCAAAGCAAACAAGAGCTCAACAGAAAGGTAGTTGTGATGTGCCTTATACTACATAACCCAAACATCTGGATCCATCATGCTTGATAGCACGTCTCAGTTTCTTTCTTTCTTTCATTAGAAAAATCTGAATTACAAACAAATATAAACAAGAAGCACACGCAAGTTACAAATATACCTTCATTTAGTTCTAACTTGGCAAACTTTACATATTGTTTAACTCATGTTAAAGAGGAACATTCTACTAGTAATAAGTGGCGCTTATTTTGTTTAACCCTTTTTGTACAAGAGGGGTCTCCAAAGAGCCATGTTGGACATGCTTCTGGAGCTTTAAGCGTTAACAGAAGGACTTACCATGGTAGGTAACCTTCATACAGTAGTCGGGTACACCTACATATTTTATTTTTGTGAATTTTATTTCTGTTGTAGTCTACAGCTAGTTGTTTTGGTTTACAGCCGCATAACATTAAGTGACCCCTATAAGCCTTTCAGGACTACTGAAGCCTAGTTTGCTCTGAGTAGGTGTGACACACATAGGCAGATTTCAGAGATCACTATATTCAGGAAGCTGAAGATATTATTCAAAAAACATACATGAATGAAGGACTTCTAAATAGTTCAGTCTAGTAAACAAATTACATTAAAACTAACACCTAAGACTGAAACTGGGTTATATATAATTCTAGCTATCAAGTACTTCCAGCTGGCATCTGCAGAATTTTATTTTTTGTTAAATCCCTAAAATCAAATCCTAAAGGTGCATTTTGAAAGCATGTGTACAAAATCCCATATAGAACAACTTGACTGCTTCTGCACAAGTATTGTCGCTAATGTATAGAGATTAGCACTCACTGCTCTTCTATTCAGCCCATTTAGAGACAATGAAACACTCACTTTTAAGACACACTATAACTATAGTAATAAGAGTCCGGGGGGGGGGGGGGGGGGAGATGGAATGGGAGCCATGATGGAGATGGAATGGGGATTTTAGGCCTCAGAAAACAAAGAAGTTACAGATACACATACTAGCATGAAGTACATGGTAATTGTTTAGAACTAGGGTATAATTCTCCTTTAATGTCAGAAAGGTGTCAAGAACTCAATAAAATCCTCTGCAAAAGCAAACTGAGGACGGAGTACCTGTTGCCCAGAAACCCTCTTGCACTCTTTTCATCCAGTCAGACAAAGGCAAAAATCTTTAGCACAATTAATAATGAGAAATGCTTGAAATATGTCTATGCCTATAGGTAGGTAACCAGCTTCCCACTGGCTACTGTTAGTGTACAATCCCAAAGGATGACTTGAGTTGCGGTTTATCAACAGCCAGAGAGATGCAGATTTTCACCCCTTATTAAAAGGCAAAATCTTTTTATTCATTATTTTTCTTTTATCCCTCTGTGTGTAAAGGTTGGATTTTAAAGGTTTAAAAAGCAAATTATTTTTATTCATCGTTTTCTTTTTGTCCTCCTGTGTGTTTAAAATGGAAGTTTCACTGCGTTAAAGCAGAACTTTCACATATTAATAAGTCGCCCTTCAATCATTAAACATATGGCGACTAGCTGGCAGATTCTACAGAAATCTTTAATCCTCAGAGACCAGAAGCCAGTCATCAGCGCAGACATCTTGTCTGCGCGCCTGCGCGGTCGGTCTCAGTCTCTGTAAGAAGCATTGCACTGTGCCACAAGGTAACAGCGCAGGCTTGCAGACATCACTGTGGGAAGATGTCTGCAGTCCGTCCTGCCTGTCAGCCTGACAAGAATTGATAATCCTCTTTTACAAGGTAATAATTCTGGTGACTAGCACTACTAAGAAGCTAGTCGCCAGATGGGGAATTATTTAAGCTCAAGTTGTTTAGGGGTGGTAGTTCCACTTTATCGCAATAATTTTAGGAGACTCGTTGCTAGAAAAAGATCTGAGAATCCTTGTAAGCTATAAACTTGGAAACAGTGACCAGTGTCAAATAGCAGTAGCAAAGGCAAACAAAATCCTGTCTTGCATAAAAAGGGCTATGGAAGCAAGAGTGCATAACATCTTTTTGCTACTGTACACATAGTTGGTAAGACCTCACCTCGAATATGCTGTGCAGTTTTGGGCACCAGTTCTAAAAAAGGATATTCTAAAAGTATAGTGAAGAGCAACACAATTAATTAAAGGGAATGGAGTACTTGACGTATGAGGAATGTCTAGACAAACATTGTTATCTTCTTTAGACGACTAAGAAGAGATCTTGTTACACTGTATAAGTATATGCAAGGTCAATACAAGGATCTCTCTGGTGAGCTTTTTATTCAAAGGACTCAACAATTAACTAGGGGCCACCCCTTAAGATTAGAGGAAAGGAGGTTTCAACTTCAGTAGATAAAGTGTTTTTTAATAGTAAGGTCTGTTAAATTATGGAATTCTTTGCCGAAGTATGTGGTAATGGCAGATTCACTACAAACATTTAATCCAATGCATTGCAGAGAAAGGTGTTGGAAACCCATCTACCATGTAAGGCACTAACAACCTATTTAAATTAATGTCAATTTTTTTCATGTCTCCCCTATAGGGTAGCTGGTTCATCTACTTTTTCTTTTCAAAGTAAAACCCAAGTGCTTTAACTATTTGAGTCAGAATGATATCCAATACATTGGCACTCAAAGGGTTAAGAGGTTGGCAGAATACACACACACACACACGTTCAGCATACTGATTCTCATTGTCAGTCAGCTTCCTGCGAGAGTGCAGGTGGGACACAGGCTTTCCTTCAACGTCTCCTTCTGAAGCCTGGTATGTCACGCAAAGAGGAGACAGCACATTACACCTGAATGCATTCCCTAATGAATCTGTGTATTTAGGAAATGTTCTTCAAAGCCTCAGAACAAGTACCAGTCTCAATGGAGTTCTGCTAATTCCCTGAATACAATAGATACAGATTCCGTCTCCTCTCTTTTATATAATAAGAATAAAAAAAAAAAAAATAATAATAAAATAAAAACTGCTTCCAAAAGTGAATTCATTGAAGGTGCTGTACTAAAAACGTGGTGGAATTCTAGGGTAAACCAACTGCATTATAATGCAGATAAAATTTTCCATTTATTTAACCCTTTGAGTGCCAGAGGGGTACAACAACAGTGCATCACAATGTACTGGAGACATCTCTAGTATTCAATGAATTAAAAGTCCTATTTAACCCTTTGTGTGCCAGAGGGGTATGCAACACATTGCTTTGCAATACGTTGCATACCCCTCTGGCACTCAAAGGGTTAAAAGAATGGGAATTTTTATTTGTTCCCCATGCTGTAATTGGTTTGCTCCAGAACCATCCCACCTTTCTGCAAATTTGCTTTGTGTTTCTCTACAGAATTGTGTAGAACTTTAAAAGAAAGTTAGTTATAGCACATCTGGCTTTTCTTATAACCCTGGGATGGGCAACATGAGTCCCTCCAGCTGCTGCCCAACTATAATCCCCATCATTCCAGGCTAACCAGCGGCTGGCAGGGGATGATGGGAATTTTTAATAGATCTCCCTAGAATTCAACACCTTAAAAGCCCCATTAAAATCAATGGGAATTTTCAATTTGCCTCCAGACAATTTTTAATTGGTTTGCACCAGAATGGCTACATTTTAGCTTGATGAATAAGGCCCTGTATAGCAGTTTATCAGTATCTAGATGTTAGGTGGTGCAGAGCTATGAAAATGGTTCTGGTGCAAACCAAGAGCACCATAAGGAACAAATTCCTAAAACGCACTCTTTAAATAAGTTGTTTAACCCCGTAACAACCCTTTACGGTCCTGGCAAATCATGGGTAGATTTCGTTAAGGACCCATGATGTGCCAGGACCTTTATGGAATTCAGGGCTCCCCTCGCGGCTGAACGCCATTCAGGGAGTAAAGAAAAGCAAAGAAAAAAAAAAAAGGATCCGTGGTCCTTAAAGGGATAGTAATGTTTCATAATAAAAGAAGCTCTAATTAATCATCATAGTATTTGGACTTTGGAGAGTGTTATTTCAATACTGTCAGAGTTATAGTTCAAGAGTAATTCAATGACAAAGTATCCCCCTCCCGCCCCTTTTACTGATGTAACACTGTTCAGCCAGAGCAGAAGGGAGGTGCCCAGGTAGACTGCAGCGAGGGACAATCTTCAAATAAGATAAGGGAAAAACCTGAAAAACTTGTCAAGGGGGGCAAGGCTTTCATTGTTCTGATAGGAAGAATATTGTCCCCTTCTGTTATCTGTCTGGTCTATGGACTGCATTCCACATCTGAGAAGAGATTGTTTACACTAGGTAAAAGGGGTGGGAGGGGAAACTTTGCTTTTGAATATCTCTCAAACCATAAAGGTTTCAGAGATAAGACTTCTATCGTTCTTCATGTTTTTTTAATGCCTACAAAATAAAATAAAGATAAAATGAAGTATTACTATCCCTTTAAGTGACGGCCGCATGCGCGATCAGCCGTCCTTAAGGGGGTTAACCTATTGAAAGCTTTGCATTGTTTTGGAGATCTCTCTAGCTTACTGGGAATTAAATCAAATCAATGGACATTTTTCTTTTTTCTACATATGCTGCATTTGGTTCGCACCCATATTTGCCCCCCCATTTCTCACTATATCAGCCTCTGTGTAGTGAAATGTGTTTTACTCTGTGCCTACATGTGTCGCTGTGTTACCATATCGTCATGAGCTATAGAAAATGTTGGAGCAAATGGCACTGAGAGCAAGGCCTTGGCTTCTAGCATTTCTCTGAAGTGCTAATTGTCAGTTTCATTTCTTCAGAGGCTCTGAATGGGGAAGTGTTTTCCAGTGGAGTGATTCCTTGGTCCACAGTCTGTGCTGGCTGATGGAAACACATGGGAGGAGTGAGGCTTTACTTTTATGAAGATTTATCAATAAGTCACAAATAAGAAGAGTTTGTCATACAGTCACCCGATTCATGAACTCTCAAACACACAGAGAGGTGGTCAGTGCACTGCAAATCAATGCATACAGTGGGTACCAGTTCGGTGGGTTAACGCATTGGAGGCCTTTCTGGAAAGCTAGGAATAAAAGCTCCATTTAAAGGGGAAGTGTTGTTTAACCCCTAAACGACCCTTGATTGTCATAGCACGTCATGGGTTGTTTTGACTTAACGACCCACGACGTGCTATGACCGTCATGGAATTCCGGGCTCCCCTAGCGGCTGCACACCGTTCAGGGAGTCTGGAATACGAATTGGACAAAAATAAAGTTCCGTGGTCCTTTATTGACAGCAACATGCCTGCACGGGTGGTCGTTAAGGGGTTAAAAGTAGCTGTACTTAATCCCTAGGGAACGCATTCACACTTCCCTTCTGTGTGCTGTGAACAACTTCTATGATTATGTCAAGCTCCAGTTAGCATTTCACAATGCTTGAAAATGATAGAAGCCGTTCACACCACACCGAAGGGAAGGGTGAACGCGCTCCCTGGGTAAGCTGGGAGGGAGGTGGGAGGAGAATTAGGCAGTCAGGTAGAGCTGTGCCGGTGATTCGGAATGCTGCATTACGCTGATCAGCACAGCTTGAAGATAGTGTATCTTTTAAACTACTTATTTAAAAAAACAGCTTTCCTATGACTATGACTACTGTATTAGCTATAGTAAAAAATGTTTATAAGGTGATACATTCCTTTTAAGAAATGTTATTTAATTTGCTCCAAAAAAATAACAGAAATTGGAGAAGTGATATCACTGTTCATTCTCGATGGGTGTTCCTCACAATATTTATTTCTAGGTCTCCCCAAGTAAAGGGTATCCCAGGCATGGGCCCTTTGCTCTCCATGTGCCTAGAGGGAATCAACTGCACCACACCGACGAGACGAGACCCATAGGTCTGTTGGTTTTGCCGATTGTCTCGTGCAGAGAGGATTTACCTGACAGTTTGGAGCTGGACCAGTCTGATATGGATATGTTCTCTCTGCAGTGACACATGGGAGTGAAAAAAAAAAATCATTTGAAGCACCACTGAAGAGCCACCATGCCTCAGAACAAGACACTTTATTTTGTTTGTTCTCGTTGGGAGCTCGTCACAATAATTGTTTCTAGGGCATGCAAAGGATTAAAATCACAAAACAGAGTGGAGCAATTCAGGCACAAATCAATCACTCAAGAGAAAAAGGTTAAATTCTAACTTTATATAGGACTTTTAAAGGGACAGTAATGTCCCCAAAAAATACCCAGTTTTGTAGACTTTAAAAAAAACATAATAATAATAAAAAAAAAAATATATATATATATATATATACTCCAAACCTGATCTCTCAAACCGCTATGGTTTGAGAGATATAGAGATTCAAAGTTTGCCCTTCTCTCCCTTTCACCTGACGTCAGTGTCTAGCTGACAGCAGGAGATCCTGGTCCAGGGACCAGCAGGTGGCTCTGCAGCAGAGCCGGAATTGTGTTATCTATAAAGAATTAATTCATTGGAAAGGTCTACAAAGTGTGCTTGCAAACCAGGCACACTTTGTAGATCTTTCCATTGAATGCTTTATAGATAACGCGATCTCGGCTCTGCTACAGAGCCTCCTCGAGTCATATGACTCGATTCTCCTGCTGTCAGCTTTACAGCTGACATCAGGAGAAGGGGAGGGAGGGGGGGACTTTGAATCCCTATATCTCTCAAACCATAGCGGTTTGAGAGATCGGGTTTGGAGCATTTTTTTTTATTTTTTTTTTAGTCTACACAACTGAATTTTTTATTTTTTTTGGGACATTACTCCCTTTAACACCTTAAATGATATAGAGGTATCCAACACACTGTGTTAAAAACATACCTAACCACCAAGGGATTATGAAACAAGTGGAACAAATAAAATGTATACAAGTTAAAACAACTGGCCCTGGCCTTAACTAAATTAATAGAGCAATGATAACTAAAAGTAACTGACAGGGTTAAGTAGAACCTAGAAAAACAGACTAAAACAATTAGCTTAAACTGCAATTATGGAACAATAGGATCTTATATTACTTATTGTGTTTGATCTGTCCAGGTTTATAAAACCACCTTTCAGTGGAGGCAGGAGAAAGACATTCCGCAGAGAGGGTGGGAGGGAAGCGGAGGAAACACCAGCCTTCCTTGTACAGAGAGTTCCCAAGTATGTGTAAAAACAAGTCACACCAACTGCTTGATCCTGAGGACCTGTCATCGAACAATATGGTTTTAACTTTCAGAAACACCTTTGTCCTATGCGCACTACAGGTTATCGTCTAAGTCTTACTCTAACAGCTTTAACAGCTTAAAGAAAAGCTTCTTATAGGAGAATTAAGTCCCCTAATAACACCTCCCCTACACCCACCCTTACCTAACTTGGCCTCAAAATCCTAATGGCCCCCATTAATTTTTCTTCCTGCACCTTTGAGGCATTATCTTCAATCAATCATGAATGTCATGTCCATGGTGACAGGCTGGCAGGTGTTTTCTGTTTTGCTTTTTTCTTCAAACTGAAGTAGTGCGAGAGCCTTCATAATCCTTTAATGACCAAAGGTATGTGCAACGCATTGAAATGCCCTTAGCCACACTCCCACTCATTGTAACTCCACCATCGGACCCATTACATAGAAAATAACCTTATCCTATGACTTACAAGTAGAAAAGTTCTCTGAACTACTTCTCAGTTCTCAGTCAAATGTTGGACCTTCAACCAAACACAAGAGAGGCACACTACCTTGTGCCTTGAATCTGGGAAAACAAAGAAAAAAGAACAGCTAAATGGCTACTCAAAAAAACTGCTGTTGTAAGAAAGTGTCTCCACTGAACACTTTCTCCGCACACAACAGTTCACCACTCGCGGCACAAGAGATTGATCAATTTCGGAAGGATGATGACGAGGCAATCCAGAACATTAACCCCTTAATGTATACTGCTGTGCCAGGACCGTCACAGTTGTCCGGCACTTAAGGACCAGTGATGGTCCTGGCACGTCATGAAATTCAAGGCATGCCGCACATGGAGCCCTGAATCGGATCGTAACAAAACAAAAATGCCCCGGGGTCCTTCAGTGCCGGCCGCGCGTGCGCCGGTCCTTAAGGGGTTAAGGATAAGAGTTATACTCTGAATCCCAAAATACGTATTAATAGGACTTAATGTGTAAAAACAAAATTTATATTTAAAGGGAAGTAATACTTAATAACTACACTATCTTTCTTAGTAACACATGGGTACTGACATTGCGGAGTGAGGATTTAAACGTTATTGCAGCATTTTATTGGATGCAGTACCTCCATGGCCTGAAATCTGAGGGTGATGGTGTTGCAATCTATGGATAGCTATGGTCTGTTAACCAAAAATCTACATAGCAGTGGTTGTCATTTTTATTTTTGTGCAAGGCACCCTTAACACTGAAATGGAATTTTCAGGGCACCCCTAAATTATTATGTAATTTGTCAAGGGTATAATGAAGCCGACAAGTATATAAAAAGTTATTCTAAGCTCTCACAATCAGAATAATAACAATCAAATGTACTGTGCATAGTCAATTTCATAAAGATACACTTTTAAATTCAACATGTACATTTTTGTCAAAGTCTTTATGGAACAAAAGGGGGACTCTAATTGGAAGTCCACGGCACACCAAAGCGCCACGCCACACTGGTTAAGAATCACTGCGCCACAGGATTCTGAAGAAAAAGCACCACTGTAAAATGTCTATGGAGGTGCTGCACACAAAAATGCAAGTCTGAACTGCAATAACTTCTGAATAAATCTTCTCAGTAGTGGGAGTGCCCTTGTTCAATTTAGCAGTATAACCCATGATTTATTATATTATATATATATATATATATACACACACACACACACACACAGTGTCCGAAGGGAAGCACGCTCACCAATTCTGTATCTTTAATCTGGGTGCTTTACTTGTGGGAGATAATGTAGATGACAAATGAGTCAGCACTCACAGGACTTGTTTTAAAGTGAAATTTACTCAGTGTCAATGTTTCAATGTTACACATCTTCCTCAGGACAAAGGAAATGGACCCCACCCCCCTTCTATATATACCAAAAAACTAAAAACCCGCCAAGTTCCACAATCCTAAGTGACTGATGACATTTTCATTTGCCTAAAGAGTACAGTCAATAGTGTATATACATAAAGAATCCCACGTGTATATACATAGAATAGTGCATAATGTGAACACCGCTGTGTTCCAATATACCCATGCTGAATCGTGTGTGGAGTGTGACAGAAAGTGCACTATATACAGTATATACATAAGCAGCAACACGTATCGCTATTTACATGTCAAATCACTGGATCGGTATGTGGCATGTATATTGATTGCTGCATTTCTAGTATACGATGTTAAGACATTCCACTAGATTCAGACTGGAAATCTGAACTTATGCTCCACACCTTAAATCAGTGAGGACTAAAAGAAAAATTGTGATCATCAGAAGTGAAACCATATTACCATACTGTATCAGAGACAGGACTCCCACATACTGCAAAGCGTGTTGCGCTCACAGAAATAATACAGGCTGATTGGGACTATTCTCCTAATGGATTGCTACACCAACTTAAATAAGTAATAAATAATATAGTTATAAGGGTGATGGCCATTCTGAGTTCACAACCCTATGTACATGTATCCGGACTCACTGGATTCACCTAATCATATAGACCAATGTGTTCGGTTAGACTTAGAGGTGGACATATGAAGGAGAGTGGGCTAAGCTGACAGATGTCCCGACGTTATCAGGATTCCTATGTCTGCTATGCAAAAACCCCAGTCAGGAACCCTAAACAGGGATGATGTCCGTACCACAAAAGCACTTCATTCCACACTCAGACAGTCAGTGGAACAACACTGTAGCAAGAAACTGCATGGGGAAGTAATTAATCAGTTTTAGCCACTCTCCCTAATAGGAAGTATGAATAGATGAAAATACAATTAGCAGCCACTAGGTGTCCCAATACCACACAGAAAACGCATATAGTAATTGCATTATTGTAGTGAGCCCTATCAAGCACAGCATGGGGTATTGATTTCACTCTAATAAAAGCAGGAGTAAGATATCTGCTCATTTAAACCATGAAGTGAAACTGTATTTAGACTGTATATCCTGTACGTTTCCCTCTGCAATAAGACCATCTCCCTATATCCTCCCCTCTTCAGTGGGGGTACACGGTCGATAAGAATTGTTTTCGTGATGGCCAAAGTATGTCCATTCTCCATCCAATGTTGAGCCACCGGTTTGTCCGAATGTTTCTTTGTGAAGGCCCGCCTAATGGTACTCCTGTGATTTGCCATTTGTTCTCTGAATGTGGTACTGGTTTTTCCCACATAATATAATCCACAGGGGCACATGATTAGGTATGCAACAAAATCCATAGTACATGTGAGTCTGTATTTAATACTTATTTTCCTGTTTGTATGTGGGTGCCTAAAAGTGTCCCCTGCAATCACTGTGTTGCATGTAGTGCAATTCAAGCATTTAATGCATCCTAATTTCAGTTTAGGCATCCATTTGGACTTTTTTTTTCAATGTTGGTAGATACATTTTTAGTTCTCTGTCTATCGGTTTTCATGAGCGTTTCCTTGAGTCTTTTGCCCCTTCTCTAAGTTACAAAGGGGGGTTTCATATTGGTAAAAGGAAGTGTGGTATCCATAGTCACAGTAGGCCAGTATTTTCTAATTATTCTGCCTATTTTAGGTCCCATTACAGAATGGTTACATACAAATGCCAGACGGTCCTCTTTGTTCCTCTCATTTGTGTTATTCAAGAGGTCCTACTGTTTGATCCCTTTACATCTGGATACTGTTCATTGATGAGTCTCTCAGAATAACCTCTTTCTATGAGCCTTTTACTCATTTCTTTCAGTTGGGTGATGGTATTCTTCAGATCAGTATTATTTTATATCACCCTGAGGAATTGTGAAAATGGGACCCCCTTAATTTGGGCGGCAGGGTGATCACTACCTGCCAACAAAATCAAGTTTTTATCTGTGGGCTTTGTGAATAGTGTTGAGCAGATCCTTGCATTCTCAACATACAGCCTAATGTCCAAGAACTCTATACTGTGAGTGCTGTAATTCATTTTAAACCGCACAGGGCTCTCCAGGTTATTGAGTTGACTGTGCCATGCAATGAGCTCTTCTCTGGTGCCTTCCCATAGCAGTAACAAGTCATCGATATATATTTTGTAAAACCTAATTTTGGAATTCAGTAAATATTGACGTTCATATGCAAGCATATATAAGTTTGCATATGTGGGGGCCACATTAGAGCCCATTGCAGATCCAGTCAATTGCAAATAGAACTTATTTTCGTACCTGAAGTAGTTACGTGTCAATGTGATATACAACAACTCATAAATAAATTCAACCGGAACGCTACTATCATGATGAGAATCAATGAGCGCTTCCCTAACTACCTGTATACCATCATCGTGTGGGATGATGGTATACAAGCTGTTCACAACCATGGTCACCAATATAGTCTTATTTTCAGTGCAGGAGACATCTTTCAGTGCTTTGAGCAAATATGTGGTATCCTTAATGTAAGAATCCATCCTAACTACTAGGGGTTGAAAGATAGTGTCTAAGTAAATGGCTATGTTTTATTGATCCCCTGCCTGACACAACCGGCCTCCCTGGAGGAACGTTGGGGTTTTTGTGAATTTTAGGCAGATTATAGAGAATAGGGATTTTGGGATGTTGCCACTGTAAGTATTTATATAGATTATTGTCAATCCATCCACAGTTAAGTGCTCTCCTAAGTGTGTCATCAATACTGGTTTTATACTGTTTAATATGGTCATATGTCAGTTCTTTATAGGTTTTCAGACTACTCAGCTGTGAGAGAATCTCGTCATTATATTGGACATAGTTCATCACAACGATCGCACCCCGTTTGGAGCTGCTGTTTTTGTGAAACATTACTATCCCTTTAAAGAGGTGTCAATCTTAGACACACCAGCAGTAGGGGACAAATACAAATTCCTACGGATTTAAAGTGAATATGGCCCCAAGTCTCCAGCATCTTCTTCGTATTGTGCCAGATGTAGAATACCAAAGACCAAAACAGGATGGAAAAAAAATATATATTTTACATAATAGATTTCCAATGGATTAAATATGTCAGTAACACAAGGACTGTTTAATGTACCCATAGTAACCAAATACTTTGCAGTGCATATATGCACAGTTTTAGACGTTTGATCTCTTCTTTGGCTAATAACTCAAATCATTTTAAATATATAAGACCACTTTATTTTTACATTGAGAATTCCTCTGGCTCCTCTGGGTGAAAAGGAATCTGGCAATGGTTAAAAAAGTCAGGATCAATGCATTACAAAGAAGTGTTAACATTAAAAAAATTGTTGCAGAGATGAAAAAGACAGGAGAAAGCTAAAAGAAAAAAGGACTGGAAAAGCGAGCTCATGCACAAGAGAGAGAAACGGTAGATCAGGAAAGAGAAACAGGAAAGTGAGTGAGAGATGGGAAGGCGGAGAGAGATTAATTAGCATACTTGGGAACTTTGACTTCTGGTGCCACTGGGGGGAGAAAAATGACGCGATTCATGACAAAAAAGGATCAAGGCTTAATAGCGAGTGGGGGCGGAGCTTAACCTACATGGCCAGACGAGGAGGAATAGGCTGGGGAAGGAGAAGTGGGTAGGGAATGGGAGGGACAGAATGGGAAAAAGCAGAATTTTATTAAAAAACTTCCCACATCCAGACAATCAGACTCTGCCCCTGGTAATTAGCAGCAAAAACCTGAGTCTCTGGAGCAAATCAGGAGAGTTCCCAGCTTTGAACATTGGAAGGCAGCGCGAGAGAGAGAGAGATGTAGGAGCCAGTGTAGGTTAGTTGTTGTCAACTTCAATCCTCAAAATACCCTAACTTAGTCATAGAAAAACAGGTCAGACCATTCATCGTAGTTAATAGCACTTATTTCTGATGTAAGTTTTGAACAGTAAGAGCTAATTACGCTGTATTTATATGACGGAGGGATAAAGTGTATTCCTCCCACCCCTTTTCCCGATCACCCCCTCCCCATAGATCTGAAAAAGAGGATTTTAGTCTTACCTGTTGCATCCTTTTCTCTTCATCCATACAGGTTACTGCTAACTCTGGGTAGACTATCCACCGCTTTAAGTAGGCAGGAACAATTCTAGAATTGATTGCAGGGGGTGGAGCCTACCTTCCCTCCTTGGCTGCAGCTAGCCAACCAGCTCCAGAAAGATTTGAGACACTAACTATTGACTAGATAGTAGAAGGGAAAGAAGACTCCAGTGAGCTTGACCCCGAAGGACCCCCACGGTCTGCTACAGGAGAGCCAAGCGTGGTCCCTTGACAGGGTGGGAGACCAGTAACCCGTATGATCTAAGAGAAAAGTATTTAACAGCTAAGACTAAAATCCTATTTTCTCTGTTGTCCAATACAGGTTACTGGTAACTCTGGGATGTCCAACCATTGAGTCTCCCCAGAGGTGGGAAATAAGGCAAGAACCAGGCTCAAGGCCCCCAAAGTCACCAGAGCAGATATGAACCATCAGATCAGAGATAGCCCAAAAAACAATGAAGTGTCGATGGACAATGAACAGGGGTAACAACACCCCAGTTGTTACACAGCATGCTGAACTAGAGCCAACAGGGCTCAAAAATTAAGGAATCACCAAGAACCGAAGAAAATCCTAGACCGGCAAGACTGCCTCCAGGATTTTCCTCTCAAAGCTGGCATCAGCCGATGCCAGCACATCAACACGGTAGTGCTTCGAAAAGGTGTGCACAGTGGCAGCCTTGCACAACTGATCAGCAGAGGCCTGATTCTTGTAAGCCCAAGAGGCCCCAATAGATCGAGTAGAATGAGCCATGACCCTGAAAGGGACAGGCTTTTTCCTCAGCTCATAAGCCTTACAAATAGTGGACTTGATCCAAGAAGTAAGTCACTTTGGATGCAGGTCTTCCTGCCCTAGGACCCTCAGGAATGACGAACGCAATGTCTGATTGCCTGATAGACTCGGTGCAATGTACATAAAACTTGAGACAACGCACCACGTCTAACAAGTGGAGATCCCTCTCCTTGTCAGATGTGGGGTCAGGGCAGAAAGAGGGCACCACAATCTCCTGATTAATATGGAACTCCTAAAGCACCTTCGGGAGAAACTCCTGACAGGTGCGAAACACCGCCTTGTCATTGTGAAACACCAAATAGGGTGGTTTACAGGACAGAGCATCTAACTCCGCTACACAACGGACAGTCACAATCGCCAGGAGAAAAGCCATTTTCTATGTCAACAGGCGTAGAGAAATAGTAGCCAAAGACTCAAATGGAGGGCGCTGAAGAACACCCAAAACCAAGTTAAGATCCCACAGAGGAGCAGGATTCTTGAAGGCAGGACGAGTATGATCAACGCCCTGATAGAAAACCTTGACATCAGGAAGGATGGCAATGTGCCTCTGAAAGAAAACAGAGAGAGCTGAAGTCTGAACATTAAGGGAACTCAAACTGAGGCCCTTATCCACACCGTCCCGCAAAAAGGCCAGGACCGTAGGCAGACCAAATTCCTGAGACAGGTCCTTGTCAGCACACCAAGATAGGAATGTCAGCCAGACACAATGGTAGATCTTGGAAGAAACAGGCTGGCACTGAGCATAGTAGCCACCACACCAGAAGAAAACCATTTCTTCCTCAATATTGAGGATTCAATTTCCAAGCTGTCAAGGCTAGACGATGAACATCCTCCTTCCACAGGTAACCCTTTAGAAGAAAATCCGGATGGCAAGGGAGCCGGAATGGCTTCGCCACTGACAGATCCAGAAGCTCTGGAAACCAAGCTTGGCAAAGCCAGTACGGAGCAATCAGAACGACTGGACAACACTCCAGTCTTAAATTCCTTAACACCCTGTGCAACATTGGGTGGGGAGGAAAGATGTAGGCCAGAGGGAATAAACAAGGAATGGACATTGCATCCACTGCCAGAACTAGAGGGTCCCTCCATCCAGAGCAGAACCTCAGAACCTTCCTGTTGTGTCTTGTCATCATCAAGTCGATGTAAAGAAGACCCCATTTCTGAACAACAAGGGTGAACACCTCTGGGAGCAGCTCCCACTCTCTGCTGTCCACTGTGTGTCGACTGAGGAAGTCCGCCATGACGTTGTCTACACCAGGAATGTGCACTGCGGATATGGCAGGAACATGTTCTTCTGTCCAGGACAAAATAGCATTGACCTCCAACCAAGCAGCGAGACTTCTTGTTCCGCCCTGCTTCTTGATACAAGCCACGGCGTTATCGGACTCTACCTGGACTGGGCATTCTTTCAGATGGGGAGTCCAATGACGAAGGGCATGGAATATCTCCCGAAGCTCCAACACATTGATGGGAAGGAGAGATTCTTCCAAAGACCACAGACCTTGTGCACTTAGGCGACCCAGGATCGCTCCCCATCTGAAGAGGCTGGCATCCATCTTCACAGTGGTCCACAAGGAAACTAGGAAGGACTTGCCCTTCAGCAGTTTGAAGAGGTTGATCCACCAAGACAAACTCAGTTCTACATGAAGAGGAAGAGACACCAACATCTTCAGAAGGTCCAGCCGACCCCTGCACACCTGGATCACAAACCGCTGGAGTTCTCGGATGTATGAATTTCCCCACTAGAGATGACAGCTTCTTGGCTGGAACTGGATCTTGAGCCAGGATCAAAGAAACCGTGTGGGCAATCTGCTGAGCCACGTCGTCCGTGAGAAACACCATGTTCTTCTGGGTATCGAAGAGGAGGCCCAGGAAGACTAGACTAATGAGTCCGGATCACAAAGGAATTGAGACCCTTTAAATCCAAAATGGAACGACAACTGCCATCGTTCTTGGAGACCACAAAGAGGTTTGAGTAAAAACCCATACCTCTGTCCTAAACTGGAACCGGCTCCAGAACATCCATGTCCAGAAGAGCCTGAACAGCACCGAACAGATGGCGTTTCTCTGCGTCCTGAGGTGTATAGTAGGAAGGAAGCGAGACAAAAGGGATCCTGTACCCTTCCTTCACCACCTCTAAAACCCATGGGTCCGTCACTGAATCCTCCCAAATGCTGTGATAGTGACGCAGATAACTACCCACAGCAGAGTGTGGACCCGGGTTCGGCGAGTCATGCCGAAGAAGGCTTGGAAGCCTTGGGCTTGGAGGAGACCTTGGGCTTCAATTGCTGTTTGGGCTTGGAAGAGGTATGCAGAGCTGAGGGAACCATCTGGTTCGCCGGACGTGTCTCATTCTGAAAGGAACGAAAATAGAGAAATTTTGCTTACCGTTATTTCCTTTTCTTCTGTGTATCTCCACGTCACTGAAACCAATGGGATTACTTCCTGCCTCCAGCTGGTAGGACCATGAAAAATGTTTAAAAATGGACTCCTCCCCCAACCTCCTCAGTTATACTTTTGTCCAAGCCTCTATATCCAACCTGTAGTGTTTAATAAAGGTTGAGATAGAGGACCATGTAGCCGCCTTACACAAGTCTTCGGCAGAGGCATTGGCTCTTATAGCCCAAGAAGTGGCTACAGCTCTGGTAGAATGAGCCTTTAATTTAAGGGGCGGATCCAATTTAGCTTCTACATAAGCAGAGATAATGCACTGCCTAATGCATCTGGCAATAGATTGTTTGGATGCAGAAAAACCTTTTCTTTTTCCATAGTACTGAACAAAAAGGGTGTCTGATTTCCTAAAGTCTGCCGTTCTCTGAAGGTAAGTGGAAAGACACCTAACTAAATCTAAAGAGTGCAGCCTTACTTCCTTCTCGCCCTTTGGGGAAGAACAAAAGGAGGGAAGAACTATTTCTTAATTCTGACTGAGTTCCGAAACTACCTTTCCCCTAAAGGATGGCTTCATCCTAAGCACTACTTTATCCAGGTGGAAAGATAGATAAGGAGCCTGGCAGGAAAGGGACTGTAACTCATTAACTCTTTTGGCAGAGGTTATGGCTGTAAGAAAAATTGATTTCCAGGTTAAATGCTTTAAGGATATTGTGTCAATAGGTTCAAATAATGGAGAATCCACCAGTTGCATCAGAACCACATTTAAATCCCAGGCCGGGATTATCTCCCTGAGTCTTGGACGAATCTTTTCTATTGCTCTGACAAATCTCCTTATTAGGGCATCCTCAGCCCAGTGCTTAGTCATAACTGCTGAAATGGCAGAGATCTGAACCTTTAGAGAGGCTGGGCTTAGCCCCATATCAAAGCCCTGCAAGAAATCCAAAATTATTGGGGCATTAACCTGATCCTTGCTGATCTTATTCTTGATGCACCAGGCTCTAAAAACTTTCCAGACTCTATCATATATCTTAAGAGTTGATTTCTTTCTGACTGAAAGAATAGTATCTGCTACCCTGTTCGATATTCCCTGGGCTAATAGAGCTTGCTGCTCAATCTCCAAGCTGTTAGACGGAAAAATTTTGGATGCAGATGAAATAAAGGCCCCTGTGTCAGCAGATCTCTCTCTGGCAGAGTCCATGGATCCTGACTGGACATCCTGACCAGGTCTGAGTACCAAGTGCGCCTTGGCCATTTCGGGGCTATCATTATTATTCTCTCTTTTTTTTTTTTTTTTCTTACTGAAACCAACGGAGGCGCGCGCCTCCTGTCCTTCCAGCTGCTAGGACCAGAAAAAACTGAGGAGGTTGGGGGAGGAGTCCATTTTTGAACATTTTTCATGGTCCTACCAGCTGGAGGCAGGAAGTAATCCCATTGGTTTCAGTGACAGGGAGTACACAGAAGAAATACCAGTTATGCTTAAGTGGCAATTTCATCCTAAGAAGTAAGGGTAGAAGGGTACTCTTACCCCCTCTAGCCTCACTGATCAGGTCCTTAAGATCTGGCCCAAACAAAGAAGTGCCTTGAAAAGGCAAGGAGAGCAATGCTTTCTTAGAAGCAGTATCAACAGACCAGATCTTGAGCCAAAGAGCCCGTCTGGCAACCACAGACATGATGGAAACCCTAGCCACCCAACGGTTGGCATCAAATAAGGCAGCAGAAACATAGTGCTGTGCCTCAGAAATGTTGGCAAGTATGCGTAACTTATCCGAAGTAGGAGCACCCTGACGGACAGCAAAAGTGAGCTGTTCAGGCCAGACTGCAATGGCCCAGTTCACCCATGCTGCTGTGAATGCTGGACCCATGGCAGAACCAGCAGTGGCAAAGATGGACTTGAGGGAGACCTCAAGTTTCTTGTCAGTCCAGTCCTTTAAAGCAGACGCATCAGACACTGGCAATGCAGTGGACTTGAATAGCCTGGAGATAAGAGCATCCATTTTAGGAGGATGAACCCACTGAGCAGAAAAGGGATAAAGCTTGGCAAATTTCTTGGAGACAGAAGGTTTCCTGTCCGGAGAATTCCACTCTTCAAACACAAGGCGGTCAAGAGTGGGGTTAGGTGGAAAGCAAGTAAGGGGCTTTTTAGGCTCCTGAAATACTTCAGAAGGGTCAGAAGGAACCTCCTGCACTAAGGAAATGTTTAGGGTATTTAAAACAGCCCTGATCAGGCCCTGAGCCAAGGGCTCAGGATCAGCCTCAAAAGGGTCCCCAAAAAACTGAGAGGGGCCCACCACAGAACATTCCTCAACATCTGAATCCACCAACAGTTCCTCCTCAGAGGAATCTGACACGTCAGGTACACCCTGAGGTTTTGGCAGTGAAGACTTGACGAAGGAGGGGGTCTGCCAAGAACGAAAGACCCCCTGTAACTGGGATGGAAAGAGTTGCAATGTGGACCTAAGGTCCTTAGTAGCAGCCTTGAACTCTTGCACCCAAACTGGCTCTAATGCATGGCTGGAGTTCCCTGGGAGACTCTCAGGGACATCAGAACATGCTGGGCATAAAGGACCTGAGGACCCCAGCATCCTTAGTCTTAGGTCTGGCCCCAAGCTCCAACGGTATAGACATTCTCACAGTGTCAATAACCAAACAGTATAAAAAAAAATCACCCAAGTGCAGTGTGTAGGATTAAAGTTTTACCCCAGAAATCACTAAAATAGACTTATCTGGAAGGTGAAGGGTTAACCAGCAGAGGAGAGAAGGCGAGTCCAAGCCCTGCGTAGGATCCTCATTCTGGAAAGAGCACAAAATGGCTGCAGCGGCAGGAGCCAATCAGAAACGAGCATGCGAAGCAAGAGCTCATGGGAAATGTAGTTTTCCCAAAAAAGTACCCCAAACAGTGCACGAAGCCCCCTGAGCCCCCCAACACACTAGAAACATGAACCGGATGATAGAGCAAGGGCAGACAAGTAAAATGAGCCATCTCTTAAGTTGCTAGGTTAAACAGTTGCAGAGATATGTCCCAAACTGTACAGTCCCATAGGAGTGAATGGAGCAATGGCACCTATGCAGTAAAGAGCGCCAACTCAAATTTTACAAAATTGAAGGTGTAAAACTAAGAGACATGAAACATCACTAAAACATGTTGTTAGGATACGCAAAAAACACTGAACCAGTAGTAAACGTGTTAGAAAACCCCCCAAATTAATTCAAAACCAGCAGTTAAAGGGTTAAATATCACAAACACCCAACAGACATACAGATAGACCCGATGAGTGCAGTAGTGTGCAATAGGAACTCCAAATGAAAAACCCCTGTGCGGAGGGGCACTGTGGGACATGTGGACCTGCAGCACTCAAAGGGTTGCTCACCTTTCATGCAGATCTTCTGTCTTCAGATTACCATGTAGTAAGAAGTAACCTCAGTGGGTAACTCCTGAGGAAATAACTTGTAGCCAAGATTTCCCCCCAGGGCTTAAGGTCCACAAAAAGCACCTGGATACTGAGCTAACCACATCTAAGGGCACTGTATCACGGTGCCCGTGATTGCTGACTTTTGCTGTCAGTCAGGTGTGTGTACTCTCCATTGGCCGCCTGTCTATTGCCCACCCAGTATTGCCTTTATAGACTGGGCTGAGGCACCCTTTGGTTGCCCTTTCGTGGTGTCTATATGTCAGTAGTCACCTGCCTTGTACCTATAATCTTTGGGCCTGTTTGCTCTGCTACCAGTGTCAGCGATTCATCCAAAACGCCAGTGTCACTCCTGCGTGGTTCCTGCCTCCGTTCCTGATCCGGTTGGGCTGACGTTCCAGCTTCCGTTCCTGATCCAGTGCTGCCGTTGTTCCTGCTTCCGTTCCTGATCCAGTGCTGCCGTTGTTCCTGCTCCTTTCCTGACCTGGGTTGGCTGTCCTGTGGTTCCAGTAGCTGTCCTGGCCTGTCTATTGTTCCTCCTTATGGATCCTGATTGACGTTCGTCTCATCGACCTTGAGCGTCTGGGCGACATTCTGATCACTGGTTTGCTCCAATCCACCGGGTGCTAGCTGCCCACATTACAGCACCGGCAGGGCGTTTCTGTTGTCCAGTACGCGGTACTGGTTTACTCCAAATTCAACGGTTGCTGCTGCCTCCAGTATTGAACCGGTTGGGCGATACTGTTGTCCAGTACGTGGTACTGGTTTACTCCATATTCACCGGTTGCTGCTGCCTCCAATATTGAACCAGTTGGGCGTTACCGTTGTCCAGTACGCGGTACTGGTTTACTCAATATTCACCGGTTGCTGCTGCCTCCAATATTGAACCGGTTGGGCGTTACCGTTGTCCAGTACGCGAAACTGGTTTACTCCATATTCACCGGTTGCTGCTGCCTCCAATATTGAACCGGTTGGGCGTTACCGTTGTCCAGTAAGCGGTACTGGTTTACTCCATATTTACCGTGTGCATGTTGCCTCCATTATTAAACCGGTAGGGCGTTCCTGTTGTCCAGTACAAGGTACTGGTTTACTCCATTTCACCGGTTGCTAGCATCTTCATTACAGCACTGGTAGGGCATTCCTAGTGTTGTCCAGTACGCGGTACTGGTTTACTCCTTATTCACCGGTTGCTGCTGCCTCCATTATTGAACCGGTTGGGCGTTTCCGTTGTCCAGTTCGCGGTACTGGTTTACTCCATATTTACCGGGTGCTTGTTGCCTCCATTATTGCACCGGTAGGGCGATTCTGTTATCCAGTACGTGGTACTGGTTTACTCCATTACACCGGTTGCTAGCATATTCATTACCGCACTGGTAGGGCGATCCTAGTGCTGGTCAGTACGCGGTACTGGTTTACTCCATTTTCACCGGGTGCTAGTTGCCTCCATTATTGCACCGGTTGGGCCTCCCTGGTTGTCCTATATGTGATACTGGTTTGCTCCATTGTACCATCCTGTGCTGCTGCTTCCATCCATACAGCACTAGTGGAGCTGTCCTTCAGTCATTTAGGCTACCTTGCCCAGTATATTGGCAAGGCCGGTAGAGCCATATTCAGTGTCGTGCCATCCTCCAGGCTGCCTTGCCCGGTATATTGGCAAGGCCGGTAGAGCCACATTCAGATTGTCGTGCCATCCTCCAGGCTGCCTTGCCCGGTATATTGGCAAGGCCGGTAGAGCCTTATTCCTTCTATTGTGTCATCTCTCAGGCTGCCTTGCCCGGTATATTGGCAAGGCCGGTAGAGCCTTATTCCTGCAATTGTGTCATCTTCCAGGCTGCCTTGCCCGGTATATTGGCAGGGCCGGTAGAGCCTTAGTC
Source organism: Rhinophrynus dorsalis (assembly GCA_037306005.1). Taxonomy (NCBI): domain Eukaryota; kingdom Metazoa; phylum Chordata; class Amphibia; order Anura; family Rhinophrynidae; genus Rhinophrynus; species Rhinophrynus dorsalis. The sequence continues at coordinate 411,473,989 of CM074722.1, read as the reverse complement.
ATAGTGTTGTTCCATACCTTAGGCTGACTTTCCTGGTACAATGGCAAGGCCGGTAGAGCCTACCATACTGTATCTTGTAAAAGCAACTGTTTGAAACTATCTTGTGCATGCGATATATATGTATGTTCAGGACCCGCAAGGGTTCCCATTAAACTTTTCAATAAAGTTTGATTTTTATCTTACTCTGTGTCTGAGAGTCAAAACAAACCGTGACACATTGTCAGTTATGGTAATCCTCCTAATGGTGGTATTCCATTTCTAACACAAAAATAAAAAACTTTCAAAGCTATAGCAGAACTGTTCTCTTGCCTGTGTCATCTTCACCAAGGAACAAATCTTTCTGGATCTGGTTGGCTAGCTGCAGCCAAAGAGGGAAGGCAGGCTCCACCCCCTGCAATCAATTCTAGAATTGTTCCTGCCTACTTAATGGGGCGGATTCGCCTACCCAGAGTTACAAGTAACCTGTATTGGACGACAGAGAAAACAGTAATCAGAACCAGACAGATCACAACTAGGGACAATCTTCCCTCTGTCAGTAGAAAGTAAACCTTTCCCTTCTTGATGAAGAAGGGCAGGTTTTTCACAATACTGACTGAAGATTGTCCCTCTTTGTGATCCGCTGTCAGAGCTGAAACAGAAAAGCAGACATCGGGAAAAGAGGCAAGAGCGGTAAACATCATACAAATACAAAATAACTAGCAAGTTTTGAAAAGTAAGAGCATCAGACGTCAGTACTATTAACTATGATGATGATGATCTGAGCTGCTTGTCAAATGAAACATTACTTAACCTTCAAGCACAGTTAGATCACAACTGACTAATTCAGCAATAACCACCTGTGACCAAGTATGAATAGCCTTAAGGCCTAGTTCACGTGGGTGACTTGGCTGCTCTCCTTCCTAAAGTAGGCCAAGCCACCCAAGCTTACTCTAGCAATCTTCTTTCTTGTGAACATGGAGGAGGGGTGTCATAGACCCACTTGTAGTAAAAAGAACTGGAGGGTTATGTACCGAGACATGAAAAAGAGGGGATAAAGTGGAGATTACTTCTCTAGTGATATCACTACTCCAGTTTCTATGTTATTCTATAAAGCCTATGTACTAAAATCCCTAAAGTCTGAGAAGTCTTAGTGCATAGGCCCCATAGAATAATATAGGAATTGGAGAAGTGAGGTCATTGGAGAAGTCATTTCCGCTTTATATCAAGCATTAGTGCATCCCCCTTTGAGTAATTGTGCAGTAAACTATTGCACAATAGGGAACACTGACAATATACTCTATAATCCCATTGAAGTAAATGGGGCTTTTAAATTGAATGACAGAGGTCTCTAGTTCATAGTACATCAAGCTCGATGAGCATTATCTGTGAGAGTGCAATAAAACATTTCAATCTGAACGGTTTCAAAGTAGAGAAAGAAAAAAAATACATTTATTTTATATCCCCCCCATATTTATACTTCGTATGCAAAAGAAAAACATAACAAGAAATAAAGAATTACATTTACTACAGTCTTTTCTTACAGACCACTTTCCAAAGCGCCGGAATAGAACAACATTCAGCTTCTAGGATTACTGAGAAAGCTTAACAGCAAGACTGAACTGCTACATTGAGATGCAAAAATGGGGCCCAGCTGTTATTTTTTAGTGTTTGAGATGAAAGACTTACTTGAATAAATATTTTTAGAGCCACATTAGGCCCTAAGTAATAACCGGATACTCACCAACTATCGAAGTCCCAGATCCACTTAGCATCATAATTTTAGAGAGATCCAAAGTATAAAACTATTTAAACATTCATTAATTCATAGCTTGTCTATTTTAAGGGTTATTATAGCTATTGGGTAATATGACCAGAATACCAATGAAAAATACACACACTGCAGGCCTGCACTGGGTCCCGCCTTAACCCTTCCAGTGCCAGGAACATTCAAATAATTAAAGTGGAACTGTCACATTTTAACTTTCATCCAAAAGGGGTTTGTCCTCCCCTCCCCCCCAACTATCTTACATTCCCAACGAAAGCTAAATAATTGTTCCCCCTAGGGTGAAAAAAAGCTAACTTATCGCTTTGATAGCAAGAGGGAGAGCATGGTCATCTCGATGGTATTTAGAATGATTGGCAGTGCTCTACCTCCATCCTATTACCTAAGCCTGTCTCCAGTGTTTCCTGTATCAGGGCACACATTGCAATCCTCAACTAAGTGTGGGTAGGTCAGTGGAGCCACTGTCTCTCAAACTCCACATGTGGAATGAAAACTGCATAAAACACAGGGGGGGGGGGGGTAGTCACTAAGAGGTGATAAAGCAGAGATGACTTCTCCAGTTTATCACTTCCTCAGTTCCTTTGTTATTTAGTAGAGCGTATTCACTAAGATATCCAAATTTGAAGACATCTTGGCGCATAGGCTCCACAGAATAACAGAAACCGGAGAAGTGATAAAATGGAGACATCATCTCTACTTTATCACTGTTTAGTGAATCTTCCCAAGATATCTCATGCTTTACCTGTACCACTTGTCTGATATCGTGGTAAAGGTGCTACGCATAACACTCCATCACAATGCAATGCTTAATGATCAAGGCTAAATCTATAGTGGTGAAGCAGACAGTGACACTTAATCACATTCACTTCACCAATATGTATTTAGCCTCGATCAATAAGCGCGGCTCCATCACACTGAAACGATTAATATTTTGTTCATAATATCCTCCATTATTCATATGTAGTAGGAAAAGGGCGTTATGCGGAGCCCCTTTACCATATCAGACAGGTGGAACAGGTAAAGCATGAGATGATCTCTGCTGTATTTCAGTAGCTCCTCATAGTACTTCCGCTCACATTACTTCACGTTTCATCAAATTAACCTGGCACCTCAGCTGATTTCAGATACTGTACAGTATAACCTGCTTCTCGTCCTCTTCTGCTTGCTAGCTATTCTCCATCACCGACTCAACCAGCCAGTTACCATCCTCCCTCTGCCCCTTATAGCTTGTTCACATACACCCATGCATATCCACGTATGAGCACCTTCTTATAACCATGTTGTCCCCCTGCTCTATTACAAGAACAGTGCTGTATCTATACCCTTGAGTCGCACTACATTAATCACTGCTCTTAACCTGCACCCCACTTGATACCCCTATGCTTCATTATATCACCACTCTATCCTTATACCTCTCTCTGATACCCCTTATGCCACACTATAGTAGCTCCACTCTCTTTTACATCTCTCATTTATTATTTCCAGGTATGCATAACGTTCTTCATCCACAAGACTGTAACAACATGCCCATAATGAAGGGAGTGCGTTCACTCCCAGTGAGAGCTGGAGATGGAGGTGATTTTAAGAACAAGGGACATCCTGCAGAGCTCTGAGGTACAGACTGTACCACAGAAAAAGGAACTGGTGATGTCACTGGGAATTTTTAAAGGCTGTATCTAATTATAATGATAGTACGGTTTGGTAAAAAAAAAAAAAAAAAAAAAAAAAAGAATAAATAAATAAGACCTACAGACAGTTTTAGTACTGTGTTGTACACCCCTCTGAGGGTTGAATCTGTTTTGGGGGTAAAATCCCAGGGGCCTGGGAGTTAGGTCTCCTAAAAGGCCATTGCTGGCTTCTGCATGTTTGCAGGATTTTATGTGTATATGAAGCCATTCAGTGGCTCCACAAAAAAAAAAAAAAAAAAAAAAAACATGTCTGGCTCTAAAAAGGTTTATATTTTTCCCACCCCTGGTTTAAATTGTTATCTGGTAGCATTACCTATTGGAATACTTGACTGTTTAACCCTTCTAATGCTAAAGAGAAAGAATTGCATGGATAACTAACTTTCGAGGGATTAAATGGATAGTAATGCTGAAGATAAAAAAAACAACAGACATATTGTAGGGTTTATCCCCCCTGAGTAAAACAAGGGGTCTCCCACAGCTGAAAGGTTCATTATTCAAAGGATATTACAACTCAGACTTGAAATTTTTAGGTGCAGTATCACAGTGGCTATGCTATCCTATGGAGAATCCTATGGAGATTTATGGTCAACAGAACAGAGCTTTCCATAGGATGATATAGCAAGAACGCCACTGTGCAATTTAAGGCAACTGTGATACTGCACCTAAAAATTTTAAGTCTACATTATAATAACGTTTGAATAAAACACTTCTCAGCAGTGGAAGAACCCTGGTTTCACTCAGGGGTTAACTCTAGAACATTTTTTTTTTTTTACATTTTAAGTATTTCCATCCCTTTTACAGACCGACTTACCTGTGTAAAATATCTTATATAGAAGTAGGTTATATCTATATCCCTTTGATCTAAGCGGTCATCTGTTAGTTGGTTGGTTTCAATTCATCTAATGATGTCAGTTGACAAACTTCAACACAGATTAGATTCAGGCATTTACAGATCCACAGCAAAAAGTAGTAATAATTTTATATATTTATTATATATTATATATATACACACATACACACACACAAGTCATTCATCTAGGCATATCCTTCTGTTATGCAGGCTAAGAACCACTTGGTCCTAGAGCATAGTTCTCCTTCCAAAACCAGATGTATTAAAGAAGCAGTAAACTTTTTTCATGGAAAAAAAAAAATGTATATTGTAGGGATTTTCCTGTTGAGTGAAATAAGGATACTTCCACTGCTGAGAGACAAATATTTCCAGCACTATTACAGTTTACATCTGTGGGTTATTTTTTTTTTTTTTACATTAGCAATGCCCCCTGGTGGCCAAATTCCAATTAGTTATTCTGTTAAATTGTAATGGAGAGGAAAGTCAGTGACTTACAGTTCTCCACAGAATGCGATGGAACATGTCAATCACTTTACTGCACGTTTAAGCTGTAGATCAAATGTAGATCCATACTGGTTTTACTTAACCCTGTGGGTGCCTGAGAGGTAGCCAATGCATTGCTGCTCAATGTGCTGTATACCACCTCTGGCACATGCAGGACAAACAGTTATTTAAGGTGCAGCAAGGCTTAACACTTTCAGTGCAAGAAGGGTCTCCAACGTAAAAGCAATGTTTTACTTTTGTTCTTCCATTTTCCCATCAGATGCTAGAGACATTTCCAACACAGTGCTTCACAGTGTGCCAGAGACTTCTCTAACTTTCCAGGAGTTAAAAAGCTATCTAACCTTAGAGGTATGTGTGTAAAATGTACCCCGCCTTCACAGAAGTCTCACTTCTCCAATTTGCAGTTTACCTGTGTAAATCAGCTGCGAATTTAAGATACAACTTCTTTATTTAATGACTATACAGAAAAAGAAAGGGTCATGCAAAAGATTGAACCAATGTGTTCAAGTTTGCGATATTAGAACAGAGTTTTCAATGCTGTGCCAGTCACAATTACCTTACTACATGTAGACATTGCTGTTAAGATGTTTACTCTGAAGATTTCCACACAGGTGATGCTGCGACTCAGCTGCATTCATGCCTTGAGTGCAGCAAAGTTTAACACAGTTGGTCTATATGAAGGCCTATAGGCCCCCATGCAGGTCATTCACTCTGAAGACCTGGACGTTGAGATTGAAAATGCAACATCCAGCAAATGGTTGACCCGTTTGGGCATCAGCTAACAATGTACAACTAATGTTAATTTAGGCCACCCATTTGCACCACTTCAGATATGCCCGTGCAATGCGATCACTGGGGGGGGGGGGGCATAGGCATAGTAGAGACAAAAAAATGGGTAGGTTGAACAGAGCATATCTTTTCACTCTATCCTTATAGAGCAATCTGCTATTGCCATTAATCAAACCTTTACAAGACTTTTCAGATGCAAGCTGGCTGAGCAGGTCAGAATACAATTTAAGAAATCTAGAATGCTATAATAGTGGAAGGCCATTTAATGTAGGATCATTGCTGTTATGTAACAGCTACTTAGATCTTAAAGTGATAGTAATGTTTCACAATAAAAGCAGCTCCAATTAATCTTCATAGTATTTGGGCCATGGAGAGTGTTATTTCAATACTGTCAGAGATGTAGTTCAACAATAACTAAATGATAAAGTATTCCCGCCCCGTGTTTATTATACCCAATATTATAGGAGGAAAAGATTAAGCATGCCAGAACCCTTCCCTCCCTCAACCGACGCTATCCAATGCTAAAATACCACTTACTTTCTTCAAAAGTCAAGTCCCCCGCATTTTCAAGATTATCAGGCAACATATAAACAATGTAAATCTTCCCCTGAGGACGGTATGTTTCCATTCGCTGCCCGCTTCCTTCCGGATATGGTACTGCCCTGTGAGAACCTTCAGATCCTCACAGGACATTACCATTGGCTGGATCCGGTAGGTCCTGAAAGCCAATTGAAGGAAGCGGGTGGCAAATGGAAGCATACCGCCCGCAGAGGAAGATTGACATCGATTATATGTTGCCTGATAATCTTGAAAATGCGGGGATTTGACTTCTGAAGAAAGTAAGTGGTATTTTAGCATCAGATAGAGGGAAGGGTTCTCGCAGGCTTCATTTTTTTTTTTTTTTTAAATTGTGCGTATTATACCCAAGATTTTACAGTAATACTTGTTAAACACAGAATCATCTGTTGTAGTACGGAAAAGAACTGGGCAATCTGCAGCTCTCCAGCCATTGCTGGACTGCAATATTAGGATCTTATTCGTTATCAAATATGGGGTCGAATTTTATATGAAAATATCAGGCCAATCTAAATGCGGTTCTCAAACCGTGTTCAGTGGAACACCAAGTTAAAGTAATAACAGGTGATCTCCAGAACTATGGAAGACAGTAGACCTGGGTAACCGTAAGTATTTGTGTGGTTCTGTTGCTACCACTGGATGTGTGAAGAATGAGCAATTCCTCATTTATCTTTCCCTGCCAATTAAACCTAATAATTCAGACTTTACCCTTTGAGTGCCAGAATGCTATCCAATTCATTGCTTTGCAATGCGTTACATACCCCCGTGGCACTCAATGGGTTAAATTACCTGTACAAACTAGAAATTGGATTCATTGAATATAGATACTATGTTAACAGCTTAGATCAGTGATTCTCAACCAGGGTGCCGTGGCACTTTGGTGTGCCACAGACATCAACTTAGGGTGCCCCATGTTTTCTATGAAGACTGACAAAAATTGACTTTTAAATAAAGATTTATAGAAATTGTTATGCACAGTAGATTTAGTGTTGTTATTATGTTTATAAAACCTAATAAAAACTGTATATTTATGTATTGTACCCTTCTTATGCCCTTGATAAAGTACATTAAATATGTTAGGGGTGCCCCAAATGTTGTAGATTATGTGTTAGGGGTACCCCGAACAAAAAAAGATTGAGAACCACTGGCTTAGATGCTACAGAAGCAGCGCAATAAAGACCTTTCTAGCATCCGTGGGCTATTAACACCTTAGGGATCGGTGACGTGCCAGGACTGTCACCGGTGGATTTGTGGTCCTGGTTCATCATGGAATTCTGGGATGGTAGCATCACTGCACGCTACTCTACCATTCCAGAATTCATTGCAGAAAAAAAAAAAAACATTGTGGTCTTTAACAGTCGCCCCCTGCGGTCATTAAGGTTTTAAAGGACTTGGTCTTTAGGGTTCAATAATGCCTGTTTGTAATGAAAGGTTTCGCCACCCTACCACCTTTGGTATCAATGATCCAGTGCAGTGCTGCTATTATTTAGTATTCCAGTGCAGTGCTATTTGACATGCAATATGACATTCCCAGGACCTTCACGGCTGTCCTGCATTTAAGGATCTGTGACGGTCCTGACACCTAATGGAATTCAGGGGTCCCTGAGCGGACCACTGAATCGGATGCGTCAAAAATGTCCTGTGGTCCTTAACTGCCGGCCGTGCATCCTTAAGGGGTTAATTTTAGTCCTCGCAGCACACGAACAATGCAGGTTTTCGAGAGATCCCTGCTTGTTAATCTCTTAAGGACCAATGATGTGTCAGGACCGTCACCGCTGTCATGCCTAAAGGACTGGAGACAATTCTGGCATGTTGAGTATTTTTTTTTACTCACAGTGCTCCTGATGTGAGTAGTTGCGGGGTCTGAAATGTACCGCTCCAAGACCTGAGCAGTCACTATCAGACCACTGTTCGGTGAGCCGACACACGTGATCAGTCAGATGTGCTGGCGTGCTGAACGTCCTCTATCTGGCCCTTAAAGGGACTTCCCCCGCCTACCCAGGACCGCTGGTCCTTAAGGGGTTAACCTGTGTGTAACCAGAGTTACTCTTAACCCTTTGAGTGCCAGAGAGGTATCCAATGCATTGCAATGCAATGAATTGGCTACCTTTCTAGCACCCAAAGCGTTAAGAGATGAGCTGCTGGCTAAAATAGGAAGAAAAGTTAAAAAAAAAAAAAAAAAAAAAACAGAACAGAAGGGGCTGTCAAAGAAGTAGAATCAGGAGGAATAATGACTGCTTTGACAAATGTACATCCACATTAATAGCTGAACGCTCAACAGCTAAAAGGTAAAAATAAAAATTATTCAACACTGGCAAATATTTGTTAATAGATTTAGTTACCAAGGGGAAGGAAGCAGGTGCAGGTGTTAAAAAGATTAAAAAGTAAGGGCTCATATAACAAGAATTAATTAAATCTAAAAAGGGGAAAGAAAAAAAAAAAAATCCTACCACATCCTGTATAGGAAGTACATTAAATATTTAAGCTGTGCTGTCTTTCTTTCTTCAAGGATATTAAGGAGGGTTTAAAAAAAAAAAAAAAAAAAAAAAATTAAAAAAATTAAAAAAAGAAAAATAAAGATTTTTTTTTCCTGGATGTGTTTCAGATGCTGAAGAATGTTTATTGTATTAAAATAATAATAATCATAAAGTATTATTAATTGCTAATCTAACCTAATTTAACCATTATGTCCATAACTTTCACTTCCTCTTAAAGGGGATAGTAATGTCACCTAAAAAAGTAATTGCTATATCCTAGATTAAAAAAAAAAAAAAAAAAAAAAAAAAAAGATTACTTGCCTGCTTGACGGGCTGTAAAGCTGTCAGAAGCAGATTCTGGTCGCTTGACCAGACCCGGCTCTTCAGGAGCGCCAACATTGCAATATCTAAAAATAAATACTTAAACGGAACGGTCTACAACATGTGCTTGCAAACCAGGCCTGAAGAGCTGCCGTCTGCTCCCGGGACCAGGTTCTCATGCCGTCAGCTACACAGCGGACATATGAGAAAGGGGAGGGAGCGGAGAACTTTATTTTCTTGTATATCTCTCAAACAATAAAGGTTTGAGAGATAAGAATAAGAGCAAGTAATCTTTATTGTAGCCAGGATATAGCAATTACTTTTAGGTAACATTACTATCCCTTTAATTATGTAAAATGGTAACATAACAAAGAAAAATCAGCTTTAGGCGCCTTGGCAAATCCATGAATGAAACAAGATTACATCTCATGGAAATGGATCATTAAAAAAAAAAAAAAAAAAATGCTTCCCGTTTTTACAAAGTGGAAGAGAAGCTGTGGATTGTATTAGGGTTGCCACCTAGCAATTAAAGTACCAGAATATTGGTAAAAATGTGCCTCTGAACCAGTTATGTCAATGGAGATTTTTATTTATTTATTTATTTTTGAGAGAGAAAAAAAAAAAAAAAAAAGGTAGAAACCCTAGCTGTAACATGATCTATGTAGAAGCATTTAATTCACGTGATTCCTAAAGGGGCGAATACCAACAAAATAAGCCAGGGTGAACAGAATTATTGAAAAAGGTAAGAGTCAAAAGAAAATGTTTAGTAGCCAGCTAGGCATTTTATGAGGATGTGAAGGGGCCCATTTATATAACTTATGCCCAAAATGTAGGAGCCAAAAGTACAATTTTGGGCACCCATAATACACCCAAGCTCCTAGAAGCTTTCAAGAGCTGAATTACAGAGGTATATAGCTTGTGAAATTCCCTGGTCAAAAACAGCTGTTCTTGAAAAAAGTACCATAGATAGAGATAAATATCTACACACTGAAGAACAGTACAAAAAGAGACGTTATTACCTAGATAAGGAATTAACAATTGGTGGGCTGAGGACAGTTCTAACAAAAAGGCATATCTTGTTTTGACCTCTATCTTTATTGAACAGGCAGAATGTATTAATGCATAGCAACCCACAAAAATGATGTTCTTATAATAGTCTAAACATTGTATTTGGAGATTATATATATATATATATATATATATATATATATATATATATACATATACATATATACATACACACACACACACAGATGCCATAACAAATGTTTAATTATTAGAAATAATTACTATTCTAGCACTTCATTCCGATCTCTAGTTTATATTAACTAGCTGCCAAGAACCAAGGCGTTAATATATACAGATACAATATATCAATATTTTCCCCAGTGAGTGTTTCTAGTGGCGTTGAAAACGTCAATTTTTGTTAGAATACATAGATAAACAGAAGTAATATAGATTAAGAGATAGCATGTTTCCTATTTTTTAATATCCATACATGTTGCCATCATCGAACGTTATTCCCTCAATTACTTTACTGGAGCCAATTGATCTTCCAAACTCTTACAACACAGCAAAAGATACTTTTATTTGTTTTTCAGTATTAGAAGGTAGCTTGCTGTCTCCCAAA